>JALMQS010000058.1:4861249-5224778 GCA_024734495.1 Forficula auricularia
TCTCTCTCTCTCCCCCCCCCCCCCCCCCCCCCCCCCCCCCCCCCCCCCCCCCCCCCCCCCCCCCCCCCCCCCCCCCCCCCCCCCCCCCCCCCCCCCCCCCCCCCCCCCCCCCCCCCCGCCGTCTCTCTCTCTCTCTCTCTCTCTCTCTCTCTCTCTCTCTCTCTCTCTCTCTCTCTCTCTCTCTCTCTCTCTCTCTCTCTCTCTTTTTTTTTTTTTTTTTTTCCGTTGCTAAGTTAATTATTATTAGAAGGCTAGTCTGTGCGTTACCAAATTTTGTGGAGGAGCTAGCTCAAAAACTAGTGTGAATGTTTTTAAAATATCAAACTAAATTTCACACGTAGTTTTAGTTCATTGAGATTAAGAACTGATTAGATTTTGGTGCATATCGACCCAAAATTAAGTGGGATGGAGGAGGGGGGGGGTTGAAAATTAAAAATCTAGGTCGTTTGAGAAAACTCAACCAAATTTTGTATACATAATCAGTGGACCCCCAGAAGTCTAAAAATGCAAAAACTAACCGCCCAAAATGGGAGGGGGGGGGGGGTGAGTGGTCAAAAAATGAAAATCTTGGCTATTTATCAAACTCAACCAAATTTTGTATACATAATCAGTGGACCCCAGAAGTCTTAAAATGCAAAAACTAACCGCCCAAAATGGGGAGGGGGATATATGGTCAAAAAATGAAAATTTAGGCTATTGTACCAAACTCAACCAAATTTTGTATATAATCAGTGAGGTCCCCAGAGTCTAAAAATGCAAAAATAACCCCCCCCCTACATGAATATAAATAATTTCATTAAATATTAAATATAAGTGAGTGGCCAGATTGTATGGTAAAGTCAAGTGGATGGCCACATCAGAACACGTCAGCTTATTTATTATTTCTACAATATATTCTTGGCCTTAATTACTCAACAATCTTGAACTTTTTCCCCCCAACAATCAAAAAAAATATGTGTGAGCCTCATCTACATAAGCTCACGGGGAAGTGAAACTTTAGCCGTAGATGTTGTGAAATAATTTTAATTCCTAATTTTGATAAATTTTAGTTGTCATTAAATATTAGTGGGTTTTAAAAAAATTATTTCTCCTCTATTGAGTCATTCCCCTTTATTGTAACAAAACAAAAATCAAACAAATTCGTCGCTAAAGAAGTTTCACTTAAAAATCAAAAAATTATAAAAGTTTTATGTTGTTTTTATTTTGGATATTCTAGTTTCAATTTGCAAAAGCCATCTCTGTTTAAAAACAAGATCAAACTTTTATAAATTTTTTGATTGTTAAAAAAGGGGAAAAAGTTCAAGATTGTTGAGTAATTGAGACCAAGAATGTAGAAATAATAAAAAATATTAAGGATGTTTCGTCGCATAGTGGAATTTCTTTTCACAAAAAGTGATAAGATGGGCCACTGAAGAAGTCGAAATAAATCGACGAAACGTCTAGCCCATTTAATAAAAACTCTGTTTTTACTTTATTTTTATTTATTGTCCAATTCCTTATACTATTCCTATTTTAATAACTATTTATTATAGATACGAGTGATGTAACATTAAAATTTTCTTTTGATAGTAAAACCTTATTTTATTTATTTTTTCCTTTATTTCCCAATTTTAAATATATTCAAGTGTTTATACTATATAAGAAAAATCAATGAAAACGTCATTTGCTATGATCTGCTAGATCTGAGGTGTTTTAGATAAGGTCACTTACATATCAGATGGCCTCACGAATAGTTTTCATTGGCCCTTGGATTCAATTCCAGGAGAGGCCAGGTCTTGTGACAAGTTAGTAGGTACTTGAGCAAAATTATGTAGAGGGCACTTGGAATGAATTTTCTTATAAAATTAAACTCTCCCAGCAGGCTAGATAGTTTCAGGAATATTTTTTTAATTTTATTCAACTATTCGTGTTCCTTTATATTCATGAATTTTATATCATTGTCAAAAATTGTAAAAATAACATCCGAAAATACAAGAATATTGAGTTTATGACTTTTTGCAGATAATTTTTTCTTTATTCATTAATAAATAATTTGAAAAAAAAGTTAAGTATTCTTTTTCAAGAATCGGTACGCAAACTTTAAAAAACTCAAACTGATGTAGGTGCAATTTAAAAATTGTACATATACACAAACTTATTTTGAATGCAGTATTTTTTCATTAAAAGCTAAAAATATTTTTATTTGTTGATAAGTCAAAAAGTAACTAATATAACCATTTTTATTTTATTTTTTCTCATTTATATCAATTTAATATATTATATTATGATCGACATACGCTGTAATGTTCTATGATTCTAACCTTTTTACGAGGAGGTTAAGTTCATATATTGCCTGAGGAAGCAGAAAAATATACTGCTAAACGTGGAACATTTCGAAAATGTAACTTCTGATTTTATTTCAAGTCCAAGTACCCAATAACCAGCCACAAAGATAAATATTCATCAAGAACGATAACAACACCAATTTAATTATATTGGACATTCGGAAAAATATTTTATATTTAATTGAAAGTAATGGAAGTCACCCCAGTGGTAGTGAGGAAAGAAAAAATTAACTCATATCAAATAAAATGTAATTTATTGGAATCCTTCCTCCTTTCCTTTCAAATTGATGTTTCGGAGGATTCTCGCCCCCCTTCTTCAGGGGTTTCAAGGGGTCAATGAAGAATAATTAAGAAAAGAAAGAATAAAATTGTTTTTCTATGCTTCTGCTAAGAAGAAAAATTGTTAAACACTGCTGTGGAGAGAGGAAAGAAGCATTTTATTTGTTTCCTTCATTGACCCCTTGAAGCCCTGAAGAGGGAGGGAAGAATCCTCCGAAACGTTGGTTTGAAAAGAAAGGAGGGGAGAATCTAATAAATCACACCTTATTTGATATGTGTTAATTTTTTCTTTCCTCACTACCAATGGGCTACCTTCCATTACTTTCAATTAAAAGTTCTACCAGTCCGTCTCTATCCAGAGAAAATTTCGTTACAAATATTTTATATTTAATTAATATAATGCCTCAAAGAAGCGAAATTTGGCCATTTCTATTATAGCATATTTATTTAAAATAAAATAGTATAAATTAAAAAAAATGAGTTTCGAATACTGTACATTTCCCTATAGATGTGTTAGTTAGGAAATGAGTCAGCTCTTTCCACCTTCACTCTAAAAGAGCTTGATTTTAATTTCATATGAAATGACTAACCTAGAGTTAAATTGCTAAGAATTTAAAATTAAATTGTAATAAGCAGGCAAATGATGTAGCAGCCCATATGTATGCCAAGGGACTCTCTAATAGGTAGGTGAGGGGGGAGGGGGGTCATAAATCAAAGCGAGATGACCACCCCTGAGACGCTGCCAGCCGCAACCATTAAATAAACACAATGGCCAGAGCCACCCTCGAGGTGCAACACACCCTGTGCATTTTTCCCTTAAAATATTCACATTGAATTCACTAGCCGGCTATAAAATATTAAATATTAAGTGAGAAAACGAGAGAAACGACACTTGTCATAAACTCTCAACCCTCTCCTTTCTTTAAAACAGATTCATTTGGAATGTTACTCTGAACTCAGATTGTGGAAATCAACGAAAATGAAAATTCACTAACGTGCTTAAAAGTAACGTCAGTCAGTAGAAATTGGAGAAAAAAATCCAGTACACTCTCAGACTGGTACCGCCCTAGTAATAGATAATGAACTTAGCAATAAATTGTTTATTTTAGGTAGTTGTATCGTGACAATAGTAGCAAAAAGTTAAAAGCTAGAGCATACACTTAGTATGGTAAATAATAATTCATAATTCATAAGCCCAAAACTTTCTACTGTTTATGTACCACTACTAGCCAATCCCGTGCTCGTTTGACAAATCTGGCAACACTGTCCGAGCTTGTATATATTTTATCATAGAAAAGTTAGATAAAGTACATTATAAAGGGAGATTTATAAAACAAAAACGTTCTTAATAAGCGATTGAAAGCTGTTGCGACAATGGCTGATGTAAAAAAAACATCAAAAAAGTACTAAAGTTAATCCACTTTATAGGTGTAGAAAAATTTTCTGCGAACGATCCTTTCAGTGGCAGTTGGCGTCCAAAAAAGTATCTTTCATTTTTTTATTATTTTATTTTAATCTTCGCTTTTTTCTGCAAGTTTCATCGAATACGGCATCATTTCCGTTATTTTTCAAATTTAACATTAGATTTTAATTGGATCTGAGAATTTTATTTATATTAATTTATTTATTTATTTTTCGAGGATCTTAATTCTCTTTTAGAATAGGTGTTGATTTTCTTTGTTTGCAAAAAATAATAACACAGTTATATTTTTTTCATTTATTTTATTTTATTGTTATATCAAGGGACGTTTCGACATATACATTCATGTCATCATCAGCCTAAAAATAAAACCATCCTTTCATTATTTCCAATATCTATAATTTTATAAACAAATGAACACATCACATCTTTTTTACATTATTTACATTCTTTCTTACATCAAAAAAAGCATCAAACATACCTTGAACAATCTTAAATTTATTTGATCCAATCAAATCACATTCTGATTCATCTGAATACATATCACAAGTTATCAATTATTTCTTTTCTCTATTTTTACTATTTAATGATCTATACGATAACACAAAGAACTCCAATTTTCAACACACAAAGCACCAGTGAATACACATCCCGAAACATTAAATCCCCTAAAATGTATTGCCAACCCAAAAACCTTCCAGTATCCCCCTAATATTCTAAAATTTAATCAAAAAACATTAAAATGTCCTTCTGTCCACACACGGAAAAAATATAAAAAATCCATCACAATACTAATTTCTTTCGCTGATCTTATTCAATATTCCAGAATAATATCTGCTATTATTTTCTGTATCTACCTTGAAGTTCACAGTTCTTTCTAGATTTTTTCTTATAGATATAGATTCAAAGAATTTTCTTTTGAAAGTATTACTTTCAGCGTATAAAATTTTTGCGTCGTCAAATTTAAAATTATGAACCTTATCTACTGCATGTATGGCTAACGCCGACACAAGATTTCCATGTATTACAGACTTCTCATGTTCTATCAATCTTGTCTTCAATTTTCTTTTGGTTTCACCAATATATATTTTTTCGCAGTCCTTACACTCTATCCTATATACCACATTATTTCTTTCATTCTTTTCTAGCTTGTCTTTGTTGTTATAAAATTGTTTTAATGGCTTATTACATTTAAAACCTATTTTAATATTGTGTTTTTTAAAAACATTTTTATTTTATCTGATATATATGGTATATATATAATAGAGTGTTTATAATTTACCTGATCAGTTCTAGAATCAGCGTTAATCCTTTTTTTGTCTTTTTTTATAATATATATTTTCCACATATTCACAAAAATCATCCGGATAACCATTATTTGTAGCTTTACTCTTTAGTTTTTCCTTGTTCTTTCTTATATAACGTGGGTGGCATATTTCTTGTGTATTCGGATCTAATGTTTCGGGATGTGTAAATGGTCACTGGTGCTTTGTGTGTTGAAAATTGGAGTTCTTTGTGTTATCGTATAGATCAGTAAATAGTAAAAATAGAAAAAGGAAATAATTGTGATATGTATTCAGATGAATCAGAGTGTGATTTGATTGGATCAAGTAAATTTAAGATTGTTCAAGGTATGTTTGATGCTTTTTTTGATGTAAGAAAGAATGTAAATAATGTAAAAAAGATGTGATATGTTCATTTGTTTATAAAATTATAGATATTGGAAATAATGAAAGGATGGTTTTATTTTTAGGCTGATGATGACATGAATGTATATGTCGAAACGTCCCTTGATATAACAATAAAATAAAATAAATGAAAAAAAATATAACTGTGTTATTATTTTTTGCAAACAAAGAAAATCAATACCTATTCTAAAAGAGAATTAAGATCCTCGAAAAATAAATAAATAAATTAATTTAACATTAGATTTTTAAAAATATATTTTGGGGCCTTCGCCCCAAACGGATACTGTTTTGTGTGACTGAGGGTAGGAGTCAGAAATTAATTCTTGTGACAAACTCCACAGTCTCTGAGAGGGAAATAAACCATCTTCCACAATGAATCAGCCTGTCCTATAAGAAAATCTTTAATTTCTCCTAATTCTATTGATATTTAAGCTAGCTATGACTTGTCTATAGCACTCTTAGTTATTTCTATATCTTATATATTGAGAGTTCTTAGAAATGGATTCCAAAGATACTCGAATCATCTTTATTTATATCTTTTTTGTATTATTTATATTTTTTAATAGTTCCTCAGCGAGAACAATTTTTATTTCACTAAAACTCGTCTGGACTTGTCTTTGACATGCTTGAACTGGAAGATAATCCAGGTAGAGACTACAAACCTTCTATCCGCACCCTTTTCGGAAAATCATTCATTTTAATTGCCCCTCGAAACTATGCAACACTTTGATTTCATTTCAAGAACTAATATACCTAGTTTTCAAAACATTTTATTTTATAGAAATATTTGAAATTACGAATACTCTAAATGTTTGAAATTTTAGGGATGCACCGCATCCACAGCATCCATGGACGCACATCACTGGACCCTATGTATAATACTAAAATTATTTTCAAGGATCATAATTTTGCCTGACTGCATGTCTGTCTATGTGAATTTTGATACTCAGAATAACCAAAGATCATAAGATCATAAAAATATTATTCCCGTCCCATAATGTTAGTGTTTCTAAAACCGAAGACTTGATTATAATATATTCGTTTTTACAACTCGCTTGCAAATTCTACAAACTCAGAAAAAACAATTTTTTGAGCTCTTGAACGGTTTAGTTAATGAACTCAAATTAGGAACAAAAACTTGACCCTTTTTTACCAATTTTTTTGACGTGACAACGTCTTATAATTCGATGGAGCCGGCTGCACGCACGAAAAAACATGACTCATGCGGCGTTACCTCGCTCTGAGGCGTTCCATTTAAGGCTTGAAGTGCAAGCGAGAGCGCGGAACGAGCGACAAAGATTGAGGCGGGCTTTTTAAAAGCTACAGTTACAAAAATTTTAATGATGTTTCCAAATTTTAAATTTAAGATTTATGAACAATAATTTAATCACAGTTTATTCTTATAATAAATTATTCAAAATTATTACTTTTTTACAACAAATTACAATTAAATTTGCAAAAATAATTAAGTAACTAATTGAACAACAACTTTTATTCAGTTTACTTGCTGAAAGAAATAATGTCAATACAAAATTTATTATTATAAAATAATAAAATCAAAAATTAAATTTTAACAGTCGAGTAGAAATTTAAACAATAAATTTTATTCAAGTATTTTGTAAATTTAAAATGATTTTCTGAACGAAGAATTTTATGAAAAAATCGGTTGTCTGTAAAGTCGGTTTACTGACGATAGTTGAACGTGACAACGTCATAAGAAAATACCATTCCATCAGTATTTTTCTTATGACGTTGTCACGTTCAACTATCGTCAGTAAACCGACTTTACAGACAGCCGATTTTTTTTCTAGCTCAAGCTGTTTACTGACGAAAAATTACAAAAATCTAACACATACCGAGTTTTGAAAACACACTCACTTTTTTCTTCATTTTATTTATAAAATAAATCTAAATATATATTTTTTTTATTTGGTTTAATTAAATAAATGATCATTACATTCCAAATTCTAAAATATGTACTACTGTGTTAAATTAAATGAAAGGTATATTGTTAAGGCTTAAGGGTGTTCCGCGAAGAGAACCCCCTCGCTGTGAGACTCGGCCAAGCGTTGAATTTGAAGGCCTCCCTGAAAAAAACACCTTTCATTTAGAGTTAGTTAAACAGACAGACATCAAAGCATCTTTTGATAGAAATTATATTTATTTACCTAAATAAAATATGGGCCTAACTATATACTAGGTCTATTCAAATAGTAAATCCCATAAAAGAGACTTTTATAATCAAATTGAAAATTTAAGATTTTTAAACCGCCCTCCCATGAGGGAGATTATGAAATTGTGTATTTATACTTTTTTTTCAGCAAAAATACCATACAGTGCTTAAATAGTGATTGATTCTTGTTGCTTCTGTCAACAATTGAAATCATTATCCGAAATAAGGGCTGAAATGTTGTAACTTAGAGTAGGTTATTCTTTTTCATATATCTTATTAGCTCAACTAAATATATAGTACTCTGGAGGCACCGAGCGATGCTCGGTGACTTCTTCCTTCAGTTAAAACCTTTATTTTAATATTATTTTAAATTTAAAATTCTGATAAAAAGGTCGATTTTTATTTGAGAGCCGTTTTCAAATTAAAAAAAAATACAAATATATATAGTATTCGCCCACTGAACCCCCACCCCCGAAACCTCGCTCTACCCCTGGATCCCCCACCACTGCACCCCACCTCCTGCACCTGTTTTGATTCAACCATATGATTCATTTTTATTCATCCAATTGTTAATAAATAAAACCTATCTAAATGTGTTGTTTTTTCAGAAAATTGAGACCTCTTATGCGAAATATATTTTTTAAATAAATATAAATATAAGTTCTTTATAAAAACAATTATAAAACGTTTATTAATATTTCTAACGTTTAGGGAGAACAAAATATGTTAAAATCCACAATCACAATACTTCTTCAAGGCCTTTTAGAACAATGAAGCAAACAACCCATTGTCTGCCTGGGTATAAAAGGAAAAGGGAAACCTTTTTTAAAACCCTAAGAATGGGATTTGTCTACCTGAGAATAATTAATTTGATTACGAAAAACCCGATCAAAAACAATTTTGTGGAAGATGAGACCGTGACAGATCGAATTGAGACCCCAAAAACCCCCTAACACGTGAATTTCATGAAAATCGGTAGAGTCGTTTTCAAAATATAAGCACGATACAAATATATAAACAAATATATATACAAATAAATAAATATATATACAAACAAATAAATATACAATTTTTGCTCGTTTAATAAGAGTAGATTTAAGATAATTTAGAAAAAAATATTTATTTTAGAAATGGTCTAAATTTTAAACAACAAAAATTTGATTAACAAAATGTCAAATATGGATTGTTTTTCTAATATTTATTAACAATTTTAAGAAAAATAATTTTTCGTAAATATTTATATTTTTTATTTTTTATCAAGGTAATTTCATCTCCTAGACAATCGACAGAGATTGTTTATTTTCAAAATATTTATTTGAATATAATTGCTTATCATTCATTTTTAAACGTACCTTTAGGGCAACTATTATCCCAAATTTTTAAAATTCTATTGATAAAGTGAGAATTTCGCCTGAAACGTCCATTCAAAATTGTTTTATAAAAGATTTGTACTCGTATTTAGGTATTTAAAAGAATTTTCTACTTTTAGGGTATGTTAAAAGCAGTGGTGCCATTATAGTACAACTGTATTATTTACAGTATATTTTTGCTTAAAAGTACAATAGTATATTAACATTAAAATTATTTAGTTTCTAGTACATTTCATAAAATATCTCAAAGGTAGTACATTTAGTGATACATTACAGTCCTAAAGAAATATAAGCTTCAAAATATCAATTCAAAGTATAAAGCGTATTTATGAAGTTTTAAGAGATTATTTAGTTTCTTTGAGAGTTAATTTAGAAAATCTAGCTGGATTCGCTACTGATAATTATGCGTTACTATGATGGGACTGAACATTTAATTGTTGTAGGTTGCACATCCCATTCTTTCAATCGATGTATGTTCTTCATATGCGTATCAAAAATTTCTAAAGTGTGTTGAAGTTTTGATGAGAGACATTTATTCTCATTTTCTCTATAGTTTTAAAAGAGTAAATATTTAAAAAAAAAAAAAAAAAAAAACGAAAAGAAATTAGCTTGAATTTTACCTCGTTTATAAAGCTGAAAATATATGGTAGATAAAAAATGTAAGTAAAGTGAATTAACATAGGTTGAATCCATTTTTCAGCTCTTATTATCAACAAACCAAGCGTTAGGAATCAAACAGGTTGTTTTTTACCAATTTATTTGATTCTTTGCTCTTCGTTAAACTATATTTTCAGCCTTAAAAACGAGTTGAGTATAGATATCAAGTTAATTTCTTTTCATGAGTTTGCTCACTGTTTACTTTTTTGTTTCACAATGTTTTCAGCTCTAGAAGATTTCTTTATATTTTTCGCTTATAAATGTTCTAAAATATGTAATCAGCCTTATAAACGAGCTGAGCGTAGAAATTTAACTAATTTCTTTTCAATAGTTTGCTCAC
The DNA here is from genome assembly GCA_024734495.1 of Forficula auricularia. Classification (NCBI taxonomy): domain Eukaryota; kingdom Metazoa; phylum Arthropoda; class Insecta; order Dermaptera; family Forficulidae; genus Forficula; species Forficula auricularia. Next base: position 4,871,501 of record JALMQS010000058.1, read on the forward strand.
TGTTCTCTAATCCAGTATATTTTCAGCCAAGAGGACGAATCGTAATATAAATGCTTGCAATTCTTGTTCAAACTAGTTTTTTTCATCACAGCAGTATGTTGCTCATTTCTTTGCTCTCTAGCCCACTATCTTTTCAGCCTTAGCATATTAAACACTCTTATTTTATCTCCTTTCGCCTCAAATAAGTATATAGAAATTAAATTATATATAGTATATGTTGCAGTAAAAACCCTATTTTACTAAGAACGGGTTACTAGTTAAAACGAATTTCACTGAATACCTTTGTGGCAACTAGAGTTTACTGATTTTGGTTGAGTTTGGTTCAAAAGGTCTAGAATCTTCATTTTTGGCCTTCCGCCTCATTTTGGGTGTTTATTTTCTAAATGTTAAAAATTAGAAGCAAAGTTGTAGAGGATGAAAATTTTGACATTTTCGTTTAATAATTTTTGAAAATAAACTCCCAAAAAAAAAAAAAAAAAAAAAAAATTCAGTCGAATAGAGAACCTCCTTCTTTTTTGAAGTCGGTTAAAAATGAGACGGAAGGTCAAAAAATGAAGATTCTAGACCTTTGAACCAACATCAGTAAACTCTAGTGCTACAAAGGTATTTAGTGAAAAGCGTTTTAACTAGTAAGAACCAGTTCTTACTAAAAACGGGGGTTTTTTTTACTGCAACATATAGATTCCTCGGACATATAAACTATGGTGAATTCGCTTACTTTCTTCCATCTTTCTAGGAATTATACGATCTTCAAACCTTCAAAACCAGACTCTCTTAAGTACCCTTAATTTCACGAGACATCCATTTTACTATGCGTTTGTCAATAGTAACTTCGATTGCATCTTGCATTCTTGTAAAAAAATTATCAATGAAAAAAAAGGAGGTCAGTAAGGTACCTACTTAAAATTTCAGGTTTAATTAGAGAAGATTAAGGAATTTATAGTGCGTGTATAATTGAAAGTATTTATTCGAGATAATAACTCTATTATTTATATCCAAATAATATTCAATTAGCAATTTAAATGATACACTGTTTCGTGATTTGAATAAGTCAATATTAACCATTTATCACTACTACCTAAACAATCTAGCATAACAAGATCAGCAGAAATTTGATTAGTCCACGGCCCCTCTCTAGATTAATTAAATTAATATCCATCATCTTTGTTTATCTCATTTCATAAAGCATACTAAATGGGAACCTTTGGAATGGAGATACCTGCAATATAACTACAAGAGCTTATAATGTTGCTTTCTGTGAAGACTCGGAATTCTTAACCCCTTAATAATATTTCATCTTCAAAAAAAAAAAAATCAAAGTGATAATTTTTTAAGCGAATAAAATATTTTTAAATGAAAATTCAGTTACACCGAAATCACACTTTTGAGAAACCAGATAGGAATTATAAGATAAGAGTGTTTTTAGTAATTTTTGGAAATAATTCCTATGCCCATTTGGAATTGATCTTGATATAAATTCAAAATTTCAGCTTCTTGACTCTTTTTGTTTTTGAGATAATGAATCAAGAAATTATTTTCAAATATGCTTATAGTTGCTTTATTATTCTTCCATAAAACAACTACATTTTTCATATTTTTCAAATTTTTCATTTGATAAAGGGAGAATTTCTCCCGAAAAGTTTTGAATTTTTAGTATACGTTTTTTAATTGTTTTTATAAAGATGTGCATTTATTTTACTTAATAAAACAATCAAGACATTATTTTCCAAATCAATAAGAACTTGTTTGGTAATTATCAAATTATATGTCATGAGTCGTGATGTATATGTTGCAGTAAAACCCCGTTTTTAGTAAGAACGGGTTCTTACTAGTTAAAACGCATTACTGAATAGTTTTGTGGCAACTATAATTTACTAATGTTTGTTGAATTTGGTTCAAAGGTCTAGAATCTTCATTTTTGACCTTCCGCTTCATTTTGGGTGTTTATTTTCAAAAAATGTTTAAACGAAAATGTCAAAAATTACATCCTATTCAAATTTCTAATTTTTGACATTAATGTTTAAAAAAATTTGAAAATATACACCCAAAATGAGGCGGAAAGTCAAAAATGAAGATTCCAGACCTTTGGAGCAAACTCAACCAACATCAGTAAATTCTAGTTGCCACAAAGATATTCAGTGGAACACGTTTTAACTAGTAAGAAAACTTACTAAAAAACTGGTATACAGGGGTGCCTATTAGGGTGGACCTTAACTATACGGGGTGAAATGTTTTTTCCGGATAAGTTTTCGGGACAGAAGCTCAAATTATAAGGCATGGCAAGAAAATAATTTGTAAAAAATTTGAGATCGATCGGACATTGCGAAGAGCTGGCGCATCTCATTTGAAAATTGAAATTTTTAGAATTTAGCGCTATTCGGTTACTATATTTTGTTATAGTTCGTTAAATTGAAACAAAGAATAAAAACTTCGATGACCATGAAATTAATAAACATTATCTTCTGAAATCCCGCCCTTACCTTCCTCATTCAACTATTATTATACACATAGAGTAAAAGAAAAAAATGAATTCAATATTATGACCGCGTTTCCTACCTAGTAGGCGTGCATCTAGAAAATTTGAAAATGTAGCGATTCTAATCTATAATATCATTAATAATCATTTAATACTGCACATTTTTGGATATTTGAGTAATATTGGATAAAATTCCATATATTCAGAGCTTTTAAAAGTAATTTTTCGGAGAAAGAATGAAAAAAAAGATTAAATAAAACAGGAGGACACTAATTTAAATTCGAATGAAACTGAAATAGGCCTCAACGACCCGAAGTGAAGTGTTAAATCAATTTTAAGCTAGCGTAGGCATAATAACCTGAAGATAATTTAGAAAATAGTTGTAAACATAAATTATTCACAATTACAATCAAATTTTAATTATTTTGGAGATGCTTTGTTAATTATTTAATTATTTATTTATTTTTAATGGCCTTCGGGTACTATAGCCCTTTTTGGTCATTGAGTGTTCGTGTGTGTGTGTTTAAATTATTGTAGGGATCAGATTATAGCCGGTCAAATATTTGCATTATTTTATTAGTTTAATATTTGTACGTCAATAAGAAAAGCTTGTTAATATAAAAAATAAAAGCAATACAATACAATCGTGTCTGTTAAATAAAACTACCTCCTTCCCCCCAGTATTATTTTTTGATCACATTTTTCAACCATTATTATATTTATTATGTTGATTTTATTCAAGTTCACCTAATATTTCTTTGAGTTTAAAGATTTTCTAATTTAGTAAATGAAATGAGATTTTGTTCAATGTTTTACGCAATAAAATTACATATTTGACACTTGGTGCTACTATATAGGTTACTTTATCATTTTATTTCTTTCATAGCACTCCTTTAAATATATAGTCTTTGTCTTCAATTTTAATTTTTTACTGCATACAAAAATTTATTTTGCCATCTTTTGCTGCATATATTCGCATATTTCAAATTATTCTGCATATTACTTAGATATTTCAGCATTTTTAACTGCATATTTTGTCAGTTTTTACTGCTTAAAAATCCGATCTCTAGTCATGAGCTATTAATGGGCTTTAAAATTAAAGTTTCACTACCCCGTGAACTTATGTGGATGAGGCTCACGCATTTTTTTCTATTTTTGACTTTAGTGAGAGAGCTCATCAGACTCGCTTTTATTTAAGCAACTGACCATCGGTAAATTGAAACACTTTTAGAAAGCACCCCTACCCAGTCATTTTGAATAGATTTTCTCCTTTTTTTTTTTTGAATCGGCTAAAGTTAAACGTGTGTCCCAATTGTAAGCGTCACAACAAGAAACACGTCTCTAGAGAGTGTGTTTACAATTGTTTTTGCTCTCCTCCCTGACACTTTAGATATGTGTGATGTATGGAGCTCTAGTCGGCCAATAAAGGGACAACAACAACACAACAAGGGTAACAAACCGCCCGACACTTTTAAACAAAAGTTAACTCCCCGTTTTTATGCCAAAGCAAAGCCGATATCACCTTTAAACAGATTGACGTTTTCCAACAGTGCCGCGGATGGCGGTAAAAGAACAACAGAAAACTGTTTTTGAAATGGTTTACTAAAAATATAGAAAATTTGAATTGTTGTATTTAATAAACTACAAATGAAATAACAAATTGTACACTATATCAAAGACGGTGTCGTTTGCTTTATGTACATAACTAACAAGGGCGGATCCAGGAATTTTTTATGGGGGGGGGGGAATGTATATAAGGTGGCCGATGTATATAAGATCTACTTTTTATCTCGAAATTTCATATCTCATATATATTTTAAGTTCATTAAAATAAAAAAAAAATTGTTATAAATTCCCTGTCGATTTGGCCGCCGTTTTTGGCCTCTGCGTGCGACGCACGTGTTGCACTCCCGCCAGGCACGGGCCTGTATGGAGGGGGGGGCGATCGCCCCCTCCGCCCTCCCTGGATCCGCCCTTGATAACTAAACACACAGTACCGCCATTTGGGGGGGGGGGGGCGACCATTAATTACATCACACAAATTTCAAGATTCTTAACCCCCCCCCCCCCCTCCACCTGTGTCATATTCTGTCACATTTTTATTGAGCTCTTCTTTTATTGTGACGTCACACTATCACTTTTATACCGTATAATTTTTTAATTTGACTGACATCACAATTTTTAATATCTCCGGGCTCTCCTGTTACATTTTGTCACAAATTTGAGATTCCGCCCCCCCCCTTTTACTGTGTCAAGTAATTTATGGACTGCCCATGACTAGAAACCACTATTAAAACTCTTTTTTTAAGATAAAAGTAAATAAATATTTTATGAGATATTAATTTACTATGAATTGAAAAGTTTTTGTTTTACTGAGAGTAGCAGAGTTGTTGATTCACAAAGAGAAACAAAGAGGTTGTCCTCTGCTTGATGCAAATAAACATACACACATATATATCGAAATTATATATCTGTATATATATTATTTATTTGTTTGAGACTATAGTTTCGAAGACTTGATCTTCATCATCAGTCTTTTTTAATTATAAATATTATTTTTTATAGGGTCAATATCGTATATCTTTACTTAGCTGGGAGTCAGTTAAAATTTAAATCAACTTCCCGTTTTATTTGCATCAAGCAGAGGACAACCTCTTTGTTTCTCTTTGTAATTTACTATATGAGTTAGGTTTTCTAGGTCATTTGTTTCACGTGCTTAACAAGTGACCTAGAAAACCTAACTCATAGTATATTAATATCTCATAAAATATTTATTTACTTTTATCTTTATTAAAGATGTTTCACCTTGCACCAACACCATAATTTCTATTAATTACTCTTTTTTTAGCTTTATCATTTCTTTTATCCATTTCAGATTTAAATTCACCTGAATTTAAATTATTTTCTAGTTTTTTTTTTTTTTTTTTTTTTTTTTGTTAAGGAAAATGATGTAGGTTCTAGTTGAAACATGTTTAAATTTTCTTTTTTATATTTCCTAATCTATAAAAATAAATGAGATAGGATTAAATTTAACTACACACATTCATGACATGGAAAAAATCAATTGGTGTTACAATATTTTTTTTCATGTCTATGGACATATGCGATGTTTTCTTGCAATAACAATCTACAAAATATTTCCATTTAGGGACCCGAAAAATTAACTCATTGACACTGTGTAGTGCACTCAAAGATACATTAATCTCCGTATATATAAACATAAAATTCAGTAAAAATTCAAATTTACCACGAAAGTTACTTACTTTTTACTTACTAAAAAAAATTAAATATTCAAATTTTAAAGTTGTAAAATAATATTTTATGAAATCATGATTCAGACGAGTATTCAGATGAATCTAGTATAAGCCGAAGCGAATGCTGTAACCTTGATTGTCGGGTGTTCCTCAGTACGCCCGTGTCATTGACTATATTTTTTCTAATACCAACTGAGAAAGAATGATTGAGAGGGAAAATAAGCCATAGCTTTTTTACTAAGATCAGAGGGTGTAAATTTTATTTCTAACATTTGATTAATTATTTTAGGCAGTGTGTAATGATCACTTTAATATAATATAAATAATACTTAATGGAGGGAGGCGAATAACCTATTCGCTCTGTGTGCAACAGAGGCAGCGCCTTATGTGACACTTTTAAGAACTTCGGGTACAATCTACCTCCTTATTTAGCATTTATCTGTGTATATTAATGTGCATTTTACTGAATCAAAAAGTGTTTAATTATTTTACTTTAACTTATAAAGTGAATCAATTGATGATGCATTCAAGTAAGAAAGAATTTTCAAGTGCTCTGTGACGAACTTCAAAAACACTTCACTTAATTCCAACTATGAATTTTATTGTTTTCCTTCGGCTAACACTATATTATTGAGAAATGGAAGATACTTAATATTCATAAATATTTACACTCATATCATTTAAATGAAAAATTACAGGTTAGATGGACCAGATTGGATTCCACAAAAACGGAGTAGATCTGTAGTTTTTATTTTGCTGGAAATAAAAAATGCGAAAAGTCCAAGTTATAATCCGACTATCCTTGACAATTTCATGTAGGTTAACCTCATTAAGGATATTTAAAGATTTTTTTTAATTGAAAAATTATATTTTTCAAGCTATTATTTTAATTTTACTTAGGGAAAGTGGTTTAGGTTTTAGGTTTTTTTTTTTTTTTTTTAATGATATTGATGTGAGAAGGAGATACACCAGAAGGTGGTCCCCTAAAGGCCTGTATGGGCTGGCCCTTCCATCGTGAAAAGAACAGAGTAGAAGGAAAAGAAGCCGGGATCACGAGCCAATCTCAGAAACTTAGATACAATTAAATATCCAATTTACTAAGGTTTTAGGGGCTTCGAGCAGTGGTAAATTCTCCGCGAGATAAATTCGGTTAAATTTATCTCCCACTTAAGGTGAAACATGATATTAATTAATAAAGTAAAGGGAGTGTAGTTCACAGTGAATGAAATAAAACTCAAAGAGGCTTATACAAACTCAATATATTTCGGATTATTAGTCCATCATCAGGAGTTTACAGGTGAAAAACTGTTTTTAACATGTAAACTTCTGATGATGGACTAATAATCCGAAATATATTGAGTTTGTATAAACCTCTTTGAGTTTTATTTCATTCACTGTGAAACTACACACCTTATACTTGATTAAATATTATTTTAATTGTTTATTAACAAATTTATTTATTACGGAAATCTATGATTATTTTAGCTTTTAAATATTGCATTTTTTATGAAATTATTTATTTTTCGTAAATCTCTATTGCTTTTATACCGTATTATTGTACCTGAAGTTGTTTTTTGGCCACAGATGGCGCTATGCGCGGTTGCGCACGTAGCGAATGAGGATTTAAGTTATTTTCAAGAATCTATGTCCCTGTGAATGTATAAATAAATAATTAACATTCAAGAAAATAGAGGGCGTTGTAAAGAAAAGTGAAACATCGTGAGAGAAAAGTGAATGTAATATAAAATTGAAAGTTTTTGTGCCGAGAGTAGCAAAATTTTTATATATTGAAGGAGACAATAAAAGAGTGTGTCTTCTGCTGGAATTATAAATTTTATTTATTTATAACGAGACTATAGTTTCGAGGGCTTTGCCTCTTCATCAGTCTATTACAATTGATTCACAGGAATTAATTTATGAATCTGAAATTAATTCCTGTGAATCAATTGTAATAGACTGATGAAGAGGGCAAAGCACTCGAAACTATAGTCTCGTTATAATTGAATAAAAATTATAATTCCAGCAGACACACTTTTGTTGTCTCCTTCAAGAATGTAATATAGTCAGTGAGAAATCAGTCGATCTACCCTCACCATAGAGTACTCTATGACCCTCATCTAACGTTTCCCCAAAATCACAATTTCGAGATTGGTATTACAAAAAATATATTCAAATAATAAATAATTTGTAGTCTTAATTGAATTAAATTATCATTAAAAAATGATAAAATATTTATATTAAGAAGTTTTTTTCGTTTTCATTAATGTTTTTCATTAATTATTTCTTAATAAAAATATAAAAAAATCTCAAATAAGAAATCTCTTTCTCTCACTTTACCGGAGATATATTTTAAAAATAAAACTGCAGATGAAATTAAAAGAAAATATACAAAAAAAAATATCACTAATTAAGAAAAATTAAAAACGGAATCAGCCGGCGTCGCGTTAATATTTAACTAGATGCTCTAAAAAGAAGGAATTAATTGAAAAAAAAATGGAATTGAAATGAGACAACGAAAAATTCCGGAGGGAATATAGAGATCTGGTTGTAGTGAAAGGAGTGAAAGTAGAGTTAATGTCGATGATGGCTTAGAATCAGAATTCTTTATGAACCTGACACACCAAAAACGTGTTTTTCAAATACATAAATATTACCCTTGTCAAATTGTATACTCATCATTAGAAAAAAAATAAGTAAATAAAACAGGATTTAATTTCAAAATGGATTAAAATGTAAATTTTTCTTTTAGTACCCAAAAATTTCTAAATTCGTTTGAAATTAAAATTAGTCTATTAAGTAGGTTTCACAAATAAAAGTATAATATTGTTTAAGAGCAAAACTAACTATATATATATTATTTTGGGACCATCTCCAGAACAGGGGCTTACCTACGGGGGATCAGACCCCCCCCCAACCCCTAAGGGCAGGGCTCATGGGATGAGTTACGGCAACGACAAACCGTTTCTTATGGGAAACTAACCATAATAACCATAATTAAATATATTTCATATGTTTAATTAAGAATTATGTTCTTTTTTAATTTCTTGAAGTACCTTTTTGTTTTAATAAAAAAATTTCCCACTAAATATTTTGCTTTGTGGATTGATTGGAGGCGACTGTGGATCAGTGGATAGAGTGTCGGGCCGGTGACCTGAAATATGCTGGTTCGAGACCTGAGTCTCGGCAGATATTTGCAGTCGCCTACTCTTGGAAAGCAATAGCAACCTACCAAGAGTATAATTGCCTAGTCAACCTCTCCAAACTAGCCGTTCGGAACCGGCGTTAAAAAGTAGGTCCCATATATCTGTGTAAAACAACTAAACACACTCAACATAGGTATATGTGGAGAGGCGCCGAGGCCGGTTTCGGGCATGGCACTCTAAGAAGATGAAGGATTGATTCCCCCCCCCCCCCTCCCCCCAAGACAATTTTCTGGCTATGGGACTGCTCCAGAAGTTTTCATTGATTGATATTGCGCCCGAAATATACTTGATCATAATCAATTATATTTCTTTTATTTGTTAAACTCTACCTAATTAATTTAATTTTAATTTCATACGAATTTGGAAATTTTTTAAGTACTAAAATAAAAATTTTCTTTTAGTATATTTCGAAAACAAATCCAGTTTTATTTTATTTATTTTTTCTAATGTTTTGGATCCAATTTGCCAAGACATGATATTTGTAGTTTGTCATAAATAATTTGTCTTTTACTTTTTGTGAAACATACCTGGTATAATTTAGTTTTAATTTTATTAAATATATTTCATTTTTCGAACCGAATTTTTTTTTTTATTGATATTTTCTCTCTTCTTAATAGCCTTGGAATGAATTCCATTGTAGCCAGTCTACCATGAGTCTAAAATTTTCACATCCAAATATAAATTATGCATAACAATTATAAAATTGTGTACAATTAAATATACAATAAATAAGTAATTAATTTTAAACAATCAAATAGTATCACAGACAATGAAAATAATACATAATGAATAAAAATAATAAATAAATAAAAAAACAATAAATAAATAAATAAATAATAAATAATAAATAAATAATAAATAAATAGAACAATAAATTAATAAATAAATAATGAAAACAATATAATTAAATACTAAAGAGCGGTGGTTTATTTGAATTAAATCTCAAGTTAAAAAGCGCCCATGCTTTTATTTTTAGTCATTTAAATTTTTTAAGTACTAAAAGGAATATTTACTTCTTTTCTGCTTTTTCATTTTGAAATAAATAGATATTATTCTCCTTATCAATTGATAAAATCTAATATAGACGATTTTGAAAGTCGAGTGTTTAATATTTTCTTCTCTAATATAACAGGAGAAGAAAGTTTTAAGGGTTGTTGTCCAAACTGAGATCAAATTGACCAAAGAGACAGAGTAAGTAAGTTCATTTCATGACATGTCGAGGACAAACAATACCAACTCATTTACGATATAATAAGAGGAAAAATTGGAAAATTGCATTTCACGGACGAGAATGAACAAGCTTTAATAAGAAGGTCTGACCATTCTTGTAATGACTACATTACTTCAATAGCAAAAGCTACTCCACGTGTAAGCATGGCTTTCTTTACCAGACCAGATCCATTTTCACGTCCACTCAACTTCTTAACTCTATACCTACAAGCCTCAAATTCTTCGTCCCTGCCTCGAATATGTTCTCATTCGTAAAGAGGACCATCCACCCCTTGCTACCTTGGAAGCAATACAGAGGCGAGTTTTCAGATTAATAGGACGCAGCTCCGCAGCGCAGGCAGGGCATTTTTTGTGACCCATGTTTTCAAGTAGAGGCGCGCATTTTGAGAGGCAGCACAGTCCTGCCCCACGTGCCGACTGCGTCCACTTGTGGAGACGCTTCACAGCAGGGCACAGTTTTTTATTTTTAACCGACTTCAAAAAAGGAGGGAGGTTCTCTATTCGACTGAATTTTTTTTTTTTTTTTTTGTGCCTATGTTACCTCATATCTCCGCCAATTGTCAACCGATTTTGAAAATTTTTTTTGCATTGGGTCCAATCTAGCTTCCGATTGGTCCCATTTTTTTTTCGATTTTTTTTCATAGGTATTAGACCTTTTTTATTAGGTTTGTTTAGACCTAACCTCTTTGTTTATGAACCGATTTCGATGGTTCTTTTTTATCCGAAAGGGGGTGTCTTAGGGATGGTGTCATATTAATTTGGTCAAGTTCTGATGATATAATCACTATTAATAACATCACTAAAAAGAGAAAAATAAAAATTTTTAAGAAAAAAATAAAAACCGACTTCAAAAAATTAAATGCAACAAATATAAAAATACACTAAAAGGTATAAAATAATTATTATCTTATTTAGTTACAACTAAACGACGAAATATTAACACGAAATTATTTTTGAAGTTGAGTGCCAAGCATATACCTTTTGATGAATCGCACTCGACGGATCTTACTGAGTACGTTTGGCGGGTACGCTCGCTTATAGGTATAGTTTGTTTGGCACCGACTTTAAAAAGTAATTTCGTGTTAATATTTCGTCGTTTAGTTGTAACTAAATAAGATAATAATTATTTTATACCTTTTAGTGTATTTTTATATTTGTTGCATTTAACTTTTTGAAGTCGGTTTTTATTTTTTTCTTAAAAATTTTTTTTAATTGGTTTTTTTATTTTAAAAACCACGAATAGTTTACAACACATATTATTATATATATCATTCACTTATTCTTATAAGTATTGAAATTACCTACATCCCCGATAATGTAGTTTTGGAATTATACGATAGTTTGTATAATTTTAGTAGTTTTCAATAAAGATAAAAATGAAAACTTTTTAAATACACGATACGATTTTCTCAAATTTTACTGATTTGGTTATTTTTTTGTCACCAAAGAGCTGAACTATAATAAGAAATTGTTATATTTTGGTCTCTCTAGCTTCAAAATTTCCATGATAGAATGCAGAAAATCTACAATAATAATAATAATAATAATAATTTAACCTATTGAGTGTGTTTTCCAATTTTATTTTTTATTAAATAGATTAAATTATTCTAAATTTTAAAATAACTGATGTGTATATTTAAAATATTACTTTTTGTTTAATTATTATAAATTTGGTTGTGACTATTGCACCTAGGTTGGCTGTAATTAAAGTTATCAAGTTGTACATTGCTCCAAATCCTTTTTTTAATGCAATCGAATGCAAGAAGGGGTGCACCAGTAAAGATGCAGCTCCTATGGATCTCGAAAGACCCTTCCATTGCCGAAGAGAAGGGAAAGTTGATTAAGTGAGAGGGTGTAGACGTAGATGTCTATGCACTCCGGTCTTGAAGGTTTGAAGATTATAGGTGCTGGGAAAGATGGAGGCTGGGAGAGAGTTCCAGTTCGTTGAAGTCATGGAGATATATGTATTGGCGAATGAAGTGGTCCGGCACTTTTCTAATTTGACCGCGAAAGAGTGTTGGGAGTCGGCAAAACGCCTGCTACCGTGCAAAGCATGCTTTGGGGGGAATTATTGATTTCATCTCATCAGAGCACCTGCCGTGATAGTATCTATAGAAAAGGGAAAGGGCAGAGACATTTCTTCGATGAGCCAGCGAGTCGAGGGAGTCGGTGAGGGTAGAATCGTCAATTAGCTTGACGGCTCGTTTCTGAATTGCATCTAGGGTAGCAAGAGAATATTTAGAGGCTCCTCTCCATAGATGAGAGCCGTATTCGAGACAGGGGCGGATTTGGGCCTTGTAGATGGTGAGAAGTTGTGGGGGTTTGTAAAATCGCTTGGACCTGAATAAGTAGCCAATCTTCCTTGCTGCAGAAATGCCATCACGCCAAATTTTGGTTGCACACATTTCAAGCAAAGTTATGAACGAAAACACCCTCAACAAAATTCCTGCCTGTCTGTATGTCTGTCTGTTTCAGTGGTTTCCGCGAAAAGTTGCTCACGATTCACGTAAAAACGGCTGAAGGGATTATTATAAAATTTCATATTTACATCAGATGTCTTCTAACTTACGTTTTTAGCTATATAACGTTTTGATATTTTGACCCCAGAAGGGGGTTTGAGGGGGCGCACGAATGAAAATTATCAAATAACTCCTAAACTATTAACCCTACGGCAAATTCTATAATAAACAAAGTTGTAGGGGATATGATTTCTGACAACTTTTGTTTAAAAAAATTCCCCAAAAAACTACCCGAAAAGGAGGGAGGGAGGGTGAAAAAATGTAAATTCTTGCCCTTGGAGCAAACTCAAACAAATTTTGTATACATAATCTCTGGGCCTCTAGAGAGCTAGAAATGCAAAAACTAACTACCCAAAATGGGGGGAGGGGTCAAAAAATTAAAATTCTTTCTCTTGGACCAAACTCAACCAAATTTTGTATACATAATCGGTGGGTCACTAGAAGGCTAGAAATGCAAAAACTGGGTGAGGAGGGTGGATTCGGGGGTGGAATGGAGTGGGGATGGGTTAGGGCATGGGGTGGAATGGGGGTGGGGTGAGGGAGTGTGTCGAAGTAGGGTGGGGATGCATGGGGTAGTGCGGGGTGGAGTACAGAGGGCGTAGCGAGGGTGGGGTCCAGAGGGCTAGACGGGGGTGTGGTGCTCTGGGTTCGAGGGCACGGCGTGGGGTCCGGGGTGGATGGGGTGCGGGTGGTGGTGTGCAGGGGATTGGGCACGGGTGCATGGTGCCTGGGATGGGGGGTGTGGGCTAGAGTGCGGATGGAGTGTTGGGGTGTGGGTGCTGGGTGGGTTTCGGCGGTGTCGTGGGTGGGAGAGGGGGGTGAGGGCAGTGTTCGTGGGCTGGGGGTCCAGGGGGTGTCCCCCTGGCTACCAAGAGGACCGCCGAAGGCGGGCCTTGCAGCTAGTCTTGAATAAGTTTGAGCCTTTTTCTCTATCCTTTTAATAATTTATTTTAAATTTTTTTTTTTTTTTTTTACAGAGATCTCCAGTCTCCGAGTCGTTAACGTGAATGTTCCAACAACTGGGTGAGTACAACAAATTTAAAATCTTTGACATATCCTATAGGAAAAATTTTTTTTAACGCATTTTATATTATTTTATTTTCATCACCAAGCGATTCATCATCGATCATCTTGATGACGATCTTGAAGCGGAGGCTCGAGTTTTTACCTCGATACCAACAAAAATTTGAACTGCCATATTCCGGCTTCTGTATTAACTCAATTAACACTAAATAATTGTTTTAGTTCTTGTTCAATGAACTCTAGTTAACCAAGCTAAGAAATAAAAAATAATGAGAAATTATGAACACAATGTTGTTTAATATAAACTTTTGATTCGATGGAAAGGTTTTTAACCTGCCGGGTGGGCCGAAGTAATGAATTTCCCTGAAGATTTTCAATTTTTTTTTATAAAAATCTGAAACGTAGATTAAATGCTATTTTCAATTATAATTTTCTTTATCTGTGTGTTTTTTGCCAAAATTACGATATCTATGATAAATAAAGTACAAGAATCGCAGAAAGTATTTTCTGGTGCTGGGGCCCAAATGAGCCTAAATACCTTTTAAATTAATAAATTTCAGTACTTCTTAACTTCCTAGCTAAAATCGTTCAAAAAATTGATAAATCACTATAATTTACTCACAGAGCACCTAGTTGAAAAAGCTTTTACAATTTCATTCATTTTTTTTACAATGAAAATGATAAGGGAAGAAGTTACACCAAAGTTGCATCCCCTAAAGACCTGGGTTGGCCACTCCATCGTGAAAAGGGGATTTTATGAGCTGGTTAGGTGTCGAAGGTATCTGTTTAACAGCTGAAGGTTATAAGTAGCTGGAAGCGAGTTCTAGTCTCTGGAAGTCATAGGGATAAATAAATTAGGTTATACCGAGGGGTGAACCGTGATTGGAACTAGGTGTACACCGTTTTTGGAATTGTGTGGAATTTTTTGGAATTCATTAGATAATGCCTATTCATCTATTGTCTCCTACTTGAAAATGAAAGTGGAAGTGGAAGTAGGTGTACCCTATCTTAGGTCGCGGATCACACCTCGGGTTATACTATCGCGCTACGAGTGTGGAATTTGATTTTCAGCCCAAGTACGGTATATCTACCAATCCAATCATTTAACAATAGTATCTTGTAAAGTTTGTTTTGATTTTTGCTTTCACTTTTATTTGTCTTTTGACCAGGAGCAGGGAAATGCCAACGATAGATAAAGATCCATTTATTCCTCCTGACCTTCAAATTTTGATTATTAAACAATATTATTCCATTAGGCTTTTAACATTTTATTCACGTTCAATATTGTTTTATCTATATTAATAATAGCGACCTATATGTTTACTCAATGGAGGGGTTGAATTTGCCCTTAAGGGGAGAACTTTTCTGCCCCATAAGTGGCCACAAACTTCCGGAAGCTCGTCGCTACCGGACAACAAACTTTTATAATAACAACATTCAAGGAGAGAGAGAGAGAGAGAGAGAGAGAGAAATGCATTATATAAAACTTCTTGGATAAGATATTAAGAGTTTTGCACTTGGACTCTTGTTCTCGAGTAATTTCTTCACCCATGCAAGGTATATAGCAAAAGAAAAGTACATATGGGAGAGTTTATATTTGTTTTTAGTTAATTCTCATTTATAAAGTTTTCCAGATTTTGAAAAATGACTGTTTACTGAAGTCATTCAAAACAATTCTAAAACTTTGAAATTGTCATTGGTGTAGTTTTCTGAAAAAATATGGTAATAGTATTAAGTATATATTTATTTCATATAAGAGTTCTAATTACTGAAAGAAATAGATTTTAAATTTTAGAAGATAATCACATGAGGTTGTCATCTAGATTCAAAAAATAATCGACTATTTTTAATTATATGTCAGAAGGGTTGTTTTTAGCCCCTCGTATGTCAAAATTAGTCAAGAATAGCTTTTGTTAATGGAGAATGGTGTAGGTTCTTGGTGAAACATGTATTTTAATAGAGTAATGAGAATTTAAAAAATTTAGAAATATAACAATTCTAGGTAGGTTTCACAAATTGTTTTGTTTTTTTTTGTGAAATCTACCCAGAATTTTTATATTTAAATTTTTTTTTTAAATTTTCATTACTTTAAGGTAGTTCTTTCACAAATGCGAAAATTCAAGAAGTCTTCGAAACTTGGAATATAAGTCATTAAAAACATCATAAACACACTGTTAAAATTTAAAGACGATTTACCGCACCAAACATGAAATAATTGCAATTAAAAATGAAATTTTTTACATATGGTAGATTAGGGAAGGGTGGAAAAATGATCATTATTTTTTTTTCATTGAAGGACTTTCACCATCTTGATGAAAAACTAATATTTGTTAGAATAATATATTTGGAGTAACTTAAAAAAAAATTGAAATTATTTACCACGTAGTTTTAATAAAAAATAAACATATTTGGGCGATTATTTTTAGTGGAGGGGATATAGGATCAATGGCTTGGAAACGATCCATTCATAAAGAGAATATAGTAGTGTAAAAAGTAGTCACATTAAAAAAACATAACCTAAAATTTTAACACTCGTTCATATTTATAGAGTGGTTACGAGGCTAAAACTTTTCTGTGTTGATTGTCGCGAAAGAACCTCATTAAGAAGGAATAGACTATAAATATATAAGATAATCACAAGAAAATGTCATGTATTAGATTTTGGAGATATTCAACCATCTTTTTAAACTATAGATATGGAATGACTCTGAAATTAAATTTAAAATAACTAGACCTTTACGTTACTAGAATTTCAAAAATGAAGATTTACATTTTTGAATTAAAAATTTATCTCGTGTACAATGTACATATTATGTCAGAAGGGTTCCCTGCTTGATGCAAATAAATATATTCATATAAATATATATCTGTACCAAATATACATATATAAATATATATAATTTATTTGTTTCAGACTATAATTTCGAAGGTTTGACCATCGTTATCAGACTTTTTAATGATAAATATTTTATCTGTTATTCCTGATTGGATCAATTACCCGAATGGATATAGAAAAATTAGTTTTGTTGTTATAGCAAGCTAGTCACATAAAAGATTGTAAATAATAAATATGTACCATATATCTAATTAAAAATATCTGATGATGAAGGTCAACCTGCAAAACTATAGACTCAAACAATTAAGTTAAATAATAAAATAAAATAAAAAATCTGATGATGAAGATCAACCTGCCAAACTATAGATTCAAACAATTGAGTTTAATATACAAATGTATTTATATTTGGTATAGATATATATGTACGTATATGTGTATTTGCATCAAACAAGGGACAACCTCATTGATTTTTCCTTATTAAGTATTATTATTTTGGTAACAAATTAACGTAGCATTTTTGTTCGCATATTTTAATTATGAAAAATCCATTTTTTAGATGATTTATGTATAAATTCAATTTAATCTAATATAATTAATATACACTACAGATAAAAAAATTTACGAGACGAAATTAAATAAAAATTCAACCTTTCCAAATATAAATTGAATCTATTTCGTTTAATTAGTTGAACTCTTATAGTCAAGGATTAGCTTAAATAGGGGTTGCTGTGAAGGGAGGGGTGCTCGTTGACCCGTGCATTCACATAAAGACACCGACAATTACAGGATTATCGTAATACAATTTAAGTCTTTTTATTTTATTTATTTTTTAATTACTGCCCCAACTGCTAATTTTTATCTCCGCCTATATTATCCAATCTCAAAAGTTTTTTAATCAGTTATTCTGTAAAAATGCAATTAGAGTTTATGCATCAGAGGATTTTTTTTAATTTTAATCCTCTTTTCTGCAGCCAATAAGAATATTTAAAGAGAAATTTAATTAAAACAAGTGTGCATTTCATTTTCTAGTAAAATTTTTATACCACTTTCATTGCTATTGTAATAACAAATTGATATATAAATAGTATATTAATTCAATTATATTTAAGATATAATAATTGTATATATATATACTCCTCAAATTAATGACTTAATTAATAAAACAGTTAATTTGTACTTAGCAAGATTTTTTATTCAATTTAAAAAGAGAATTTCGCAAAGTTATCAAAGGTTAAATTAAATTAGAGAATAAAGATTTTTTAATATAGGCAAAATACAGAACCCTTGTGTAATAGGCACAAAGCTCTAACCAATTGAGATACCAGTCCGAGAGCTCAACCTATACTTTTACAATATCTATATAAGGAGAAAATTTCATTAGAAAATCTTTTCTTTCTTTATTTTCGAGGCTCACTGTGACCTAACTATTATTAAATTATATTAAATGGGAGGTATTTGAATATAAGTTACCAAAGATATTATAATAAGTTTGCATGCATGTTAGAAAACCTGCTACTCTCTTCCTAAAGGTCTAAAGGTCTGATAGCGGTTTTGGCAGTTGGGGTTTATTCCCTATAGGACAGCAATACTTTCTTCTTATATATAACTGACGACCGGGATTTTTAAAAAATGTGCCAATTTCTTGGCCAAAGTTTCAAACGGTGCTACTGCCATCTATATGTAAGTAAGTCAAGTTTCCGGGTCTCCTGTCCGATCTACCTACCTTCCTACCAAATACTTTAATTAATATCGATAGATTAAGCTTTGCTAATACCATATTTGATAATTATCGTAAATTCTCTTTTAATTTGAATTTCCCTTATGGGCTAGCATATCTTAGAATTAAAAAACAAAACAAAAAAAATAACAATGCACATTTTTTAAGATTCACAAACTCACTTAGTTATTATTTATTATCCGAATTTTTTTTTCAATTTTTTTTTTTATTTTTCTTAGAATAAGTGAAATATTAGATTGACTTCAAAAATTCAAATTTTATTATAGTTTTCTAAAGAAATCGACTTTTTTAGCACATGAATTTATTATAATGATTTTCAAAGATTGTTTTGTCTTGCTGAGTAAACCTAGAATATGAACTTTCGCATTTGTGATTGTAATCGTTTGAAGATAGCATAGCAAGGTTTTTGTTCAAATTCTTAAACTTCAGCTGTTTTTGTATTTTTAGTAATTATTATCTGAAAGACAACTCAAGATTTTTTTTTAATATATTGTATTCATCAAAAAATTAACTTTCTTTTGTTGTCTAGCAATTTCATAAAAATGTTCAAATTTTTCTGAAAATATTTCTAAATTTAATTATCCTTCGGCTTGATTTCCAGGAGAAAGATTTTATTTTTTAATTTTTTTAATAACTTTTTTCTTAAAAAATTAGTATAATATAATCGATATTTCTATTATAAAAATTCTAACTAATTTTCTAATTCTCCATGAATGACCAAACACGGAAAATATTCCAAATTTGACAACCAAAGTCTCTCCAAATTCTTCAGTAAATAATTTCCATCTTATTGTTACCTTTATTTTTTTAATGATAGATTTACTAATGAATAAATTTTAGTAATTCAAAGTGCAAAGCGGAATTATCTCCACTGTTTTTTCCCCTGAGCGCAGGGTATTTTCCTTAAAAAAACTAAAAGCGCCTAGAAGTCAGACACCCGCTTGACACGCTCTTAATTTCTTATAGCAAGCAATTGCACTCAAACTGGATACCGAAATAATAATGTTATTTTTAAGAATTTATTTTTTCTGTGGATTTACAATGAAGCTAGGTTATTATTATTCTAAAAAAATTTCCCAATAGAAAATTTTCAGTATTTTCCGAATCAATCAAATTACATTGAATTTTTCGGAACCCCAAGACTCTCTTGTAACTTACCAATAGATTTTTAATTTAACTTTAACAAATCTATGCTGAATTTTTCATCTCTCAGAAATGTCCTGATGAAATTAAAAAAAAATATATAATTTTTGTTTTAATTTTAGGAAATAGAATAAAATAATACCACGGTGACCATATTAAAAAAAATCTGAATCTAAAATTGTAAGTTGACTTGAATAATTTATTGCGTAGATTTATTATCTCTCGAAAAGCTTTTAAGAATTATAGACCAAAACATCGTGATATTACTAATAAAATGCATTATTGCTCTTTCTCTTCTGGAAATTTCTAATCTGCATAAAACAAAATTATACTACAGTGACGATATATATATAAAATAATTTTAATATTACTCTAACCCTCGTTAAGACAGTGGATAGTCTTAGATTACATGTGATTACCGTTTAGCACAGTGGTGATAAAAAAGCATTAGTAATGGTAAGCTCACGATTAGGTGCTCCTTATTTTGGAAATTTTCTAATATTTACGCGGACAGCGGGACATATGTTTCTAAATAAACAAAAAATATCCCCCAAGTTTCAAGTCTCCATCTCAATTTTAACCTAGTGCTACACAGCGACTAAGTTTCCCATCTAAATAACATGGGGTTTTTGGCATTAAACGATCAATTTTTTATTCCGGCCAAAGTAATTGTTCAAAAAATTTGAAACTCTGTATACTTTATCCTTATAATAGTAGCTATCCCTCAGAATTTTTACAGATTTTTAGCTATTATAATTTTGGAGTCTATAACTTACTAATACTAATATATAGCAGAAATTTATCTAGATGTAACTCCAAAATTGTAATAGCTAAAAATCTGTAAAAATTCTGAAGGATAGCTACTATTATAAGAATAAAGTCTACAAAGTTTCAAATTTTTTGAACCATTACTTTGGCCGGAATAAAAAATTGATCGTTCAATGCCAAAAACCCCATGCTATTTAGATGGGAAACTTAATCGCTGTGTAGCACTAGGTTAAAATTAAGATTGAGACTTGAAACTTGGGGGATATTTTTTGTATTTATTTAGAACCATATGAGCCGCTGTCCGTGTAAAAATTCGAAAATATCCAAAATAAGGAGCACCTTACTCACGGTGTGTATTTGTCCCTCTTAAGAGTGAAAGAATGCTGGTATGAAATGTTTTAATTTCATTTCTGGGATATTTAAAGTTTATTTATTTATTATTTTTTTTAGTTGTTTGATTTTAAATAAAGTAGAAGAAAAAAATCTATTTGATTGAACAAAATATTGTGAAAAATAATATCATTCTTAAAAAAAAAAAAAAAAAAAAAAAATACACTCGTTCACTAAAAACGTGGATGCAGAAAGCTTTAACTATTGATAATCTGAAAAAGGCAAGGGTGGAAAGAAGAAAGGCTTCGCCGGTAGGAAAGAGCGGAAGGTGGATGGCCACCTAAATGGATCTCAATGTCATTATTTTATTCATGAGAGTTTATTTTTTACCCCTGTTGATAATATCAATGTCGTTTTGATATGAATTAAAGATAAAATATCAGCTATTGGATTTTTTCAGAGCATTGAATAAACCATTCAGCAAACAAACAAGATGTAAAAAAATTTATAAAGCGGAAACATCCGGCTGCTATCATCTATTTAATTCGATTTAGAGTAATCTCTAAACTTCCTGAAATTTTCATATCTATCTCTATCAGATCTTTTCCCATTATAATTTTAGTCCTTTATTTAAATTCTTAAAAAAAAAAAAAAAAAAAAAAACGGAAGCAGCGAGAATCAAAAAGAAATAAATATCGATTTGGCTAAGATTTTTTGATTAGATCCATCCATGATAAAATTGAAAATTATATTTAAAAAAAAAACTAAAAAACATGCTTCTAAAAAGTACAAAATAATGTAATACTTACCAAAAAGTGTGGGGCGCACAAACCTTTAATTAATTTCGACAAAGTGCCCCACGCTTTTTGATTAAGTATTACATTATTTTGTACTTTTTTAGAAGCGAGTTTCTTAGTTTTTTAAAAATATAATTTATTTTTTTACTTTTTAGTCTTTTTTTTGGCTTTTTGGTCTTTCTAGCCATAAGCCAATTTACGATACTACTTATAATTTTAAAATTTGTCTTTACCCCCGAGACAGGTTTTAGCCGGATGCCTCGAGCCGGATTCGAACCCGGTTCCACTTGGTTAGCAGGCGGGAACGCAAACCTCTAGCGTACCTGACCCCCACATTTTAGTCTTAATTAATTTTAACCGACTTCAAAAAATGAGGAGATTTTCAATTCGACTGAATTTTTTTATAGAAGAAAGTTGTATTTATTTTTATATAATTTTTTTTTTTAAATTGAGTATGTAAACAATTATTTTTATACATAAATGTTCGCGGATTTTACCAGAACGAAAGTCACATTGATAGATACATAGTAGATAACTAACAGGCGAATCTAATATAAAGCATGTAAGAAATATAACTAAAATTTTCTCTCATTTTTGAATTCTTATAGAGATTTCTATAATTCGTACATAATTTAATTATTTAAATCTAAAAGTTAAAATTATTACCCTTTTTTCAATGAAACACATATAAATAAAATTGTTAGTAAAACTCGTAAAACCTTGGGTTTCATCACGGGGCTTCAACAGGGATTCCCTCAAATTCTTGTTTGTTGTTTGAAGTAAACTGGAATACTATAGTGTAATAGTGAACCCCTACTATGGTGTACATAAGGGGTCTTTGGAAAGAATTCAACATAAATTTTTGAGGATGGTTAATTATAAACTGGGCATAAATATAGATAACTTGAACTACGACTATCTAGCTTCACACCTAAAACTGAACATACTCGAACAACGACGTGATTACCATGACATTTCCTTCCTCATTAAACTTATTTCTAGGAAAATCGAATGTCCAAAAATCCTATCAAGGCTAAATTTTATAATCCCATCACATAACACAAGATTACTAGATATGTTTGTAGTTCCACATCACTCGACCAACTTTGGTAAAACAAACTCCATTGATAGGAATTCAGGGACTAGCAAATAAACACTCGACCAATCTTGACCTATCCACTACAACTCTTGACCAACTTAAAAATATCATCTTAAAATCATGATCCACATTCTAAACTTCTACTTCAGTGCAATTAAGTTGTTTTAATACCTACTTGTCATTATATTGTTTTAATATTGTATCTTGTATATCTCTTTCTTTTTCTGTATTGGACATCTTGTCAGTAAAATTAGCTCATCATCATCAGTGAGTATACAATCCTAAGACTGGTTTGACGAAACCACCCGTCTCCACTCGGCTCTGTCCCCGTCAGCTGTTTGACCTCTCTAAATGTCTCGCATCCCATATCCTTAATTATTTTGTCGAAATATTTTGATCTGGGCCTTCACCTTCCCCTTTTCTATACCTAAGCATTCCAGTGTCCCAGTATGTGTTCCATCATCTGACCTCTTCTCTTCTTATGACTATTCCACAAGATTCTTCTTTCCCTGATTCTTCCAAGAACTTCTTCATTTGTAATTCTATCCATCCATTTGATATTTATCATTCTTCTGTAGCACCACATTTCGAAAGCGTCCAGTCTTTTTCTCTTCGCTTCTCCTGCTAAATAAATAAATTGTTATAAGAAGGAGTTACACCAAGAATGTGCAGCCCCTAAAAGGCCTGGATTGGCCTTTTCTTCTTGAAAAGAAGATTTTATGTGTTGCGTCGGAGTCGAAGGTATCTAGGGTTGATGGTATTAAACAGCTGAAAGTTGTTTTGTCTCCTTATAGATTATTTGAACGTTTCGGACTCTTTCAAGATTCCATCTTCAGAACTATATAAATTTTTAAAATTTGACATATTCCACTCCTGTCTTCATGAAGTGCTGCATCTTATAAATGGATCGCTTATGGCATTAACAATAAATTTCACAATGTTTTCTTCCTATTTCCGGAAAGTCATTTTGTGTAGTGTAATTCACTATTGACTGCAATCATGAATAATAATATCAATTTTACAATTATAGTAGGGTTCCGTGTAAAACAGGACCCTATAATTGTCGCTAAAATATCTGTCTGGAAATCAACAAAATTACATACCTACCTGTATTTCTCGGTAGAGTACGGCCAAAAGGTAGGCGAAGTAAAAATATTCAATTTTTCATAATTTTCAGAACATATGAAGCGGAAATTTTAATTTCCCTCATATGATTAAGAAAAACTAATTATTTATCGTTTTGAATATGTGTTGAGGGTCATTTATCTCAAAATCTAACCCATGAAATAATCTATATTATTAACTATGTTATTAAAACAATAATAATATGATTCGTATAAACAAGCTACATCATTTACGCATGTAATTTTCATACACCCCTCTTTATCATTTCAAAATATTTTTTTATTTATTTTTCATAATATATTTATTCAGCGAGACCGACATAAATTCCATTTATTTAATTTTTTTCTTTAAACTTATTATTATTATTAATATGCATGTTTTTTAAATGATATTTTAAATGTTTTTTAAAAAAATATTTATTTTAGCATGGTATATTAAATAACAGCACATGTGGAGGGATGAAATTAAGTGAATAATTCATAAATTAAACGGATTCACTCATTTCGAATATTTACACGTGAACAAGTTTTAATACATATACATACATATAGCATGT
The DNA here is from genome assembly GCA_024734495.1 of Forficula auricularia. Lineage (NCBI taxonomy): Eukaryota > Metazoa > Arthropoda > Insecta > Dermaptera > Forficulidae > Forficula > Forficula auricularia. Next base: position 4,895,598 of record JALMQS010000058.1, read on the forward strand.
TCAAGCTGCAAGTTTTTGAGGAATAACATAAAAAACACCAATACACCAAATGCCAATTATGAGCTACTAGATAAAATTATACACCAAGTCTAGGTAGATAAGGTAAAAGATCCAAAATACGTACTTCAATTACATTTTTGAGATTGCGAATAAATACATTTACTTTCAATATTAGTAAATGTTGGATTGTTATCAATGAGGTGTAAGTAAAAGTAGTTTCAGAATCTTACCCTTTAGCCATAGGAAAGCATGGATGAATTAACTGAAAATGTAAAATTGAAAAGATTTTATTTTGCTGAGTGTAGCAAAGTTGTTGATTCATAAAGAGAAATTAATGAGGTTGACTCTCTGCTTGATATAAATTCATTTGTTATCTGACCAGCTCGCTATTACAACAAAACGAATTCACCTATATAATATCGGATATATGAACCCATGAGAAATATATATAATAGTTCTAATTAAAAAAGACTGATGATTAAAGTCAAAACTTCTAAACTATATAGTCTCTAGCTAATAAATAATAATTTGTACATATTTATATTCGTTAAATAAATAGTAGCTTATTTGCATCAGAGGACAATATAATTGATCTCTATGAAAATTTTTAATTTAGTTTATTGCTTATTCATGTTTAGAAATGTCGAAATCTTCAAAAAAGTAATTTTAAGAAATATTTTTCTGTCATTCTGTACCTCTGTCTGGATTCTGATACCTGCGATAACTCAAGAGCAAAAGATCCCAATAAGTTTGTTCTTCTACTAAAATTTGTCTATTTCCAAATTAAAGAACTAACTAGACTGGGCTTTTCTACCTTCAGAACTTTTAGGTGAAAAAAATGTATAAAATTACAATCTGATCATTAAATGGGAAGTACTCGAACGGTTGAAGATAAATAATACCCTGAAATTTGAAGAAAAATAAGTTAATATTTTTAATCTACAGCTTTCTGTTAATAATTAAGTAATGGAGAGGGATTCAGCCAATGGGTAGCCTCTGCTGAATAAAAAACTCCCAATTATAGAAAACGTTTCGGCTTTAATTAAATAATGCTATCATCAGTTCTTAAGAGCTGAAAAAAGCGATAGAGCACACATGTAAAAATACAATAAAATTTTCCACAAAAAATCCAAAGTTGTTAATTACAAAATTATATCTTACAGTATTAGCGAGACAATTAATTTTATAAATAAATTGTCCGCAGGCAGAGTTGTTATGGATTTTATCATAATTTACAAAATTATATGAATTATAAAATGGTACATAAATCTTGGTGTGCTCTCACTCGATATGCGCAACGTCTCAAGTACAAATACAGCAAATTTTCATTTATTCAATTAATAATAACATTATGTAGGACATTTTATAATTCATATAATTTTGTATATTATGATAAAATCCATAACAACTCTGCCTGCGGACAATTTATTTATAAAATTAATTGTGTCGCTAATACTGTAAGATATAATTTTGTAATTAACAACTTTGGATTTTTTGTGAAAAATTTTATTGTATTTTTACATGTGTGCTCTATCGCTTTTTTCAGCTCTTAGGAACTGATGATGGCATTATTTAATTAAAGCCGAAACGTTTTCCATAATTGGGAGTTTTTATTCAGCAGAGGCTACCCATTGGCTGAATCCCTCTCCATTACTTAATTATATACATATACAGCCATCAAAATTGTATCAGCTTTCTGTTAAGTTTAGTTTTTCTTAAGCTCAAACCGTTCGCTGACATAAAATTTGAAAATCATTGAAATTTGCAAAGGAGAAGTTGAAACTGATTTCATTGATTATTTATTTTAATTATATAATATCTTGTACTTAAGATACATGTTACCAAAAAATATGTATCGAGATAGAAAATATTAATTTTTTCCTATTTAGTGTACCAATTACAATTGTAAAAATGTATCTTAATCTGAATATATCAGCTAAACTAAATAACTAAAGAAAAAGTGGAATCATTTTCAAGTCTCAGTACACACTTTGCAAATTTTGATGAATTTCAAATTTTTTCGAGCTCAACTGTTCTGACAGACCTACGGATAGACAAATCTTGTAATGACACAGATAAGATTCTTTTTTTTAAACGGAACCATAAAAATTAGTCTTTATGAAATAAGTGACCAAGTGAGTATGGTAAACTAGTAGTAAATTTTATCTTTATAGTATCAAATGACTTATTTGTTGTATCTGCTTTACGAGGCATCTGCCTCAGGGCATTGTTTAATTAATAAATAAATAAATTGACACGTTCTGATGTGGCCATCCACTTGACTTTACCATACACTTCTGGTTGAGTTTGGTACAAGAGCCTAGATTTTCATTTTTTGAACCTACAGCCCCCCCCCCCTTTTCGGTGGTTAGTTTTTGCACTTTTAGTCTTCTGAGGGCTCACTGATTATGTATACAAAATATAGTTGAGTTCGCTTAAATGGTCTAGATTTTTATTTTTTGACCCCCCTCTAATTTTGGGTCGTTATGCACCAAATTTTAAACGGCTCTTAATCTCAATGCCCCCAAACTACATGTAAAATTTGGTTTTGATCTTTACCCTAGTTTTTGAGCTAGCTCGTCTACAAAAATTTGGTAACGAACAGACTAACAGAAAAAAGACTAACTAATAGACTAACAGACATTTTGACAAAACAGTTATCTCGAAAAATATAATTTTTTCGATATTCACTTATTAGTGCTTTTTTTAGACCGAAATTCCCATGGTTTTGCCCAATTTTTTTAATCAAAATAGTTTCAGCGGTTTTTTAGATATTTCGAAAAAAAGAAACAAAAAATACCACTTTTTTCATGTACGATTACAATGCTTGACCATACCCTGTATGGTAAAGTAATAAAATTATTGTTATGAAAAAGGTTAAAAGTTAACAATTAGTCTTGTATTGGGTATCTTAAATTTTGGGTTCTCGGAAATGATTAATTCTCCTTATACACATATGTATGATGAATTCATTTCTACTATTCTCTATCCATATAATGATATATATTCGAAAGTAATGATTAGCGATCTGTGTTCGATTTCCAAATGAAAATACATCAAGCACCCACATGTTAGGTTCGCTAGTTAATTAAGAGAGGTTCTTATTAGGGAAAAGCTAATTGAATTGGTTGATTCCTGATGTTCTTCAGGATGAGACGTCATTAACTCTGCGGGGCGTTATGAATCAAACTGAAAAAAAACTTTTCAAGGCAACGATTGGATAATGATGTATCGATGTTCAATGAAGCGGAAAGCAATATAATTCGAGCTCCGAACTTTTCAGGGTGGAATACATTAGGGAATTTAGAAAAAGACCGGGTGCGTTTCAATTTTTAGACATAACACGCTATTCTTAGACGTGACTAATTAATATATTATTCTAGATAAATCACTCATTATTTTTAGATAATAAATTTTAGCTAGTTATAATAAAATATAATTATAATTCATTATTAATCGTATATTATTATTGAAGCTAGGTACATTTTTGACGATTATTTTATAAATTTTATTAAACACAATTATTTTACATTAATGTAATCGTACACACCTTAAGTATTTTCTTGCTTCGTATTCCGGAGATTACTGATCCACCGATCGAGTGTCCTTATTCATCTTTAAGTCAACTTGTTTTTAATAAGAGGAAAAATATAATTAGATAAAAGAACCTCTTTTCCGATAATTATTTCAATTCCATTATTCCCCAATCAAGTCGATTGGTTTCAATCAATTTTTGATTCTTCAATTTTGAGCTAGTTTTATCAAATTTTATTTTTAATTCGTTTTTAATCATATATTATTACCGAGAGCTAGTGAACATTTTGGACGATTATTTCAAAATTGCAAATCAACATAGCTATTTCATCCACTGTAGTGTAAGATCATGCAGTTAAAAAATTCTAACCTTGTACGCCTGAATATAGGCAATCAATTCGCCATCTATTCTTAAAAGCTGCGTAAAATTTAGGCTCTAGCGTAAAATAAATAATAATAATAATTTTGCAATAGATCTTTCATTATTAATTTGAAAATAATATGTAAATATAAAATATGCCTAGAATTAGAATCTCTATGAAATTTATTTTTACATTCATCAATTATAGAAAAATAGAAAACCTAAAAACTCAAAAAAAAAAAAAAAAAATTGGTTTCATTTCGAGATATCACAATTCCCTCACAATTACCGGAGCTAATAATGATTGAAATTTAATTTGAGGCTACTTTATGGCATTGGTCGGTATATTTCTTTGACCATTAACCCCTTCAAGAGTTTCTTGAAATTTTATCAAGCCCCTCTATTTTACTTTTTATGTAATTGTAAATAAACGATGCTTATGCAAGTTTATAATTTTAAATTTCTCTAATTTAACCTTTACTTAGAAAATCATAAAATGGTGTCATCTATTAAATCCAATGGAATGGAATATTTTTAATTATATAACAGAAGGGTTGTTTTTCACGCCCTCGAGAATCGAACCCGAGTGCCAGTAACAGCAATCCGGGAAATCTGGCTCACCTGCGGGATGCGAACCTCTCTGACATATCGTCGGCTTAGAGTGTAAAGCTGCTAACTCCATTTTTTATCATGTATGACATATTAATACCTTTCGAAAGAAAAAGAAATACAGCATCGTCCAAGTAAAACTGCTACTTAAAATTACGATCTTAAGTTGTAGAAAAAAATGTAAAAAATAGTTTCTTTCCATAACAACAATATTAAATTTTGTTTGTTTTTTCTATCCCCTGTAAAATTTCCTTGTTGGGAGTTAGCAGGTTTACTCTCTAAGGAGACGATATGTAAACGCGTTAAAATTTTACTCAAAAATTGTTATCTTAATTTGTAAAATTTCGGGATCTGTTGATTCTAAATTTAAACATATATCTATGGCATATAATTTAAATAAAGGTCTGTGAGTGGTTCGAATTTTGAAGAGATTCAAAATTCTAAAGGGAATGGAATGACTTTTCCTAATTGAATATTAAAGATTTCAATTTGACGATGGTAATAGATTCAAATTTTCTTAGAAAATCACAAGATGGTGTCATCTATTAAATCCGATGGAATGGAAAATTTAACGACTTTACATATGTCAGAGAGGTTCCCATCCCGCCAGATGGCCCGGATTGCTGTTACTGGCACTCGGGTTCGATTCCCGAGGGGTGAAAAACAACCCTTCTGACATATAATTAAAAATATTCCATTACATCGGATTTAATAGAAGACACCATCTTATGATTTTCTAAGAAAATTTGAATCTATTACCATCGGCAATTTGAAATCTTTCATAACCTTTACTTGTTTCTATATTTATAGATAGAAGATAGATGATAGATAGATAGATATACAATTATACATATAGAATATATATTCACTTCTTTATACAAAAAACAATCGCAAAATGTTTAGTAAAAATAAAAGTTTTTTAAAAGAAATTATTAATTTGAAAATTAGGTGCTTTATAATTTTTTTTTCTCATTTTTAATAAAGGTTTTGGGATTATTTTTATAAAGGATTGTAAAATATACTACATATATTTATCTTCTATTTATAAATAAATAAAGAAAAAATATGCTTACGTGTTCTGATGTGGCCATCCACTTAACTTTACCATACTACCTGGCCTCTCACTTATATTTAATATTTAATAAAATTATTTATAATCATGTAGGGAGGGGGTTAGTTTTTGCATTTTTAGATTACTGTGGGCCCACTGATTATGTATACAAAATTTGGTTGAGTTTGGAACAAGAGCTTAGACCTACATTTTTTGCCCCCCCCCACCACCCATTTTGGGCGGTTAGTTTTTGCATTTTTAGACTTCTGGGGTCGCACTGATTATGTATACAAAATTTGGTTGAGTTTGCTCAAATAGCCTAGATTTTTATTTTTAACTCCCTTCCACCCCCCTTAATTTTGGGTCGATATTCACCAAAATCTAATCAGCTCTTAATCTCAATAGACCAAAACTACGTGTGAAATTTGGTTTCGATATTCACACTAGTTTTTGAGCTAGCTCGTTCACAAAAATTTGGTAACGCACAGACTAACTAACTCAGACAACCAGACAGACTAACAGACATTTTGACAAAACAATTATTATCTCGAAAAATATAATTTTTTCGATGTTCACTTATTAGAGCTTTTTTGTAGAGCGAAATGCCATGGTTTCGCTCAATTTTTTTAATCAAAATATTTTCAGCCGTTTTTGAGATATTTCGAAAAAAAGAAGAAAAAAACATTTTTTTCATGCGCGATTACAATACTTGACCATACCTTGTATAGTAAAGTAAAAAATTGCTTGTTTGTTCGATGTATACAATAAAACAATCAATCATTGATATATAATTAGTGTGGCTTTTCTAAATCCCCGCATTGATTGTATTTCCGAAAATACTATATTATTTCAAAATTCAAAAACTTGCTTGTTTTTAATTATAATAATAATAAATTTCAATAAAAATTTTTTTCCTATTCAATAAAATAATTTAAAAAAATCTTTATAAATTTATTTAAAATATACCTCAAAAACAACATTATAATTCAAAATATAAAATAAAAGAGGTAAAGCAAACAATACATATATAAAATTGAAAGTTTTTGCCGAGAGTAGCAGAATTTTTATATATTGATGAGACAATAATTGTTTTGCTGAATTATGTTTTATTATTTATAGAGCTATAGTTTGTTTTGGCTTTTTCATCAGTCTATTTACAATGTATTCACAGGAATTAATTTATGAATGAAAGTTTTACATTTTTCATGTGAAATGTAAAACTTTCATTCATAAATTAATTCCTGTGAATACATTGTAATAGACTGATGAAGAGGGCAAAGCCCTCGAAACTATAGTCTCGTTATAAATAAATAAAATTTATAATTCCAGCAGAAGACACACTCTTTTATTGTCTCCTTCAATACATATATAAGTAATTTTTTTAAATGAGTTTCTATAAATGAAAGAAGAAATATTAAATACTACTTTCTTAATGTAATTGAATACATTTGCGGTCACAAAATTATTATTTTTAATATCAACAAGGGAAAGGTAAATTAAATTACTTTGGGTTTTGGATAATAAGGTATTATTAAATTTGTAAATACACTATCTGCAGGTATATTATAAAAACATCTTTCAAAGAAGAGGTAATTTTTCCAAACAACAGAAGATTCATTGACGTACAAAACAATCTCTCAACATGGGATGATTTAATTAATCTCCCTGGGATCCTTACTCTGCATGCAAGAAGTTTTCCGGGCATTTGCTCGTTGCCTTTCTGAAAGAAGAATAAAAAAAAACTAAGCCATCTTTGCCTAATGATGTTTTAATGATTTTCTCGTTAAGTGTGACGTCACAGCAACAGGTCCTGCGTTCCCAGGTATCTCCACCCTTTCAAACAGGTTCCTTTTTCTTCTTTATTTTTTTTTATTTCTCTTCTCGATGGAAGATATCCATCAAACTGCTGCTGGACCACAAAGAATTTCCCGTACAACGTAATCGTGGCGTCCCATCTCAGAACAAATTTCCATTGTGAATCACGAGACACTTCTTCAGAGCCGGACGATTATGTCAGAACCGTCGAAAAACGTCCGGAGTTGAGTTTGTTCATCCAACCGCTATTGTCAAATGCAGAGACATAATTGGACTTCAATTTAAATAAATTGTAGGTCACATCAATGATTATGAAATTTATTATTTTATATACATTATATATTAAAGAATTTATAAAATTATTTTTAAAAATCTTTTGAAATATTTAATTGGGACGAAAGTTAACGAGTATTATAAATTTATAAAGATATCACGAAAGAGTGTCATCTACCATATTCGAGCTGTCATGGATAATTTTTATTACATGTTGAATTCATCCTCTCAGTAATCGAACTAGAGTCAACTTACTATTGTTGTGATCCGGACTCATTTGCCATATGTATGGCGCTAAATATTTCACTCAAAGATTTAATCTATTTAATTGACAATATTTTTCTTTTCTGAGAGTAGCAGAGTTTTTGATTCATAGAGAGAAATCACTGAGGTTGTCCTCAGCTTGATGCGAATAAAGATATTCATAATTATTATTAATATATTTAACGATATATATGTATTAGAGTGGTCCTTTATTTTGGGTATTTTCGAATTTTTTCGCTGACAATATGAAATAAATAAAAAAAATATATATCTCTATCTCAATTATAACCTGTTCCCCAAGCAATGTAAGTTTCCTATCTAAATAACATGGGGGTTTGGCATTAAAATATCAATTTTTTATTCCGGCCAAAGTAATTGTTCAAAAAATTTGAAACTCTGTATACTTTATCGTTATAATGCTAGCTATCCATCAGAATTATTTCAGATATGCAACTGTTATAATTTTGGAGTTACAGCTAGAATAAAATATTGCTATATCTTAGTGTTACTAAGTTATAGACTCCAAAATTATAATAGCTAAAAATCTGTATTAATTCTGATGGATAGCTAGTATTATAAGGATAAAGTCTAGAGAGTTTCAAATTTTTTGAACCATTGCTTTGGCTGGAATAATGATATTTTAATACCAAAAACCCCATGTTATTTAGATGAGAAACCTATATCGCTGGGGGCACAGGTTATAATTGAGATAGGTCTTGAAACTTGGGGGATATTTTTTTTTCTAATTTTATTTCGACCATATGAGCCCTTGTCAGCGTAAAAGTTCGAAAATACCCAAAATAAGGACCATCCTAATATGTATACACGAATATGTTTGTTGACTGATCAGTTTACTATTACAATAAAACAAATTTACCTAAATCTAATTGGGTATTTCAGCTCATGAGAAATAACTATAGAAGAAACTATAGTCTAAAGAAAATTTCCGATGGTTAAATTATTATTAATCTCTAATGATTTTCAACCATAAGTTCTCATAATGAAGATTGGTGGTGTGATGTTAATAGTATTTACAAAAATTGTTAACCCAGTAATAAAAATCATTGTAAATTAAATATATGGACATATAATATGAATTATTAAAAAAAATAACATAAATAATCACAAAGAGAAATTGCTGAGGTTGTTCTCCGCTTGATGCAAATAAATATATTCACATATCTTTTAAAAAACAATCTTTAATTAAACGTTTATTCAAACCCAAAAGTTTCGTAAAGTGTTGCTTTATATTCACTAAATAAAGCAACTTTTTCTTATTTTACGATTAATAATTCGAAATTCCATTGATAAAAGGAGAAATTCTCCCAGTGGCGTGTAGGAAACGTGCCCTGGGCGCCATTTAAAGGGGGGCGCAAAAGTTCGTAAATTATTAAATTTAAAAATTAAAATAACCCAATAATATAATTCGTATTCAAATAAATGGTTCAGTACGGAGATGAGTGAGTCTTTCCGAAAATGCGCATTTCAATTCAGATTATGCTTACGAATGCAATATCCATCGCAAGTTGCGAGCTATCTTACAATAATTTAAAACTAATAATTATAGTAATAGATAGATGTTTATTTGCATTAAGCAGAGTACAACCTCATTTATGACTCTTCATGAATCAGATCTGCTACTCTACGCCCACAAAATCTGTTCATATATGGTAAATATTCAAATATTTTAATATTTCCCGTTATAATAAGATATTTTATTAGGGTTAAATATAGTACCTAACCAAGATACCTGTATGGGATATACTACTCGTTTTTTTCTCAACTAAATTAATATAAATATAGATAAAATTTATAGATATTTTAAATAGATATTAAGATTGCCTAAAGCGATAATATTAATTTATTTTTAAGAGGTATAATTATTTTAAAACAAGTTTAAACAAAAGCCCAATTCTCTTAATTGGTTACCAAAAACACCGGTTTTCTAATTAAAATCCTTGCTTTACTTTATATTTTTTGTCGAGATGAATTTTTGAAAATGTCTCAAGTCAGAAGTGATTTTTTTTCTTTTCTTTTACCTTTTATTTATTTATTTATTTTTTAAGAAATGCAATTAAGTTGCTTGCAGCAGCATGTAAATGAATTATCCCAAGGAAGAAAGCAAGTCGTGGCGACCCATTAGAAAGATGTCAAGACATCCCAGGCTCTATTTTTACCTTAAGAAGGCATTGAGGTCCTCACGGACCTGTGGACTTAATTAAAAACGACTCAGATCGAATTTAAATTTTTAATTTTGCGAATAAAAAAAATAAATAAAAAAAAATTGTCCAACATCGAGTACACAAAGAGATCTTGAAAGAAAGAAAAAGATTTCAATGAAAAGAAATCCGTTAATTAAAACAAGTTGCTAAGCATTTAGAAGTGTACGTAAAAAAATGCTTTTAAGAATGAAAACTTAACAGATAAATAGTTAGATTAACATTTTCTGTAATTTCCTAGCTACTTTATGGAATAAACTTGATATACCTAGATAAATATATATGTTGAAATAATTTATCGATTGTTTTTGGTATTAAATAAATATAATTCTTTTATAAAACTGTTACAACACGTTTATTATAAAGTGACCACACGTCCCGATTTTGGCGGGACAGTCCCGCTTTTTAGAGGACAGTCCCGCGTCCGCCGATTTATAAAAATGTCCCGCTTTTTAGAAAATATCTGCTTTTCTTATTTTAAATGTACTGTATATTTTACCTATTATTTATTAATTATTATAGTGAAATAAAAAATACATAAATAAAAAAACACATAAAATGCATGCAGAGTAAACTAAATTAAGCGATATAGCGAGTTAGATTTAATCGGTGGTGTTCGATCATTGTCGTTACGTCTTGTCTTAATGCAGATAAGTGGGGACAGCGCAGAAATTTTTCTAATATCTGCTTGGAATATCTCGAAGAATGGACAGTTCAATTCGAGGATATTAAAAATTTTCATTGGGTGACATTAAAAAAGGAGATTTTATGGGAATATGTGGAAAAATCATTTGAATATATGAGTAACAATTTTCCGAAAAATAATATTTTTGAAAATGATCTTTTTGATGATGTGTCATTGGTAAAAAGATACGTTACTGATGAAAAAATTAAATGTTGTTTGTCTGCAAATGTGGAAACAGACAAAAAATGGACGGAGCTATTCCTTCATTAGCCAGAGAGCTTAAAGACACTAGCCTTCTAAGCAGGAGTCCCGGGTTCGAGTCCGAGTCCCTGCATTGATATTTGACCGGCTATAATCTGATTCCTAGTCACCAATCCGTCTGGCAAGCGTGGTGACTTAATGCCAACCCCCTTCCATTTGATGGAAGAGGCCTATATTCAGCAGTGGATTGTCGCTAGCGACAGGCTGATGATGAATATTATAAGTAAGTAGAGCAAAAAATATATGTTACTTAATTTATATTTTATAAAATAAAAAAAGGTGTTTTTTTTAATAAGCCATTAATTAATCTCCAAACAATGTGGCTTGCTTTGAACGCTTTGAAACAGTTTTATAAATTTGCGGCTCCCAAAGTTAAGGTTAGTGGCCACCCCTGATATATAATTTAGTATTATGAATTGTTGAAACATAAAAATAAGATTAATAAATTACATGTAAGTAAAAACTACTATGCTCCTCCTCAATCAGCTTAGCAAACAGGAAGTTGCTATTGAAGACATATGTATGGAGCATAGCCATGTACGGGTGTGAAACCTGGACAATTGGAAAAGCGGAGAGAAAGAGATTGGAGGCTTTCGAAATGTGGTGCTACAGAAGAATGATGAATATCAAATGGATGGATAAAATTACAAATGAAGAAGTTCTTGGAAGAATCGGAGAAAGAAGAACCTTGTGGAAGAGTCTGAAGAAGAGAAGAGGTCAGATGATGGGGCACACACTGAGACATGGGGGACTGCTTAGGGATATCTTGGAGGGGGAGGTGGGAAAGAAAAGGGGAAGGGGAAGACCCAGATTAGAATATTTCAACCAAATAATTGGGGATATGGGATGCAAGACATTTAGAGAGGTTAAACAGCTGGCGGGGGACAGAGTCGAGTGGAGACGGATTGTTGCATCAAACCAGTCTTAGGACTGTATACTCAATGATGATGACATGTAAGTAATTAAAATTAAGTTGTATATTTTTAATTATTATTAATTAATTAATTTCCAAAGACATTTTTGTTATCCGCGGCCTAATTTTTTTTGCGCCTAGGGCCTTATATTGTCTTAATCCGCCACTGAGGGTGACCATTTGTTCCGGATTTTCCGGGACAGCCTCGAATTAAAACCCCGTATCCTGTATTAATATATGTCTCGGAAAATGTTCCGAACTAGATAATTCATTATATCATGTGAATATTATAATATTCAATTATACAAGTATTTTATTCACGCGTTTCTGCGTAGGTATTACATGACTATATGATTCACTCATCAATGCTTATATTTACAGTCACCACACAGTTATTACAATACAAATAATTTTTTACTGTATTTTCATGTTGTATTTTAGTTTTTTATTTAAATATTTTTTGGAAAAAAATAACAATTTTTTCGATATTAATGAGGTTGGGGGGGGGGGTCAATGTCCCGGATTGAACCGCGGAAAAAATGGTCACCCTATTTAAAAGTAAAATATAAAGCAAATATAAACAAATAAATATTTTGAAAATAGACAATGGTACAAATCGTCCTGGGGATGAAATTACTTTAAAATAAAAAAAATAATAAATAAATTACAAATTCTAACATTAAAATATTTACGAAAATTATTATTTTTTTTCTAAATATTTCAGATAAATATTATATAAAGCAGTGGTGCCCAACCCTTTTTTGTCTGCGGGCCGGATTCTTTATAATTGTACATCTTAGCGGCTCATTTAATTAAAAAAACGCAACATTTTCAATGAATTCATAAATATTTTTGTGCTGATTCATTTTTTTTTTCAAAATATTTGTAAATTTAATGAAAATATTTCGTTTTTAAATTAATGGTGCGGCTAAAATATACAATCCTTTTTATTAGGATATTATTAAGATATCTAGTTGTTTTTTAATCAACTTGTAATTTGAATACATTTAAAAGATTGCTGATTGCTAATTACATAAAATCATAAATTTGGGTTAAGATTAAAAAAAAGCCAAATTCTGTAGTCCCGATTTATTAATGTGATGTCTGATGTTGCTTTTCAGAAACTAATTTTTGAATATTTGGTTCAAGTTGGGTAACGTTTCTCCTTAATATGGAATGAAGGTGATCATCTGAAAGCCGAGGGCGAGACGCTGGTTTAGCTCTTTTTAAAGTAGAAAATGTTTGTTCACAAATATATGTACTTGCAAAAGCCGTCGTCATTTTCATTTCAAATTTTCTCAAATTTGGATAAGAGTCTAACGCTGCATAAATATCTGGTAAAGATTTCTCGCGAAAAAGATCTTGTAATGGCGTTTGGCATTGTAATTTTATTAATTCTAGTTGTAAATCATCTGGCGCCGTAGAAACGTCCACTGAAAAAGGATTTTCAAACAAGCGTATTTCATTTTTAATCCGGTGAAAATCTGTAAATCTATCTTCGAAATTTTTGCTGAGTAATTGCAGCATCTTGGTAATTTTTTCTTTTGGAAAACGATAATATGATTTATTATTTTTTTTAGATATTTTACAAAAATACATATTTAGTGTCAACTCGCTCGGGGGCCGGACTGAACCTCTTCGACGGCCTGGATCCAGCCCGCGGGCCGTAGGTTGGACACCGCTGATATAAAGAGTCCATATCTGATCTTTTGTTAATTGAATTTTTATTTTTAAAATAAATGGATAATAAAAAAAAAATTATAAATGATGACATATTTACGAAAAATATTTCTTTTTTCTGATAAATCTTAGTAAAAAACAGAATCAAAATCTGACCTCGGGTTAATTAAATTTGTTGGTGTTTAATATTTCGATAATTTCTAAAATTAAAATTTTTACTAAATTCCGTTCTTTATCTAAAATTTTGTGATTGGTAAAAACAAGTGTCCGGAGTAAAAAAAATATTAATTTTAGAAATAAAGAAATATTAAATACCAAGAAATTTAATTAACCCAAGGTCAGATTTTGGTTCTGTTTTCTTTTACTAAGATTTATCAGAAATTTCGAAAAAAAAGAAATATTTTTCGTAAATATGTATTTATAAATTTTATTTATATTCAAGGTAACAACTATATCATTGTATATTTTCAAAATATTTATTTTGTGCTTATAGTTGCTTTGTATTTTATTTTTTCCTAAATTTCGTTTCTTATCAAAATTTTTGGGATTAGAAAATGGGATATAATTTTGACTTTTCTTTAATAAATTATATTGGTTCTATAAATGAAATAAAATTGTTGCATAGTTCCAAGGGGTAAATAGAAAATAAGTATTCTTTATTTTAAATGGGCGCTGATAGAAGAATTAAGTCCCTCGCCTGCTATATGATTGAGAAACTATTATAATAGTAATAGCACAAAAAATGAATAAATAAAGATGATTCGGGAATTTTTAGACTCATTAATTTTAAAAATTTTCAATATTTAAGATTGGCAATTAAGAGTGATAAAGACAAGTCATAGCTTGTTTATAACAATTAGAATTAGGAAAAATTAAAAATTTTCTTATAGACCAGGCTGGTTCAGTGTGGAGGATGGTCGATTTCCGAGTCAAGTATAATGATATTATTTCTGACTCGTCCATTCACTCAAACAAAGCAAGTATCCAAATTTTTTTCTAAATATATTTTTATAATATACAGTGTGTCAATTTGAAAACTTCCCACTCCTAGTATCGCTAAACTGACAAATTATTTAAAAATTCGCTGGGATACGCCAAATTTGTATTCGGGCGGGAAGAATTTTGACGAATAAATTAGATTGCCCCCTTCACCCCTGCCGCCAAAAATCTTAAATAGGAAAGGGGGTCGAGTGACACAGCATTTTGAAGGGCTTTTTATTCTCTACTTTTGGTGGGCCATTTTTTAAATTTGAGTGCTGCGTTGCCAAGTTAGGCCTCTTTGAATATTGCAAAATTGAATTTTTGTAATTATTAGTGTGATATATTAAACTTATAAATTCTCATTAAAACAGGTTTTCATGGTGGTATGTTGTTTTAATAAATCAATTTTTACAGATAATGTAGCATCATACCTACTAGATTAACGTAGACCACAAACAAATTATAACGCGTTTTTATTCTTGTACATTTATTGTGCAAATGATTAACAAAACAAAATTGAAAAAAAACAAAGTCTATTTTTTTTTTGAAAAAAAATGGAATTTTTCAAAAATCAACCCAGGTAATTTAACCACAATAATATTAATAAGAATTTATTTTTTTTAGGGACAAATTTAAGATTTTAGTAAAAATATTTTTACATTGTACTAGCTGCAAGGTCCGCGGTCCTCTTGCTAGCCAGGGGCACGCTCCTGGACCCCCCCCCCCCGGCGAAACCCATCCAGTACCCCCACCCCACCACCCCAACACTCCATCCGCACCCTAACCCACGAACACCCCCCCCCCCCTCATCTCCCCCTGAAACCATCCAGCACCTCCCACCCCCGCACCATGCACCCGTGCCCCCCTATCCCCCTGGACTCCCCCGCACCCCCACCCTACTTCGCCTCACTCCCTCACCCCACCCCATTCCACCCCCGCACCCACCCTCCGCACCCAGTTTTTGCATGTCTAGCTCTCTAGAGACCCAGAGATTATGTATACTAAATTTGGTTGAGTTTGCTCCAAGGGCAAGAATTCATTTACATTTTTTCACCCCCATCTCTTTTTGGGGTAATTTTTTGATAAAAAAAAATTAAACAAAAGTTCTCAGAAATCACATCCCTACAACTTTTTTTATCATAAAATTTGCCGTAGGGTTAATAGTTTAGGAATTATTTGATAATTTTCATTCGTGCGCCCCCCCCACCCAAACTCCCTTTTGGGGTCAAAATATCAAAACGTTATATAGCTATAAACGTAAGTTAGAAGACATCTGACGTAAATATGAAATTTCATAATAATCTCTTTACCCATTTTTACGTGAATCGTGAGCAACTTTTCGCGGAACCCACGGAAACATACAGATAGACATACATACAAACTGCCAGACAGACAGACAGACAGACGGACAGGAATTTTGTTGAGGTGTTTTCGTTCATAACTTTGCTTGAAACGTGTGCAACCAAAATTTGGCGTGATTTGGACCAATGTACAGACAAAACCTTAATTTTATTAAATATATAGATATCAGAGGGCTTCGTCCCCTCAGGAATCGAACCCAAGCGCTAACTTGTTGCCGGGCAGTTAGGTTGATTTTGAAAAATTCCATCTTTTTTCAAAAAGAAACTAAAAAGATGGTTAAATCTTTACATTAATTATAATATAAAATTTATTCTGTTTTATATTTCGTTAAGCTCCCTCACTGGAGTCCTCGACCACCTTTAAAATACTTTTCGTGTATAATAAGACTCAAAAGTGATCGGGCGTCTTTTTTATCATTTATTAAATAAAATTGCCAAAACAAGTGAAAAACATTTCGCGGAACCGATAAGAGGCCGGTCGGCCGGCATGCCTTCGCTTGGACTCAGTCTTTTCCGTTAAGCGAGTGCGCGAGCAATAGAGCTACACGCAGTCCCGTTCTCAAGGTAATTACCACTTTCTTCTACTTTCTCCATTACTATCTTTTATTCTAAGCCATTCTAGATATTACAAATTCGTTGTTAGAGTATAATTTTAATATTATACATAAATTCTTTAATTTTAATTTAATACTTTCTCCTCGATTCTAATATTTTGAATATTTCTAACGTTTCTTAATATTTCGGATTGTATTTATTTCATTAAAAGTATTATCGCCAAGGAAAAAATAGATGTTTTTGCTTCATTTTTTTTAAAGCTAATATTATTTTTATGAAAAATAAAATGATTGGCCATCCTTTTAAATTTACAATTCAGTTTCTCTCATCGTATATTTAAATAAATAAATAAATAATTACATTCATATACATATAAATACAGTTGTTATAAAAACAATCATTAAACGTTTATTAAAAATCGAAACATTTCTGGAGCAATTCTCTCTTTATCAATCGAAATTTTTGAAAACAGTTGCTTTATAAAGCAACTAAGAATTTATAAAGCAAATAACTTAGTAAAAATTGATATTGTATTTTATTCTTCGTAAAATTCATCAATAACCGCGTAATATATATTAATTTTTTCAAATTTCACATTAGATTTTTTTTCATTTAATATTAAAGACAAAGCGGACAGCTCTCTTCACATTGACTACTACCAAGGCAAATAAAAATAATCCACCATTTTATCTTAGTTGCTCTGCCTGAGTACTTTCAATTAGTATTTTTTAGTTGCTTTAAAATAATAAGTTTGGATGTAATATAGAAAAATCAGGAAACCTAATTTTTCCGATTACGGCTTGCACTATTAGCCTCTTTGTTTAAATTAATATGTTGTCTACTTAATTATAAAATTGTTTTTGATAATAATAATGTATTAAAAAAAATGATTTTATTCGTATTTTTTTTATTTTTTTAATTTTCGAGTAGGTATCCAGTTTTTTTTTATGTTGATTGTACAATTAGATGATATGCAGGGTTGTGCCCCGCGCGGTAGTTGTACACTTAACTGATCTGCCGATATAGTTGTCTAAATACCAGGGGCTCCCAGGTGGAGTAGAGCCTAGTAAATGACCCGACTGATTAAAAACTCTTAATAATTCGAATTTTTTTCTTTCCTCTTGATAATTCAAACTTCTTGATAATTCGAAGTCTCGATAATTCGAATTTCTTCCTCCTTAAATTCATGGATTCTTATGATATTGTTTATCTCACTTAGCACTTTATTATATTCCGACAAAAGCCTTATTAAATAAAATTTAAAATTTTATTATTCGTCTTACAAATATCTATCAAAAAAATATAAAAATAAAAAGGGCACATAAAATTAGACTATAATTTCTTTCTTATTTTGGATTTAAATAATTAAATATGTATCAATAAAAACTTTTATAAAAATTAAAAAAATTCTATACTTTATTGAAGACAATATTTATGAGAGACTGAATGCAATTCAAGGAATACTTATAGCTGCAAAAAAGAAGGCCATTACTTTATACATATAATAAACAGTTGGTTATAGTATAATTAGTACAAATGGCTTGTTATCCAAACAGAGAGAGTCTGATTTAAGACCTCGACTATTCTATTCTTCTCGGAGACCCAAGCCATCTTTTTGGGCCCCACCCACTGAGGGTTTTTGTTTTTTCAATGTTTGCTTTTAGCGGGCTGCACCCTCTAATTTTCATGTAATGATTCGTTAACATGCCCGCTCTCTGTCTGTCTCTCTTGTCTTTTACTTAAATCATCATTTTTTTCCATCAAGATTCTTCTAAACTCTATTATTAGCGTTAGAAGGAGAGAGAGAAAGAAACGGCTAAAAAAATCAACGATTCAGTTTCAACAAGATAAATAAGATGAATATGTCTTATTTTATAATTAAGATTTTTTTCTAATCGTAATGATGTATTTTTTCTCGTTCTCTCTCTTTTATTTACTATACACAGATTGATTACGTTTAAAGAGCAAAAACAATTGTAAAGAGAAATCACTGAGGTTGTCTACAGCAAACCAAACACAAATTTATCTACATCCAATCATCAGGTATTTAAATCCATGAGAAATAACAGATAGAAAATTTATAATTAAAATGACTAATTATGAAGGTCAAAACCTTCGAAAATTTACTAATATATAGTTAAAAAAATGTATTGATTGTAGTACCTAATATATATAAATAGAAATCTTTTATTAAAACTATCTTCAAACTTTTGATATATAAAATACTAGCTGTTAAGACCCCTTCGGCGATCATCTTAATAGCCTGGTAGCTTCGCCCCTGGGGCCTGCCTTCGCCGTAGAATTAATAATATAGGTGTTATTTTATAATTTCCATTATTGAATTATCAGGCCAAATTGTTGTATGTTTTCCAGTATCTACATATAAATCTCAATGTTTTAAGAAATTTTTTGACTTATATTGGGCCACGTGTTAGGCAGCCCTGGTTTAAATCGAAAGTGATTAAAGAAGTAAATGAGGAATGGTAATTTATTTTTTAAAAGGATCACGGATATAATAATCCCTGACTATCCATTATCTATTGACATCTAAGAACGTCCAAAGATCTAAAAGACAAGTCCTGACAAGTTTTAGTCCAGAAGAAAGAAATCAATTAATTGTGATTGTTCTAGAAAACCCCAATTACTTGTCTCGTTGTACTAGAATGATATAACTATATACTTGGTTATTGCCGTAGCATATAAATTACTGAAATAATAAATATTTTAGAAAATGAAAATATGAGAAGAAAAAGTTTTTTAAATATTCGAAATTTCATTATTTGTCTCATCTTATATAGTTGAGCTTATAATTTTGCTTTTAGTGAATTTTATTCTTGAAAAAAGCTTCACATATTGTACAAATGTACATTCATATTTCGAAAAACGTAATAAAACCCACCTTTTGTGTTCAAATTATATCATAATATTATATAGCTCAGATTTTAAGTTAGAAGACATCTAAAAATACAAAATTTTATAAGAATATCTCCAGCCGTTTTTGTCAAATTTTTGCATTTATAGTCTTCTACAGATTATGTATACAAATTTCGGTTGAGTTTGGTTCAAAGTGCTAGAATTTACATTTTGTGATCCCCCCCCCCATCCCTATTGGGTGAGTTTTTGGGGAATTTTTTAAACAAAAATTTCAAAAATCACATCCTCTACAACTTTGCTTCAAACAAAATTTGCCGTAGAGTTAATAGTATAGGTTTTATTTTATCATTTCTATTATTGACTCCCACCAAAACCCACCTTTTTGTGGTCAAAATATATCAAAATAGCTCAGATTTTAAGTTAGAACACATCTGATCCAAATACAAAATTTCATAAGAATATCTCCAGCCAGTTTTGTCAAAATTTTGCATTTATAGTCTTCTGGGGGCCTACAGATTATGTATACAAATTTCGGTTGAGTTTGGTTCAAAGCGCTAGAATTTAAATTTTGTGACCCCCCTCCCCCCATCCCTATTGGGTGAGTTTTTGGGGAATTTTTTAAAACAAAAATTTCAGAAATCACATCCTTTACAACTAAAATTTGCCGTAGAGTTAGTAGTTTAGTTGTTATTTTATAATTTCTATTATTGACCTCTACCAAAACCCACCTTTTGTGGTCATAATATATCAAAATAGCTCAGATTTTAAGTTAGAAGACATCTGATCCAAATACAAATTTTTATAAGAATATCTCCAGCCGTTTTTGTCAAAATGTTGCATTGTATAGTACTTCTGGGGGCCTACAGACTATGTATACAAATTTTGGCTGAGTTTGGTTCAAAGCGCTAGAATTTAAATTTGTTGAGACGCCCCCCCCCCTATCGGCTGAGTTATTGGGGAATTTTTTAAAAACAAAAATTTCAGAAATCACATCCCCTACAACTTTGCTTCAAACAAAATTTGCCATAGAGTTAGTAGTATAGGTGTTATTTTATAATTTCCATTATTGACCCCCCCTTTTGGAGTCAAAATATTAAAATATTCTATAACTCAGATTTTAAGTTAGAAGACATCTGGCCCAAATACAAAATTTCATAAGAATATCTCCAGCCGTTGTTATGCCCACTGGTCATAAAAGAGTTCGGACAGACAGACAGGCAGACAGGAATTTTGGTGGCCGCCTCTCTTATCTTAAGTTATAATAATACGGCCAGTTTGATTTTATTAAATTAAATTAAAAAGAAAAAATTTCCTATCCATTTGGGAGGATGCGTGTTTTTTTTCAATTCAACTGAAATTTTCCTAGCGCAAATTAATCCGGAAGATCCGATCAATTGCATGGAAAGCGCCACCCGCGTCGGGTGGGTCAACCACGTATCTTCGCCTTACCCCTTCCTCTTGAACAAGTCGGAGCTTGTTCGCCGGGTTGCCGACCCAAGCGCCGCGCGCGGCCTAGTCCCGAATCAAGTATTTATCAATACCTATACAATTTATGAAAATCTTTCATTTTTGAATTTTCTTACTATTATTCAACGAAACGAAGATGGAAATATTATTTTCTTAGCAAAGTTTGACATTTTTACAGATTTTTAATTTACCACAATTCTGCTAATAAGTATGAAATCTTGAATGAGGATAGGTAATGTAATTTATAAATATAATTTTTTTATTATTCTAATATGATAATTTTTTTTTAATTTCTCACAAATTAACACCTGGGCAGGTAAAATGTTTTTGATTAAAAAAAAAAAAAATGCAGACTGCAATGTTTACAAAAAAGCACCTCTTGCTAAATATTGTATTGCTTTTTCGGCTTTACTTTGCCAATATTCTGGTTAGACTGTTAAATAACTAATAAGTTCGATGTTATGATTAAAATGAAATAAAGTGTCGAGGTATAATTTAATTATTTTTTACTTTATTTTTTTTAATTTGTCACAATTTTAATAAAAAAAAATACTATTAATTTTATCTATGTTGTAAGTTACAATTACAAAAATTTCTCCTGTATATTCCATTTTTGTAATGACCTGACATTGGCTTTAGGCTAATTTTAGGGGTTAAATTTTATTTTTTTGAAAGACACAAGTTGTTTTACACATTTTAAGACATGGATTTGCTTTCAAAAAAAAATTTTAACCCCTAAAAAAAACCCTAAAAATTAAAAATTTCAACAATTAACCGTAAGCCCCCAAACCTTCAGAACCACATACACAGAGAGAGACAGATACAAAATTTAGCAACCGACCATAAATTCTAAACCCATCCATCCCACACACATTCATACACACACAGCGAGTGACTAATAGTGGAGAGCTAGTTTTACTGGGGCCCCATCGATACCTGCGCCTAGGGCCTCATACCACATAAAGACGGCCCTGACTGGAATCCATTGTTAGGTTTACGGGTACAAATTTTGGTTTAATCTTTGTCGAGCAGTGTAAGCTATTTGTTAATTCTCATGAGTTCAAATACCTTGGATGTAAATGAATTTGTGATCTATATATATAAAATTAAGGTTTTGTCTGTAGATTGGTCCAAATCACACCAAATGTTGGTTGCACACGTTTCAAGCAAAGTTATCAACGAAAACACCCTCAACAAAATTCTGTTTTCTGTCTGTCTGTCTGTATATTTCTGTGGTTTCCGCGCAAATTCTGCTCACGATTCACGTAAAAACGGCTGAAGGGATTATTATGAAATTTCATATTTGCATCAGATGTCTTCTAACTTACTTTTATTACTATATAAGGTTGTGATATATTGACCCCAAAAGGGGGTTTGGGGGCATACTAATGGAAATTATCAAATAACTCCTACACTATTTGTTATGACGTAGAGACCGGATTTTTATTCAGTAAAAACTGCCAAAATATGCCATTAAATATGTAGTTAAAAAGGCTGAAATATGCAAGTAATATGAAGAATACGTTGAAATATGCAAATATATGAAGTAAAAATTGGCAAAATAATTTTTTTATACACTAAAAAATTAAAATTGAAGACAAAAAGACTATATATATATTTGAAGGAGTAGTAGGGTGGAAAAATGTAAATTCTTGCCCTTGGAGCAAACTCAACCAAATTTTGTACACATAATCTGTGAGCCACTAGAAGGCTAGAAATGCAAAAACTGGGTGCGGGGGTGAGGGTGGAGGTGAAGTTGGGGGTGGATATGGTGGGGTGCAGTGGTGGGGGTCCGGGTGGCGGTGGAGGGTGGAGTGGGGCATGGTGTGAGGGTTGGGTTCATAGGTGGGGGTCCAGAGGGTGGGGTGAATATGACGTTAGGGGGTGCGAGGGGGATGTTTCGGGGGGTTCAGGGGGTACAGCCGAAGGCGGGCCTTGCAGCTAGTTGTATATAAAAATTTTTAATTAAAAATCAGAGCTTTCATTGAATAATGATTTCTGGTTCGCAAGTGTATATTACACCCTGTATATTACAATTATTTAATACTTAAAATTTACATATAATCCGAAATTTAACTTAACTGAAATTGAATATCAAAAAAAAATCTCTTTTTATTTTTTCCTAAAAAATTAAAAATTAAATCCCAAGTCTTTTGGAAATACTAATTATTAAATATCCTATTATCTCTAACGTGCAGACAGAGACCTCAACAAGTCCATTAAAATTATCCCTTAATTAAATTAAGACAGTTATGAAATATTCTTTTTTTTTTTTTTTTTTTTTTTTTTGTAATAAAGACATTATTTTAACATCTGGTCCATTTTGGAGGCCCATTTTTTTAATTGGAACAAACTCAAAATGAGGTGCAAATGGAAGTCATTTATTTAGTTAAATTAACCATTTAGTGAAATATAATTAATGAACTTGAGCGAGTGGGTCAATTTAAGTAATTAAATTTGAAGATTTGAAGATAAAATAAGAAAATTAAACTTTAAGCAACTAGATGACTAATTCTTTTCTTTCATTAAAACACACACAGAGATGGAGGGCTAAGTAGTAATTGAATTTATAAAAATATATTTTATTTTTAATGTGCAATTTTTTTTTCAACTGGCTAGCGTTGAAGCTGGTAATGATTTAGGCCTACAAAGGAGCTACAGATATTTTTTATTTACCAGAATTTTTTTTATATATACAGTAGAGCTCATTTTGACTATTAGCAAAGTGATTACAAACTCATACATTAGTATATATATTTAATTAATTCATTTATTTAATTTTCAACGACAAAAGCCTTAACAAGTTTGTTACATATGTATAAATATAAATATTATCCACATTATAGTGAAACAGGGAACGGATTGAATAATGAAATTGGAATAATTATCGGAAAAGAGGTTTTTTTATTTAATTAGTTTTTTCCTCTTATTAAAAACAAGGACTAAAAAGATGATCAAGGACACTCGATGGTGGAGAAGTAATCTCCGGAGTCGAAGCTAAAATACAATGTATACATTAATTCATGTAAAATAATTGGTTTAATAAAATTTATAAAAAAAAAAATAATAATAATAATAATGAAACAGGGGACGGATTGAATAATGGAATCGGAATAATTATCGGAAAAGAGGTTTTTTTATTTAATTAGTTTTTTCCTCTTATCAAAAACAAGGACTAAAAAGATGATCAAGGACAGTCGATGGTGGAGAAGTAATCACCGAAGTCGAAGCTCAAAAACAATGTATACATTAATTCATGTAAAATAATTGGTTCAATAATGAAACTGAAAAATAAATTTATTGATACTCTGGTAATTGAAAATATGCAAATATCTGAAATATATGAAAGTTTTTTAGCTAAATTGGATTGAATATTTTAAAAATAAGACATGTGAAATTTTTTAACAGTTTTTAAGTTCCCTTTAGATTTTTATAAAATTTTACTCGTATTGCGAATCCACTATGCTCATTTGATTTAAAAATGTCTGAAACGTGGAGAAAAATTGTTTTCAATCATCTGTGTGTCTGAATTCCGGTATTCCTGATAGCTCAAAAAGGAAAAGTCGTATAAAGTTCGTCCTCCTACCAAAATGTCACTAATTAAAGGAGACAAAAAATAGTGTCTCTTCTGTTGGAAAAATGAAATTTTTAAATTTATTTATAACGAGACTAGTTTCGTGGGCTTTGCCCCTTTCATCAGTCTATTATAGGGGGCAAAGCTCTCGAAACTAGTCTCGTTATAAATAAATTAAAAAAATTATTTTTTCAGCAGAAGACACACTACTTTACTGTCTCAAAGGTAATTGAAAATAAATTCTGCTACTCTCGGCAAAAAGAAACTTTAAATTTAAAATATCACTAATTTCAATGAGACAATTGTTCACTTTTTGAACTCTCTACCTTTAAAACCTCTTGCAAATGCAAATATATTTTTTTCTCGATTTTTTAAATTGATATTCTAATGCTTTGTTATAATAAAATAATAAATAAATTAACAGATTTATTAAATGTTTTTTTTATTTTAAGACTTACTAATTGTTCATATTTTTACATAATAAAATTAAAACATTGAAATTACGACTAGACAATTAAATCAAAAATACATTTTAAATAATAGGTACATTATATTTCATATTTATTAGTAATCGAACCATAGTTGGATAGAGTAGTTTCCTCCCCTGACCGTCTGCAAAATTATTTTAGGTTCTCATGGATGAGTCAATATAATAAATGAAGTTCAAATCTTACCTTATTAATATGTTATATTTTTTATCGTATTGCATTCGTTTTTTATTATTTGTTTTTCGACGAAGCTTGTTTTAATTTTTATTTATTTGATTTTTCATAATGAAAACTTTATGCCTAATTTGTGCAGCCCCTTGTATAATTTGATAAAGTTTTTTTACGAATATGTTTCATTCAGTCACGTACGGATATAGTAAACAAATAGCAACCAAAACTATCAAGTGAATTAATTATAAATGTATACATTTATCGAAATTATTAAATTTATTTTAATTTTGTGACAAAAAGCTTTAAATTTTGAATTATAAAATTATGAGGAATTTATTTTACTGTCTAATAACCTAGTTATACTGAAAGATTGAATAGCTAGTTATTATATTAAAAGATATGATATTTTTGCCTGTTGCTGATTGAAACATTACAAGTAGATGTCCTTTTCCGAAGAGATACTGGACCCAGGAAGGAAACTTTCATGCTTCCAGCCTAGAGGGAGTTCCGAGTACTGGAAATAATCGAAAGGAAAAATGAGGGCAAACTTTATGCTATGGTGATTTATTTGCTTATCGACAAAGTTTCCGCTGAAACCACCTAGATTGCAAATTTTTAATTAGCTAAACTCATCAGTATACACGACATTTCGGTACCTAGTTCTTATGTCGTTTTCAAGTACCTGGAGAAGTCTATTAATCAACTGAGACGTTATTGAGGTTTTCATTTCTAACATTCTTGACTCATAGACCATTGTTATCATTGTGCAAACTTGAAAAAAAGAATGCTAAAAAACAAATTTCATTTCAACCGAGAGCCTAGATATTACTTAAAAGAATTGGAAACGAGGATTGCCAAATTATTCAGAAAATTATTTAATTAAGTATTATATTTTACTTCTTAAGCCTTAAGAAATATATACGGGATTTATTGGATTAATAGACTTCCTCCAGCACTTTGAAACATCTCCAGAAAAGGTCGTGCATTCTGAGGACTTTACTAATTAATTAATTAACTACTACTGTACAATAAATGTAGATGGTTTCAGCCGAAACTACTTTTTTATTGATCAAAAGAAAATTTGTTTGTAAATCTATATACAGTGAAACCTCTCAAATCCGAACTCATTGGGGCTGTGGGCTGTTCGGATTAGCCGAAAGAAATGTTTTCGTCACTTCGACAATTGAAGATATCAAGTGAAAGATTAAGTGATATTTTGTGTGTTTCTATTATTATTTCATTGTTTTTGCAAAGTGATTAACCTAAAGAATTTCAATAACTAACTTTTACCGTTTTTTAATCCTGGATGACATAATATGAGTATGTAGACACATTTACACTTTGTTAGGTATGCTAACTGTACTTCTTTGTTAATTTTTCAACTAATTATGTAAAATAAGGTTATAATGTAGAATATATACATAATTGTTTAATGACTAAATAAATGTTTCTCTTTTTTACTTTCGGGTTTCCCGGGATTTCGGATTTTCGGGGTTCGGATTTGAGGGGTTTCACTGTAGTGTATATAAAATTGAAATCGAGTAGGTTTGCCTCTCTTTAATTTAAAATCCCCTTGATGGATCCAAACAAAATTTGGCACACACATTCCTTGGATCCATAGAAATTCATTTCTGAAAAAATAGCCCCCCTTTACGATCCTTTTCGGTCAGTGTAGCGTAGCCTTTTGGCTAGTAAGAGGGGCGGCCGGAGGCGGCCTTGTAGCTTGTACTTCATATATTTAAGCTATTTGAAGAGATCTAAGACTTGAGTGTTTAATTTGAAAAATTAAATTAATAAAAAGTCTGAAATTTATATTTTGAAAGCAATTTAAATGTCAAAAGAGAAATGGGAGATTTCAATTCTCGTAACTGGTTTTTGTTAACTGGGTGGCAAGATTTAAAATTATATTTATTTATTTTCCTTAGGCCTTTATTTGTTTATTTATTTTTTTTAATTTTGAAGTTTGATAGACGAGTTATTTATCGTTCTTTTTTTTTTTTTTTTTAATTTAAACAGATTTACTCTCTGAGAGACATCTCTATAGAGGCAAAGAGCGGTCCACCTGTTGCTATTGCCTGCAACCAAAATGTAGGAATTTTATTGGAAATGAAATAGAATTTAATTCTTATACAAGGGGAAATTTTTGATTTTAATTACATGGTAGGCTCGGCAGATGGAGAAAATTATTTTCAAGCATGATTTTGCTGTACTTTAGATTCCGATATCCGAGAAAACTCTAAAACGCAAGGTGGCTTACTAGTGATAAAATATGTATATTTTCAAAATTAAGAATTCAAAAGATTTTAGGATATATTGTTTCAAATCTCTTAATTGAAAATGCAAACAAAAATTGAGTTGTTATAATTATATTTTAGCTTATGAGCTGAATACGCGAGAATGAACCCTACTGCTAAAATTCTCCAAAAATTCTATAATCTCTACACCTTTGTCAATTTTATTTAAGAAAATATCAATTGTAGAATATTTTTGAAAATTTTCAATTTTTAATAATAAAAAATTACTATCTCAAGATTTGGATGAAGCCAGTACGGAAATAAACAAGAGAAACTATATCTAACAAAATATCATTTATTAGAAAAGTTTTTAGTGTTGTTTCGAAACCGACGTTTTGGAGGATTTTCCCTCCTTTCTCAAAAACGTATTGACCTTTTTGAACCCTGAGGAAGAGGGAAAATCCTCCGAAACACCACTAAAGGGAAAAACTTTTCTAATAAATGATATTTTGTTGGATATTAGTTGTTTATTTCTGGACTCACTTGACCTAAATCCTGACAGTATATATCAGTGCGTCTCCAAAAGAAAAACTTCAAACTGTATTTCAAGCAGAAATTTCAATTCATTTTCAGAAAAATCTCAATTGCATTTAAGAAAATAAACATCTATCTAAACAATTGACATTTTCTGAAATTAAAATAAGGATTTCTGAAATTGAAGCGAGATTTTTATAATACATTTGTTATTTTCTAATATTCAATTGAGAATTCTGAAATAGGTACGATTAGGATTTTCTGAAATTCACATGGAAATCGTGTAGTAATATACATATAATAAATATATGGTGTGAACCTATGCTTAGATTCAGAATCACTTGATCGCGAAATTTCTTATTGATGGAGATTAAATTTCAATTGCCTTTATCTCCAGTATAATATTAATTCAAATTTGAAGCAAAAACAAAGCAACACTTTTTTCTTTCCCGATTACACTACTTTATCAAACCCCTTATGGTAAACTAACCATTTCTATGATATAACGAAGAAAATTAAAGAAATAATGGGAAAAATATAAATAAAAGTAAAAAATTCGAAGATTGAGGTAAAATGTTAATTTTCTTTTTTTTCTGATCTTCGAAAATTTGAAAAGTTCCGGAAAACTGCATTCACATCTTCAATATAATACTCGTATAAACATTTCATATGGAAATTAAATTAATTTTTATTCAAAATTAAATTCATATTAAGCTGGGGATTAATGGCAAAATTTTATAGATTTTAAACATAATCTATGAAACACTAAAGATCTCCCTGATATCACCACCACTGGTACGCGTACCCTCCGAGAGCGAACCAATTAAGCCTAGAGTTAGTGAACATTTTGGACAGTTATTTCAGAATGGAAATAACATATTCCATACTGGAGTATGATCAGCACACCCTTCAAAGTGAAATTCTTACTCCCCGACTTCAGTCGTTTTTTGGAGTAATCAACCCCAAAAGTTGTCAAAATACTTTTTATTTGTAAATTCTTAGAAATATTCTGTTATTTTTGACAACTTTAGGTTACATTAGAACGCCTAAAAACGACTGTAGTTGACGGGTAAGAATTTCATTTTGAAGGTGTGCGTATCATATACTAGTACTACATTATGAGATATATTATTTCTTTTCTGAAATAATTGTCTAAAATGTTCGCTAGCCCTTAAAATAAGTGTTATAAGCTAATTAATGAAGACTATAATCATTTTTGAAATTGTGCCTTCATAAATCATTTTATAATTAAAATATTAATTGTAGATTAATAATAGCTATTAACACTTAATATATCTCTGAATTTTATACTTTTTTATTATTTAAAAAAATAAAAGTTTATTTTTGATTTTCAGATAACTTTCTTTATAACCATATTTCAAATTTTAATCCATTCAATCCATCATTTTTGATTGTTATTATCAATACGAATTTTTATTTAAGTATATAATATATTCTCAGATAACGTTAAAGCCTTAATTATTATTTTCCCTTAAGGATTAATTCCCTTGGGTGATATTGAATGAAAGAAAGTCACGCGAGTTTTTTTTTATTAGTGAATGATTAATATTTTTTTAGAATTGTTTAGATTGAGGGGTAAATAAATTATAGTTTAAGAAGGAGATAATTGAAAAACAAAATAGAATGCTTTGGAAATTATTAGATTTAAGTGTAGAAATAACAGGTGTTCTAGAGCGCGAAACCGGCAATCAAAAACGAATTAATTTAAAGCGATCGAAATTTATGGTAAAGTGTTATGGAAATTAATATCAAGCATTTTTAAAATTTTTTTTAATCTCATTTTATCAACAATTTTTTACTTGAACATATACCTAAAATGGGACCGTCCAGAAATTACGTCATACGAATTCCAAGACTTTTAGAACCTCTGTGTCACATTCTGTCACATTTTCATTGAGTCCTCCTGTTATGACGTCACACTATCACTTTTATACCCTATAATTTTTTTTTAATTTTTTACTTTGACTTTTGTTTCATCACCATTTTTAAGAACCCCTGTCACAATTTGGCACAAATCTGAGATATCCCTGCCCCTTATTATGTGACGTAATTTATGGACGGCCCCTATTCTATATCATGTAATGATATAGGATATAATGTGAAGTAGTGCATTCGTCTGCCGGGTCCTGATTCTTTGAGAGCTTCTATCTCCGATCTGAAAAAAGTTAATTTCACTTTATGACTTCTAACTGTAAGGAATCAATGTCCTTAATAGTTTGAAACCGGATTTAGAACATAAAACCGATTATTGTGGTTCCCAAAGACCAAAAATTGACCAAAATCATTGACTCATGTGTTCGTATGTATGTATACATTGTGCAGTATGTACGAATGTACGTATGTATGTTTCGCAACCCTAAGTCTCAGAGTTACGACATTCGAAACTTAAGCTCTATATAGGCTAGAAGGAGTACAGACAGCAAGCTTTTGGTTTAAATCAAAACACCGAATGTTGCCATTTACATGAGAGATTTTTAGTTTTTTTGTAATTATAGTTATAAATTTTTAATTGCAAGATATCAATTACAGTTGTATCTGGTTATAACACATGCAAATTAGTAATATCTTGAATTTTCATACTTAAGTAAAAAATAACAGAAGAAAATAAATAATAATAATTATAATGTAAAAAGTGAAAACTATTTCAAAGTTCGGTATGCTCTCGGAAAATTTTCGCACCTGTCTCATTTGTAAAGGAAATTCTCAGTTTTCGATTCACTTTTAGACAAGTACTCCAACGGCTCTAGAGATTTTGTTAAAATTGATGTGCTTATCAAGTGTCATAGGTTGATAGTCGTGTATAAATTTAAATCCCATTGAAATACAAGAAGAGGGTGTAAAGTGTGTCCCAAGATCATATTGTCTCGTCTACTGTAAGTTGCAGAGCTTTGGGATTTGAAACTTAAGCTATCTATAGTAGAGGCCTCAAGATTTTGGCTAAAATCGAAGAACCCGAAATTGATGTTGAATGTCAACCAGTGGGGACTGAAATTGCTTACTGAATTATTATAAATAAATCAAAAATACTTTCGTTAAATTTATTTCAATAAAATAACTCTTAGGCTAGGCACACAGTCGATTTTTAGTCGATCAAACAATTTAGTTGGGTTAGTTTGAAATCGTGATGAATTATCAATTTATAACCAACTCTAATTAACTAACTAAGCTCGATTTTTTATCATAAGTGCTCATCGCTCCATTTTGATTAAATAATCGAGTTGATCTGCAGTTGTGTTGTGTATGCACCTACATTAAACTTAATATATTTATGTCTATCAACTAAACTATTGCTCGACTGAAAATTGACTATGTGTGCCTACCCTTAAAGTTTGAAGAATAAACAATTATGCATTTAAATTGAAAGTTTTTGTGCCAAGAGTAGCAGAATTTTTATATATTGAATGAGACAATAAAATAGTATGTCTTCTGCTGGAATTATAAATTTTATTTATTTACCGTTATAAATAAATAAAATTTATAATTCCAGCAGAAGACACACTCTTTTATTGTCTCCTTCAACTATGCATTTCTTTCAAAATCAGTTTTGAAATATTAGATCTAATAATTATTTCACCTAGATGTCAACATTCTGGCTTTAACAATGTTTGAACAGTCATTGATTTTCTTTGATTCATGATTGGACTAAATTCTATGATGCTTCTTATACTATAAATATAAGTTTATGTATAAAAATAGTATGAAAACTTACTATTAAGTGATTTTAAGATGTTGATGATTTATCATCTAACTTCGAGATATATCAAAAATGCTGAAAAATTTACGTGTAGGTTTCTTTTATTTTTCGTCTATTCTTAATCATCAGAGATATCATTTATGATGGCAGTTATTATGGTTATAAATCACATGTCAAATCCGATTTTATTGGCTTATACACATGTGAAATTTTTCTCTCTTGAAATGCAAATCAGAAAATTGATTTTGAACATTATATTTTCTTTAATTTTATTTTAATAGCGAAGTATATTTTTACTTGAATAATTCAATTGTTTAATGACATCTCTTCTATTTTTTTACAGATATCTTCCCCAGTTTCCACATCGTCAACATAAACGGTCCGCTTGATTATGGTGAGCATCATCATATATTTATAATTTTTGACATATCCTTTCGAAAAACTTATTTTTATTAAAGAAATTTTAATATTTATTGTGAGAATTATTTTCATACAGGAAATTTTAATCCTTCTATTAAAGCTTTTTGAAGAGATAATTCAAAAGAATATTATAGTTCAGAACTATCATGTACTTTTGAATACTTTCTTAACCCTTAAGTCCTTAAGACTGGTAACTTGAGTCCTCTACATCAAATAATTTTGCTATAGTTTTTTCTACCGATCAAGCTAGATTCTGCAAAGAACATAATTTGAGATTATGTCCCAGTCTGTTTCGTTATTGTAGAATAGCAAATATTTGAGTTAAGTAATTACTATACAAACTCAATATGTCACCCTCCAAAATACTAGACTGGTATATAGTTATTTATATCTGAAAATTAATATAATAAGAAAGAATTAGCTTCATCAGAAGTCGAACTTTCAAAAATGCTTAGAAAATTCTATGATAAGTCAGATTCTGAGGACGTCATTCTTTACAAAAGTGAAGATATTTAAAATTTTGATGATGAGTTTCTGTTACTCGGAATAATATTTAATACAAATTGTTAATCCTAATAATGGAAGAATAGGAATAAAATTTTGTCTTTTTTTAAGACAACCGATTTGTGGAAGTGAATTTCAAATAAAACTCTGGGGATGATCTTCATTACCTCAGAACGGTCATTACTTGGGTTCATTAGCTTTGCTATCTAAGATTCTCATAACTTCCAAAAGACAAGGTTGTCTAATAAAACATAATCTAGTCTTTTTCTTATTTTTGATACGAATCTTCATGATATAAGGCTTTTGACTGAACTTTCAGTAAGTTTCACACACGTCAGACTCTCTATGCTCTCAGATCTTTTTATATGGATTTCAAAAATTAGTTCTTTTTATTTCCATTACTCAATAAATAGCTGATTATATTAGTAGATGTAATGGAAATCCTGTTTTCGTCAATTTATTTAAAACTAAGATTTTTACAGATCTTTAGCGTTTCAAAGTACCATGAGCCCATAAAAGTGGTTTTTAGAAAATGTCTACGTTTGCGTGTACAATTGAAATGAAATGTGCTAGATCGTTGATCAAATAATTATAAAATTTCGAATTTTTAGTTTTAGATAATTCCTAAATAAATTATGTTTTCTTTTATTATATAAAGTTATTTTGTAGGCCTAGAAGTCTCCATTTAAAATAATTTTTGTTTCGAAAATTTTAATTAAAAACGTTTCATAAGGTACTATAAATTTACAGTATTTTCATTTAAAGTTATTTTCAGTTTTTTTTTAAATTTCTCAAAAATGGCTCCAACGACTTTTATAAAAAATTGGTCCCTATTAAGGGATGAATTTTCATTCTTCTTCTTCAAGTGCCATACTCAATTCCGAGCGTCGAGGATTACTAAAAAGAGTATCCTTTCCATTGTAATTTTTCGGGGGGAATTTTTCACAGGGGTGGTTTCCCATTGACTTGCCCTGAAGGAATCAGGTTATAGCCGGTCAAATATTTGCATCGAGTCGGACTTGAACCCACGCTAGTTTGATTAGAAGGCATGCACTTTAACCACTCGGCCAACCTGACTCTTGAATTTCCATTAAAGCATGTATTTTGGGCGATTTTATTCCCGTATTTGTCTACGTAAAAAAATATATCAGATAAAACATATATTAGGTTGGTAACCCGTATGGAAATAAATAGATTTTCGAAATATGTTTTTTATATATTTTAGAAAATATATTAAAAATATAAAATTTTTGTTTTAAATTTATATAAAGTTTATTTTTTCTATATATTCTTAAAATATAATTAAATTAATAAATAAAAAAACATAAACTTTATATAAATTTAACACAAAATATTTATATTTTTAATATATTTTCTAACAATATATAAAAAACATATTTCGAAAATCTATTTATTTCCATACGGGAAAATCGTCGAAAATTCGTTCTTTCATGGAAAATCATCCCTTGTTAGGTACCACGTTTCTTTTCTTTATTTCTTTTAATCTTTCTTTATTATTGTCGCTTCTTAAATTATTTAAATTTTGTTTAAAATCATACTTTATAGTAATTAATTTATGTTAAATGTTGTACAACTTTAGTTGGACCCAATAAGTTGAATACAAACTTTATAAATAAATAAATATTTCTTATGAATTGAATTTTTTTAATTTTTTAAGAAATAGATTAATACAAAATACTTAGTCTTAAAAAGGTTCACTTTTTGCTCGACTTTTTCACATAATTATAAACTCATATTTAAAATGTAAAACACTCATCCTTTGACGTTTCAGAATAAATGTTGCTGTTTAAATAAATAGCTTTCGATGCGAGTCATTTATTCAAATTGAGTATATTTTTAAAACATTTATTCCCAAATAATTAATATCTGTAAGAGAGGCTCTTATGAGACACCGAACATTTTTGATGGGCTCTAATTGAACAAGTTTTTAGCCTTAATAAAACTGGTCATGAAAGAAAAAATGGCCCCTAGTCCCTCATCAATCATCTCCATTAATTATTCACATATAAAGTTTCGGCTTTTGTATGTAGATATAAAATATTACAAATTATTATATGTAACAGATGTAGATGAAACAAGAGAATGTGGAGGCGATTATTATTCTTCGCACATGTGTCTCACATATGCATCAAGATCAGACTTCATTATAATATAATTTCATGAAAAATGTTATTTTTCTCGTCCAAATGGGCTTGGAGGCGCTACTTGCTTAGTAATTAAATCGCTAGATTATCACATATAGTATAATATATTGATTCGGAATCGAATCTTACTTTGTGGTAAGGAAATTTTCAAAGATTAAATTAAAGGGGAAGGAAACGGAAAATCACTCCTCTGAACCATTTTTGAGAATCTCTTTATAATTGTTGAAGCTTTGGTAGTTAGATTGAAGAGCTGGAAAAAAAGTATATCAGAAGAAAAAGGGGCCTGAGCCTTATATCAATCTGCTATTAAATTCTTTCTTATAGTGCCATGCCCGAACGGGCGTCGGCTACTCTCCACATATAGCTGTGCTTAGTGTGTTTAGCTGTTTTACACAGATATACGGGACCTAATTTTAACGCCGGTTCCGAACGGCTAGTATGGAGAGGTTGACTAGGCAATTATGCTCTTGGTAGTTTATCATTGCTTTCTAAGAGGAGGCGACCGCAAATATCTTCCGAGACTCAGACTCGAACCAGCATACTTCAGGACAGCGGCCCGACACTCTGACCACTGACCCACATTCTCATACATTTTACATGTTAATATTTTTTTATTTATGGTAAATAAATAAATGACGTCTGATTTTATTATAGGTATAGAACTTTTTTATAGACCTAGAAGTCTTCATTTGAAATAATTTTTCGGTATCTTCTGACGGTGGGTTGACAGCTCGAAATATATGCATATTGAGAAAACTCTCTCATTTATTTCTTACACGTTAAACAAGTGACCTAGTGAATAACTCATAGTAAATAATAATTTTCCCAAAAAATATTTTTACTTTTCTTTTAATAATTTTTGTTGCCATAAAGTTTAATCAAAAACGTTTCATTAGGTAGGTACTATATTAAGATTATGTTGATTAGTTATGTCCATCGATTAAATTATTAAAGTTGTTATCAGGAAATAAGGACTATATTTTTTATGCAGATAATTTATATTTTATTGCCAACGTTTTGTCAACTTTGTTGACTTCTTCAAGAGCTCTAAAAAGTGATTTTGAGATCAATTTTGATTTTGATTTGTAAATGTTATATTCTGTATTAATTGAGGACTTGTCACTTTTTAGAGCCCTGAAGAAGTCAACAAAGTTGACGAAAAGTTGAGAATAAAATATAAATTATCTGCATAAAAGATATAGTCCTTATTTCCCTATAACAAATTTAATAAGTACTATATAAGTTTACAGTATTTTTTATTTCATTTCAGATTTTTTTATAAATTTCTAAAAAATGGCTCCAACGACTTTGATAAAAACTTGAGGTCCCTATTAAGGAACGAATTTCCATTAAAAAATGCAATTTGGGCGATTAATTTTTGAATTTGTCTACGTAAATTTATCAGATAAAACAAATATTATGATAGTAAAATCGTCGAAAATCCATTTTTTTATGAAAAATCATCCCATGTTAGGTACCACATTTCGTTTGTTCATTGTTTCCTTTAATCTTTCTATATTATTGTCGCTTCTTAAATTATTGAAATTTTGATTAAATTCATACTTCCTGCCTGACCAGGAGACCCGCGTTCAAGCCTGAGTTTCCAGGAATTTGACCTGCTATAATATGACCAGAACACCAATTTACACACACATATACATATACTTAAAAATAAAATAATATTATTATAACATAGGGGCTGACTAAATGGATTTTATTCCCGAATTCAAAAAAATAAATAAATATATAGAAAATAAATATTGTTTTAGAGTTTTAAATATTTATTTTATGTTTGTTTAGGTGTTAATACGAGAACTCAAAAACAATAAATCTCTGAAGACTGAAATTAAAAACTTAAGAATTTAAGGACTTGAATAAAGAATGTTATTAAATTGGATTGAATTACATGTTGGCTTAAGCCAAAAAAAATTGGTTCTTGGGTTCGACTACTTCTTACACGTTAATCACAAATATCTAATAAGATCATTAATTCTGTTCTTTGAATTATTTTTAATTTAAAATTTATATTGTGAGCATCCATTAGTTTAGTGGGATTTAAAAAATACCTTCTCTTTTCGAAAACAAAAAAAACTCTTTTTTTTTAATTATATGCTTGACATATCTCAGGAAGTATTTGCTACTAATTGGTTCGCCCCATCTTTAATTCGTGTATTTTTAGATTTTCTGTCATAAATGAAAGTCATGAATCAACGAAGGAAGTAAAAGTCTAATGATTATTTTAAAGAATTAAAAATCCAGTGTCTTACAAGCTTTTTACCCAAATTGACTTACACCCAAAACAGACTAATATGATCCGAATATAGTTATTATGTAAGTCTTTCTGTAGTTTTTGAAATATTATATTTTAGTCCCAATCGACTTAAATGTACACTTGTTTAGTAAAATTCAGAACTAAACCTAAGCTGACCACTTAGGGGCCAGTTGTATGTCGGTTTGTAAAGTCTTTGTTAAAGATAACAAAGGGTAACCTTAGAATTAACTGTGTGCCCGGCGGGATGGCCAATCAGATGAAAGTGGGTGCCGGGCACAAGGTGAATTCTAAGGTTTTACCCTTTGTTAACTTTAACAAAGACTTTACAAACCGACAAACAACTGGCCCTAAGGCCCGGTTGTATGTCACAAAGTAAATGCTTTTTACCACTAACCAAGGGTAGCTGGTAAATGGAGGGGCTGGGATGGCCAATCAGATGACAGGCACTGACAGTGCCTGTCATCTGATTGGCCATCCTAATCCATCCATTTACCATCTACCCTTGGTTAGTGGTAAACATTTACTTTGCGACAACCAGCCCTAAGTGTACCAGGAGTTAAACAAACAGTCACTATAAGCTCAGTAGTGCGAAAATATAATATTTTATAATGGAAATAAATTCCATGGAGAAAACATTGCATAAAAACTTTAGCTTGATCTAATTTTTCTAATTCATTGCTATTCGGTTTTAGTGAAAATTTGGACAAAGTAATTAAGAAAAGTGTTCGTTTACTTTTGTAAAGTATAATATACTCGAAATCGATTTTACTCCAGGAAGAAAAATATTCTCTTCTGTCAAAAATCTAAGCCACTACATAAAATAAAATAAGCTAAGTAAAAGGAAGGCAAAGGAAAATTACTATATAAATAAGATACTCTGATTCCCATTGATTGAAATCGAGTTTGGCCCTTTTAAAAAATACGATAATATATTATCTCGTTGAGCCCTTTCATTGTTTTTTAATTCCTACACCCCTGACTAGTCCATAAAACCTTTTAAAAGTAAAGATTCACTTTTTACTTTTTGAACTTTCACTTTTAAGATGATAAATTTTTCGATAACAAAATGACACGAAGCATATGCCGGTGTTAATCCATGGATTAAACCGTTTCCTCATTCTTTTCGATGATTTACACCAAAAGAGGATTAAAAAAGGGAAGAAGCAAAGTGAGAAAAACTAAGCGTAGTCACGTGCCCAACTATTCTTATTTAAAAAATAATTTAAGGGATTTGTGCTATTTTAGGATTTTTAAAAATAAATCATCTGTTACCCTCTATTTCTTTTAAAATATCTTTTAATTAATTTCTTTAATTACCACAGTCTAGAAAGATTTTTTTAATATGATGTTCTTCAAACATAGCAACGGAAATAGAGCTTTAAATAAAATCATCGTGGCGTTTTTTCATCCAGGGGATCATATAATTGAATACCTGAATAGTGACGAACACAAGTATGGAATTCCTTTTCTATTTTTTTGAGGGTTCCGTAAATCTAGGACCGCATTAATCACAATTTGTCGTCTGGCTGGTGGAACGTCTGCCACGAATATGTGTCATAAAGTATAGCTAGAAACGTTAAATTTTGACAAAGTGTGTAAAGATATGGATATCAATTTATGAGGAAAGAAAGCCCTAATGATCTACATTTTACAAAATAATAATAATAATAATTGAGGAAAAATAAAAGCCTTTTCAAGACTCATTATGTGTCCTCTGGTGATTTGATCATTTTTTCAGCGAACGATTTTAGTTAGGAGATTGTAAATTAGCGCTTGCCAGTTTATTGATAAAAATATGGCCACCAAATTTCAGCTTTCTACTCACATCTCTTCAATAACTCTCGACATGAAAATTCTATTTTTTCTGATTTTATACATTTTCGAACTGGACGTTCTAAATCTGGAAAGCCTAAAATCTAATCTATTATTTATTTTAGGACTACAAATATTCTGGAACTAGAAGGATTTTTCTGCGATTACCAGTTCTGATTATGGGTATCCTAATCCAGAAACACAGAACTAGAAAGTTATCCTTTAATTCTTTAAAATTACTTTTTTCTACCTTTCAAACATTTCTAAATTCGATAAGCAAAAGTAAAAAAAAAGCGAGTAAATTTGTAGGCCCCTCCGTAAAAGTTATTTTTTTAGTTTCCAGTTTCATATGTTAAATAGTATAAATTAAATTAAATACTATCACTCCTGTAGTTCAACTTTCGCCAAACCCCGCTTCGTCAGAAGTAAGAAATTTTTATCAATCCTCAGATAAATAAGAGCATTTTTTCAAAATTTTACTGAAATACATTATTTTTTTTTAATTTATTTTTAAGGAATTTTTTGATAATGTTTTATTCCTTTGAAAAAATATAAATAAAACATTCTCAAAAAATTCCTTAAAAATAAATATGAAAAAAATCTCAAATCCAATCTTATAAATATATTTTTTTAAATATATTTAATTCTCCAAATAAACGTTTATTTATAGAATATGATTTTTTTTGCAAAATGTTTTATTTAATTTTTTACCCCACTGATCTGCAAATGAATGTTATAATCGTTTGGAATTCCTCGAATAAAAAAATAATTTTTTAAGAAAAAAATACAACCGACTTCAAAAAATTAAATGCAACAAATAAAATACACTAAAAGGTATAAAATAATTATTATCTTATTTAATTACAACTAAACTACGAAATATTAACATGAAATTACTTTTTGAAGTCGGTGCCAAACAAACTATACCTATAAGCGAGCGTACCAACCAAACGTACTAAGTAAGATCCGTCGAGTGCGATTCATAAAAGGTATCTGTTTGGCACCGACTTCAAAAAGTAATTTCATGTTAATATTTCGTAGTTTAGTTGTAACTAAATAAGATAATAATTATTTTATACCTTTTAGTGTATTTTATTTGTTGCATTTAATTTTTTGAAGTCGGTTTTATTTTTTTCTTAAAAATTGTTTTTATTTTTCTCTTTTTAGTGATGTTATTAATAGTGATCATATCATCAGAACTTGACCAAATTAATATGGCACCATTCCTAAGATACCCCCTTTCCAATAAAAAAAGAATCATCGAAATCGATTAATAAACAAAGAAGTTAGTCCTGAACAAACCTAACAAAAAAGGTCTAATACCTATAAAAAAAAATGGGACCATTCGGAAGCTAGACTGGACCCAATGCAAAAAAATTTTCAAAATCGGTTCACAATTGGCGGAGATATGAGGTAACATAGGCACAAAAAAAAAATTCACTTGAATAGAGAACCTCCTCCTTTTTTGAAGTCGGCTAAAAAGGTTGGGAACCACTGCTGAAGATAATGCTGCAATCTATAGTTAAGCCTGAATTACATTTCCCAAGTTTCATGACGACTTTCAATCAAATCAAATTTTGCTTGCCCCCCCCCCCAAAAAAAAAAAAAAAAAAAATCAGGCTCACTTTTCAATCGTCTTGAATTAAAACATATACCATATAATACTTTGTGAGTTTAGATGTTTTTATTGATTTTTTTAATATACTTTTTCATCCTAAAATGTAAGATCGAGGGATAGAACTTTACATTATTTCACTGTTAGATTTTAAGGTTGTACATGTACATATTATTCGGGAAAGATTTTTA
This sequence comes from Forficula auricularia, assembly GCA_024734495.1. Taxonomy (NCBI): domain Eukaryota; kingdom Metazoa; phylum Arthropoda; class Insecta; order Dermaptera; family Forficulidae; genus Forficula; species Forficula auricularia. Next base: position 4,936,196 of record JALMQS010000058.1, read on the forward strand.
CAGCGGTATTGAAGCCATCATATCAGTCAGTTTTAACATATGAGATTCATTTAAAATAATTTAGTTTATGTTCTCGAAAAGAGTACTTTATGGATGTCTGATGGTGCTGCTTGAGTGACGATAAATTTTATATTTTACAGCAACCCCATACATGAGATCTTTAGTATGAACAAACTAACACTTCGATACAGTGTATAGGTCTCAGAGTTTTATAAATTTTAATTTAATAATAAAATATTATTATTATTATTTTAAGATTTTGAACTATAGCCAGTGTCTCTTTGTGTGTTTAGATATATCATTTTATGATTCTCTTACAATTTCTAAATCCATATTGTAAAACATTGGTCTTTCATATTTATTCGTTGCTAAAAATTAAGCGTTAATCGATTTATTTAAAAAAAAAATCTTTTATAAAAAATCTTAAAAAATTCATTTAAAACCAGCAAACATTTCGAGAGAATTTCTATATTTATGAATTAAATTTTATTATCATTTTTTGATTCATTCCCCTGACGCTTTCTCTTACGAGATGCATGCAAGGTATTATATTAAGTCACTATTAATAACATCACTAAAAAGAGAAAATAAAAATAATTTAAAAAAAAAAATTAAATGCAACAAACAAAATAATAATAACTTAAAATAAAATAAAATGCACTAAAAGGTATAAAATAATTATCTTATTTAGTTACAACTAAATGACGAAATATTGACATGAAATTACTTTTTTAAGTCGGTGCCAAACATATACATTTTATGAATCGCACTCGACGGATCTTACTTAGTACGTGTGGCGGATACGCTCGCTTATATAGTTTATTTGGCACCGACTTCAAAAAGTAATTTCATGTTAATATTTCGTTATTTAGTTGTAACTATTATAAATAAGATAATTATTTTATACCTTTTAGTATATTTTATTTTATTTTTAAGTTATTATTATTTTATTCGTTGCGGTTTTTTTAATTATTTTTTACATCTTTTATTGATAAATTTGTGAAAAATATAAATGAATGGATTTTAGGAAAGAGAGAAGAGGGAAAAAAGTGTTTTCTAGAGAATTTCCTTGAGTTTGTCTCTGGTAACATCCTGAGGGAGTCCGGGTCCATCCCGCACATGCACTGCAGCTGCAAGTCATCTGCTCAGACCCGATGCCTCTCTAATTTGTTCCTGTCACTTGTACCTAATTCTCGAATTCATTCACTCTCTCCTAACCCCCCCCCCCACACACACACCCCTTCTCCTCTCCTCCCTCTTATTCCCTTGGGTAAAAACAAAAATAAGTTTCAGCTCCCCTTCTTTTTTTCCTTCAGTTTCTACTTATGAGTTCTGTTTTAAATGAATTGGAAAGATTACAAGTCGTTACCAAAAATTAGAAAAATCCGGCGTGGCTTACAACACACACGACGTGACTTTGAATGAATTCTATTAACATTATCTTATTATATTATATAGTACCTTCACTTGGAAATATATGTATGCCTTCTGTACATATATATATATACTATTGAAGGAGACAATAAAGAGTGTGTCTTCTGCTGGAACTATAAATTTTATTTATTTATAACGAGACTATAGTTTCGAGGGCTTTGTTCATAGTGGTTTGGGCATAGTGCATTTACAGACCATTTAATCTCCGAGAAACATTGTTTTCAGATGAATCAAATATTAAATTAATTAGATCAGAATTAGATCCCTTAAAAATTAGTATTTTCGAATCGTTAGAAATTTTAAAATCATACAATAATTCACAAAAAAATTCTTAAATCGGAAAATAGAAATTCCCGAAATCTTTATTTTAAAAATAGCCTCTAAAATATAAACTTCACGAACGCCACCTACAGCCAAAATAATAAAACAAGTATAAATTTCAATCTTGACTTGCGCACCCTGTGTAATTTCTTAACCTAACCATATGAAAGATGTTAAGCTTTCATTCATAAATTAATTCCTGTGAATCCATTGTAATAGACTGATGAAGAGGGCAAAGCCCTCGAAACTATAGTCTCGTTATAAATAAATAAAATTTATAATTCCAGCAGAAGACACACTATTTTATTGTCTCCTTCAATATATAAAAATTCTGCTACTCTCGGCAAAAAGTTTCAATTTATATATACTATGGTCGAAGGGTGAACCGCGACCTAATATCGTGTATACCTACGTCCACTTCCACTTTCATTTCCAAGTAGAAGACAATAGATGAAGGGGCATTATCTAATGAATTCCAAAATAATTCCACATAATTCCAAAGACGGTGTACACCTAATTCTAATCGCGGTTCACCTCTCGACTATGGTATTCTAAAGTTAAGTTAGTTATTTTCTGTATCTCCTGATGATGGATTGATAGCCCGAAATATATATATGTTGCAGTAAAACCCCGTTTTTAGTAAGAAGGGGTTCTTACTAGTTTAAACGCGTTTCAGTGAATTCCTTTGTGGCAACTAGAATTTACTGATGTTGATTGAGTTTGGTTCAAATGTCTAGAATCTTCATTTTTGACCTTCCGCCTCATTTTGAGTCTTTATTTTCAAACATTTTTAAACGAAAATGTCAAAAATTAGAAGCAAAGTTGTAGAGAATGTAATTTTTGACATTTTCGTTTAAAAATTTTTGAAAATAAAAACCCAAAATGAGGCGGATGTTAAAAAATGAACCAAACTCAACCAAAATCAATGAATTCAAGTTGCTACAAAGTTATTCAGTGAAAGGCGTTTTAACTAGTAAGAACTCGTTCTTACTAAAAAATGGGGTTTTACTGCAACATATACATACTCTTATATTGAAAAAACAATTTATTGATTGTTATATATAAATAAAATAATATAAATCTTAAAAAAATCAAATGTTTAATCAAAACCAGATGTTTCGGGAGAATTTCTCCATTTATCAATAGAATTTTTTCATTTGTAAAAAAGGAAAAAGAAAAAGTTGCTTTTTATAAGAAATTAAAAGCAACACTATAAAATATAAATATGGGTATATAAAATCGTTTTTTCGAAAACGGATTATAAGATTTTCATGAAAATCACAGGTTAAGTTGTTTTTGGCTTTACAATTCGACCGTCGCCTTGGATTTAATTTTTTTAAAATCCATTTTGATCTTAAATGACGATTTGGGAGATCTTTAAATTAACCGTTTTTATTTTGTACCTGCCTATGTTTAGAAATAGCTCAACATAAAATTATGAAAAATTACACAAATTCAGTTATGTCCTCCTTATCAACTACAAATAAGAACGACTTTGATCCTTCAAGAATTAAGAAGTTACAGAATATGTACAAAAAATAATCATTTAAACATTTCTCATAAATTTTGTATATTTTTTCTTTCAAATATAAAATAATAATAGGTAAATATAATATTAATTCGCTATTTTACCAAGAGTAGCCCGTTTAAAAACATGTCTTAATAAAGTAAACTTAAGAAAGAATTTGTTAATAATTATCAATTACAAAATATGTTTAGAACCCCTCGGTACCAATACCCGACTTGCACTTGTACGGCTTATTAAGATTCAGTTCAAGAGTAAAATAGTTCATTATATTTTTAGTAGTCCTTACTTTACTCGCAAACCCTTTATTTAGACTCTCGGGGACAGCAAGCGCGCACACTTTTTTACTTCACTCATGGTTGCCTACCCTACAGGGTATACACATAAATTACGATAGATATACTATTTATTATATTAAATACATAATTCATTAATTCGATTATTTAGGTTTCGTTCAAAAGTAAAACGGGACCCTAACAATGTAGCTACAATGTATGTATGTTTGTCTATCCGAGCATTGTAACTAAATAACCTAAAAACTTTAATTTTAAAAGTTTCGTCCAAAATCAAAAAAGGTACTAAAATTTTATTCGAATTATTATTTTGGGCAGGGTCAAATTTAAAACAATATTTTTTTTATCATGGGGTGTGACTCTATCATGATTGATGAGTTTTCATCGATGGGATGCTGTCCAAAAAAGCACCCTTCATTATTTTGAAATTTTATTTTAATCTTCGCTTTCTTGCAAATTTCATCAAATACAGAATCATTTTCTGTATTTTTCAAACTTAACATTAGATTTTTTTTAATATATTTGGGGACCTCCGCCCCAAACGGATACGCTTTGTGTGAGTGAGGGTAGAAGGCAGAAATTAAATCTTGTGACTTAAACTCCACAGTCTTGCACAATTAATCAGCCTGTCCTATGAGAAAATCTTAAATTTCTCCTAATTCTATTACTATAAGCAAGATATAACTTGTCTATATCGCTCTTATATATTGAGAGTTCTTAGAAATGGATTAGTCTAAAAATTCTCGAATCATCTTTATTTATTCGTTTTTTGTATAATTACTATTTTAATAGTTCCTCCGCGAGAACAATTTTTAATCGTGTCTGGACTTGTATTTGACATGCTTGAACTGGAATATCTACCAGGCGAGGGACTTGGAACCTTCTAACCGCACCCTTTTAGGAAAATCATTCAATTTAATTGCCCCTTGAAACTATGCAACAATTTTATTTCATTTCGAGAGCAAATATACTTTTCAAAACAAAAAATGTTTTTTATAGAAATATTTGAAATAACGGATAATAATTTAAAAATTTAATGATCATCCTGAATTTATGAAATACTCTAAATGTTTGAAAGTTTAAGGATGCGCCGCAGCCATAGCATCCTCACCACTAGTGTTAGGTATTCTTGTGTGTGGTAGGGATAGCTATGTTTTGTCGATAGGGTTTCTTTTTTTAATCAGGCACACTACCCTTCCTGAATCTTTCGCTTTAACTCATAAGATCAGATAGATGTAAAACTATTATAGTTCCTACCGTAACTTGAAGTCATTTAACCAATTCATAAATCGTGAAAAATGTATTGTGTAATGAAAATTAGACCCTTGTTGGGAATCTTCTTGTACTAGTATATGTATTATACTTTAGCTAAGATTAAGATTCCAATATTCTCACAGAAACGACTTACTCAATAGATGTAGAGAAGTAATTTAGCTTCGTTATTTATCAACTAGTTAGTTTTTAGAGTTTCCTTCTTAAATCTACTGTCTCATGGCAATAAATTTCATTAATAAAAATGTAATTTTCTTATAAAAGGAAGTTGTGTGTTTAAAAAGACCATATTTAAAGGTGGCGTGGGGAAGTACTTAATTGTCAATTAGCTTTTGATGCTATATTATTTATTATCGTATCGTGAGAGTTTCTTAAATTATATTAAACGATAAGTTTGTTAATTGGATCTACTGACTTTTTACTTTACCATACCTAATATGGGGAGGAATTTTGACGTTTTTCCTTGGGCTTTAGGGTTCCGTTCAAAAGTAAAACGCTATTAGGGTCAGTGCAAAGTATATCCCTCTCTCTGTCAATTTGTCAGAGCCATGCTAACTCGTAAACTAATAAGGATGCAAAGTCGAAATTTTCACGTTATATCTTTTCATTCTCTCTGAAATTAAAAATCTTATTAACATTTCAACCAAATGATTATTTTTATGAGAGTTGAATTTTTGGTAAAGTTGAAAATAAAAAAAAAAAATTATCAAGAACTATTACAGGTATCCCTGTAAAGATTAAAGTAAAAGTAATTTTAAATTAATTTTTAATTAAAGTAATTTTAAGTAAAATTAGCCAATTTTTTTTTTATTTTTTGATTTAATTTACTCTAAAATGAAGGTGGGAAAGTGTCTTAAATTGCTCATTTTTGTACCTCTCGGGGTTCAGAAGTATAGTAGCTTAACTTATTATTGTAAAAAAATTTCCCAAATTCACTATTCTTACATTCTTACAACAAATAAGAATGAATTTGATATCTCAAGTATTTTCTAAGATATAATATATGGATCCCTCGGTAAACACATATAATTGAATCGGTGATTTTGAAAAGTGGTCATCTCCATTTTTTCAAATTTTTCAGGAGAAACAAAAAACTGTTAATCGCCAATGCATTATTACTTACGATAGCGTAGTATTTTTTATGTTAATAAGGGATCATCTTTTGTACAAAAACATTTATTTTTTATACGGAGGGGGAAGGGGCCGCCCAGAATGTTTTACTTTACTATGGGTATGGTCAACTATTGTAATCGTGCATGAAAAAAGTGAATTTTTTTGCTTTTTTTTCGAAATATCTCAAAAACGGCAAAAAAATTGAGCTTAACCATGGCATTTCGGTCTACAAAAAACCCTTATAAGTGAACATCAAAAAAATTATATTTTTCGAGATAAAAATTGTTTTGTCAAAATGTCTGTTTGTCTGGTTGTTAGTCTGTTATTCTGTTAGTACGTGCGTTACCAAATTTTTGTGGACGAGCTAGCTCAAAAACTAGTCTGAATTTCAAAACCAAATTTCACAAGTAGTTTTGGTGCATTGAGATTAAGAGCTGATTAGATTTTGGTGAATATCGGCCCAACATTAAGGAGGGTGGTGGGGCGGTTAAAAATTAAAAATCTAGGCCATTTGAGCAAACTCAATCAAATTTTGTATACATAATCCGTGAGCCCTCAGAAGACTTAAAATCCAAAAACTAACTAAGCGAAAGGGTGGGGGGAGGCAAAAAATGAAAATATAGGTCTATGAATCAAATTCAACCAAATTTTGTATAAATAATCAGTTGGCCCCAGAAAGCTATAAATGCGAAATCTAACCGCCCTAATTTGAGTTGGAGGATGAAATTCTAGGCTCTTCTTTCAAACTCAACCAAATTTTGTATACATAATATGTGGGACCCCAGAAGTCTAAAAATGAAAAAACTAACCACCCCCCCCCCTACATGATTAGAAATAATTTTATTAGATATTAAATACATACAAGAGAGAGACCAGGGTGTATGGTAAAGTCAAGTGGATGGCCACATCAGAATGTGTCAGTTTATTTTCTCTAGAGGAGATGATTGATCCCTTTTCAAAATTAACAAGGTTTATTATAGGCGAATCCAATTTTTTTTTTTTTTTTTTTAAAGAAACTTTATTTTGACAAACTATAACAAAAAATGTTAAAATTACAATTAAAAAGTCATTTGAAATTCTTCAGTGATTTCATCAGCAGTTATTGTGGACCATTTATCGATTTCTTCCCAAAAATGTTTATTTTCTTGAGGGATGTATTGCTTTAGGTGGATATAGATGACTCGTTTTCAAATGTAATGCACGAATGAACATACTAAGGGACAAAAAATTTAAAAAAATGGAGATAACCGATTCAATTCAGATTCGCACTTTGTTGGTTTAATTATTTTGAACAGAAAAAGATGACATTTAATACTAAAAAAACGGGACTGTTAATATTCTTAAAATCTAAATATGTGATGGTGACAGGGAAAAAGGCCCTTATCTTCACCTATCAGTTTTTTCAGGAATGGTAAAAATGATAATAAAATGTTGGTATAATTTTTGATTATATATTTGAATTAAGGAGAAAATTCTCATCCCGAATAGAATAATAGTGAGAGTAAAAATGGAAGAAATGCCCTATTTTTGTCTGCTTAAAATTTTTGTCAAAATTTAAACGACTATAACTCAAAACTACGTTTTTCACTTCTAAATAATTCAAAATTCATAAATGACTCAGTTTTTTTGAATTTTTGGTCGAGACAAAAAGCGTTTTGTCCAGTTGTTTCTCTAGAAACGGGAGATATCATTAGCTCGATTTCGACCAGGTGACGATAATGGCCTTTTTTCCTGACTCCGCCATATATATTATTCACAACTAAGGTCCGGATATTGCATATAATGCATGTTTTTTTCCTTGATTGCTATCCTTCTAATCTTTTGTATCTGGGCGTTTTAGGGTATCAGGACCCACCCAGAGAAATCTTATTTTGCATATAAATGCATATTTTGGAGTTTAAGTGCATATTTTGCATATTTCGCAATTTAAGCTATATTTTTCATATTTATGTGATTTTTGTCCCTAGTTTGTTATCAAATCAGAAAAATAATCAAAGAAAATTTTAGAGACAGAGAGAGTAGGTCACAGGTTTCAAACCTTTTTTGATAGTGTTAATATCTCCAAACATCAATAGGATGGAGGTACCTCCTTTTTGCAGCAAACCCTTCAATTTTAAATTATTTTGATTATTTATGTCCATCGATTCAATTAATAATTTGTTGTAGGGAAATAAGATATTGTCCTTATTTCCCTACAACAACTTATTAATTAATTTTAAACTGTTTTCTCGGAACTGAAAATGGCAAAAAATAATTCTTCTAAAAGTCCTACGTTTCTTAAGTGGACGATGCATCATTTAGGACTGATGGTAAAATAATATTTGCCAAATATACGAAAAAGAAGTAGGCCTTTATCAAATATTTCTATGTGATCTTAACCCATAAATAGTGTAGTTAATTTTTTTTACTTTTCCTGCGTTTAATTTGCGTTTCAGGTTAAATGAAATAAAAAATTTCAACTAGATCAGCACAAAAAAATAAGTCACTGATTGACTATTTCTTCTTTTACCCGTTCCTTGAGTCGGTTTAAAGCTATCAAGCACTAGATATTATGGGTTTATAATGCATATTTCCTTTTAAAATGCATATTTTGATATGTTTTTTTAGTGTATATCGATCCGAACCCTATTTATAACACAATTGACTATTTATTTATTTATTTATTTTTGAAGTCTAAATAGAAATTTTCACCATGATTATATTACCATAAATCTTTGATAAAAATGTATCACGAAGCAAATAAATATTGAAAGAGGTTTATTTCGATCAATCACATTCATTTTTCATTTATTCGAGAAATCGCGGTATTTTTTCCTTCAATTTCATTTTACCCCCGTCTTGTGCCTCATTTTTAATCTTGAATAGATTAAAGAATTAAATAACACCGAACGAGATTTTGATCGAATATCTTTGGCAGTTAAAAGCCCTTTTTGCAAACGATCTTTTTTCCACCCCTTCTTTTTTCCCCCGTTGCCAAAACGTGGATAAAACGAAACTAATATAAGGAAATCGTGTTAGCCGAGGCACGTATTCTCAGAGATCGCGATAAATCTCCCAGGAATCGATATTTCTCTCTCTCTCTGGTTGGACAGGCCGCCGTACTGCAATGATATATGTCGCCTTTAGGGATTTTCCATAGAGTGGCTAATGGTTGAGAGCATTCGCTGCTCAGCTTACCTGCTTACCCAAAGCTTAATCGGGAAATTCAACGGCAATCGATCTAATCTTAATTAAAAAAAATTACTGGCTTATGTCATGAAATAATTAAATAAGGTTTATCACGGCTTTTTATATAAGATATACTAATATATTTATTTCTATTATAAGTAAAAAAACTAATTTATTATTACCTTTAAAAAAATAAAAATAAAATAAAAATAATAGCATGCTAAAAATGGGAAGCCATCAAAATCCTCGTGGATGATTAATTTTATATCAAAACATCCATGCCAACAAAAATTTTATATTTTTTAAAGGAGGATGAATAAAATTCAATTGCTTCTTTCCAGTAATTTTTTATTAATTCAAGTTAATCCAAATATTTCGAGAGAACTACTGTATCTGTGAGATTGTATATGTTGCAGTAAAAAACTCGTTTTTAGTAAGAACGGTTTCTTACTAGTTAAAACGGGTTTCACTGAATACCTTTGTGGCAACTAGAATTTACTGATGCTGGTTGAATTTAATTCAAAGTTGTTTTATTTCTTTTTTGTGAAACCTACCTCGCTTCTTGCTCAAGTTTTATTATTATATTTAGTTCAAAGGTAGAATCTTCATTTTTGACCTTCCGCCTCTTGAGAGCCCCTTGAGAAATAACAGATAAAATATTTTTAATTAAAAAAGATTTATGATGAATCTCAAACCTTTGAAAATATAGTCTCAAACAAATAAATTATATATATTTATATTTATATTTGGTATATATACCATATGTATCAGTGGTGCACGGTGACTTTTCAACTAGAGGATGCTATTCAAAAAATATAACTTTTTTAAAATCTTATTTTATTCTTCCCTCCTTTTTTGCAAAATTTATCGATAACCACATCATAGAATTTTTCGTTATTATTTTCAAATTAAACATTAGATTTTTTACCAATCTCCCATGAAGATATGAGTAAACTATTTAACATTTTTAAATGATCAAATATTAATAGAAAACTAATTAAATAATAATCTAAATGTTTCTTTTGTTTACTATTATATTTAATTATATTATATTATATATAGTTGCTTTATATGAGTTCCTTTTTTAAAGAAACCATTTTTTTCAAATATTCTAATAAACGTTTTGAGAATGTTTTATAGAATAATTGAGGCTGCCATACTCTTAAATTTATTTTCTACCTAACACCTTATTTATTACCTCATAATTATTAAGATATCTCTCTCATGAAGATGTGACTAATCTATTTCAAACTTTCTAAACGATCAAAATGTTAATAGAAAACTAATTTAATAATAATAATCTAAATGTATCATTTGTTTTTTAATATCCAAAAAAAATTGATATAACAGGATACATTCTCTGCCCAAACAAAAAAAACATCAAACTTATTTGCATTATTTAATATACGAATGTAATATGATTGAGTAGAGGGGCGTGACCAAAAATATTAAACTGACAGTTATATTAATATATAAATATAAATATATAATTATTTTCGGAGAAATATGTTCGTTAAATAAATATTTAACTGAAGCAAGGGTTGAGGGCAGGGCAGTTTAATGACCAGTTGTACGTATCAGGCTTGTCACTATGGCAGCCGCCCATTTTCAAACTATTATTAAAACATCCCAACAATCCGTGACAACAACAACAACAACAACAGCCAAAACACATCTTCATATGATATGAAGACTTGTCTGGTGGTTAGGGATTATGATTAAGTGATTATACTCTCGCCCAACTAATATTTAACCTGTCCATTTGTTTATTAAATTCATTTGAGGAATATACATTTGCATTTTTCATATAAATGTCTCGATCTTAAGAAATGTTATTGAAAAAATATATATACAGGGTGTATAGAAAAAGCGTTTCAAGACTTCAGGGCGTGATTCCCCACATCAAAATTAGATGAAAAGTTTGAATAAACATAGGTCCAAAAACGTTTCGTTTTCTGTCTTTACGCCATTTTATTTTTTCTAAAGAAAAACGTCTATCTTGAGAACGGCTATAAATATTTTATGAAATTTGGTACAGATGTACTTAACTACATTATCTACTATTTAAAAAAGTACCTATATAAATTTTATTTTGAAAATTGGCACTCAAAAATTGTGAATAACATTTTAATCTTTAATTTTATAAAAATTAGTGTTATTAGATATAATGTTATCCTTTTTATTGTGAACAAAATGACACCTTATTTTTCAAGATCCGATAAAAAATAATGAAGTTATGATAAAATTTATGTCAGCACTATTACTGGCTTCCGTAGACTGAATTTTGAAACTGACATCATTTCATCCTATTTTCTCACAAATTTTGCCATAACTACGTTATTTTTTATCAAATTTTGAAAAATACGGTGTCATTTTGTTCACAATAAAAAGTGTAACATTATATCTAATAATACTAATTTTAATAAAATGAAAGATTAAAAAAGAAAAATAGATTAGTGGTCTTCAAACTTTGTCGACTCAATGGAGTCCTTAGAAGTCTATCATATACTACTAAAGGGCATTTGTGCCTGTGTCTGTTTATTTATATGTATATCCGTCCCCCTAGGAATTATTTGGCTATAACTCCTAAACTGTTGAATCTAAGTCAAATTCCATTAGAAGCAAAGTTGTAGAGGATATAATTTTTGACATTTTTGTTGAAAAAGGGTCCTCAGGAAAAAACTACGGAACCCATGGTCTCAACTAGTCACAAATTGTAGCATTCAATCAGGATGAACTGTAGGACCTGACGGTTTTGGCAAAATGCAAATGGGGTTTCGTCCAGAGCTCAATAAGTGCGATTTTTTCATTTAGTCTGTGAGAATGGTTGTATCTTAACTCTTTTTTCGTTGGCAATTTTTTCCCACACCGTTCAACGGATTGTAATGAAATTGAAAACACACTATTACTTTAACAAAATGAAGCGTTGATTATTTTTTGGTACATATCAACTCTCAAACATTAGTACTTTATTCTAGTACTTTTTACTTTACTTAGGGTATGGTCAAGTATTGTAATCGTACATGAAAAAAGTGTTTTTTTCCTTCTTTTTTTCGAAATATCTCAAAAACGGCTGAAACTATTTTGATTAAAAAAATTGAGCGAAACCATGGCATTTCGGTCTACAAAAAAGCCTAAATAAGTGAACATCGAAAAAATTATATAATAATTGTTAATAATTGTTTTGTCAAAAAATGTCTGTTAGTCTGGTTGTCAGTTAGTCTGTGCGTTACCAAATTTTTGCAGACGAGCTAGCTCAAAAACTAGTTTGAATATCGAAACCAAATTTCACACGTAGTTTTGGTACATTGAGATTAAGATCTGATTAGATTTTGGTGCATATCAACCCAAAATTAAGGGGGTGGAGGGGGGGTTAATTATTAAAAATCTAGACCATTTGAGCAAACTCAACCAAATTTTGTATACACAATCACTGGGACCCCAGAAATCTAAAAATATAAAACTAACCGCCCAAAATGGGGTGGGGGGTGGGTGGGGTGTAGGGTCAAAAAATGAAAATCTTGGCCATTTACCAAACTCAACGAAATTTTGTATACATAATCAATGAGACCCCAAAAGTCTAAAAATGCAAAAATTAACGGCCCAAAATGGAGGGTGTATGGTCAAAAAATGAAAATCTAGGCTCTTGTACCAAACTCAACCAAATTTTGTATACATAATCAGTGGGCCCAAAGTAATCTAAAAATGCGAAAACTAATCCCCCTACCCTACATGATTATAAATAATTTTATTAAATATTAAATATAACGAGAGGGGCCAGGTTGTCAAAGTCAAGTGGATGGCTACATCAGAACAAGTCAGCTTATTTAGTTTTTTCTAAAAATCTTGAAAATAGCTTAACCAATTTTGATCAAATTTAATATTATATTTAAGTACAGTGAAACCCCCTCAAATCCGAACTAATTGGGGCTGTAGCCTGTTTGGATTTCAATTTGTTCGGATTAGCCGAAAGCTGGTTTTGGCGCGGGTTTCTGTTCGAATTGCGTGTTATTGTTGAGTTTTTAATTAAGTGAACGGTGTTGATTAATGTTTAGAATTTAAATTATGTCAAGCAAATAAAAACACAGTTCTTATACCGTAGAACAAAAACTGAAAGCTTTAAAGCTGGGGAAAGCTTGACAAAGTTGGCTGGCTAGTTTGGTGTTGGTAAAGAAACAATCAGTGACTGGAAAAAAAAACATGTCAAAATAGAACAGTTTTACAATGTAACAAGTGATAAAATCTTAAATTAAAAAAAAAAACTCGTTTGGATTTCCCGGAATTTCGGGTTTCCGGGGTTCGGATTTGAGGGGTTTCACTATACATCAACGACTTCAAAAACGGTTATATAATATTTTTAGGAAAATTACATTCCAAAGTACTCTTCAGTAAGCAAAGTACTTTCACAAAAAGACCAAATTCTTTTTATCTGATTAATATTAAAGGAAAATACTTGTTTCAAATGGCTATAGATAAAGTCTAGCAGTGATCTGTTGTAGTTTATTTTTATATAAATCCAAGGTAATTACATCACCAAGAAAATTTGTATCATTGTCTACTTTTCAAAAATATTTATTTATTTAGACCTGTAATATATTCATTAATATTTATTTTGGCCGCCTAAGAGGGGGCCTCCTTTTACAACAGATAAGTAAGTGATAAAATTGGTTTATACAAACGGTGGTAATATTTACAGCTCTCTCTCTCTCTCTCTCTCTCTCTATTTACAGTAGTAGCTTGTTAAAATTTATACATATGTCAAATCAACAAAACAAAAATGAAAAATATGAATGGAAAAAACAAACAAATAAATAAATAATAAATAAACAAATAAAAAAACCAACTTTTTTCTTGTAACTTTTTGAGATTTAATTTAATTCCATCAATAAAGGGACGAAGTCTTCCAAAACGTTTGGGACTCTAATAAACGCTTGCAGGTTGTTTTTTATAATAGATTTTCATTTATTTTATATAAAAAAACATATTTTCAATAAATACCGATATATAAATAAAATTAATCTATGAAACTAAGATTGAAATTAATACTAAATTTAAAAGTAGATACAGATATATCTAGAAAATACATCAATTTACTTGTTTGTCAAACAAATTACTATATTTAGTCGACACATCTTATATATTGATTTCTCTCCTTTATAAATTATTGATAGTGCATTAAAATTTTAGTTTACACTTCTATAAATAACTAAAAGTTTAACGGTTGAATTATTTATTATAGCTTTTTGATAAAAATCCATCATTTACCATTAAATATATTTATTAGCAAACTAACAGATATATACTATATAGATAATAATATAATATGTATTTATAACTTTATAAAGAGAAAACAATGAGGTTGTCCTCGGCTTGATGCTTCTATATTTAAAAATAAATCTTCGACATTATTTTGCACTAGGCAATAAAATAAATCGTAAAATATCCAATAAATAAAAAGTTTTACTTTACCATACAAGGTATGGTCAAATATTGTAATCGTGCATCAAAAAAGTGATTTCTTTTGCTTTGTTTTTTGAAATATCTAAAAAACGGCTGAAATTATTTATATATTAAAAAAATGGAGTAAAAGTCTTTAAAAAAGCTCTAATGAGTGAAAATTGAAAAAATTACATTTTACCAGATATTATTTGTCAAAATGTCTGTTAGTAGGTACGTTAGTTACCAAATTTTGTGTACGCTCAAAAACTAATGTCAATATAAAAAAATTCACATTAGATTCTATATATTGAGATAAAGAGCTGATTAGATTTTGGTGTGATATATCAATTCATGTGAATCAATTGTAATAGACTGATGAAGGGGGAAAAGACCTCGAAACTATAGTCTCGTTATAAATAAATTAAAAATTTATAATTACAGCAGAAGACATCTTTTATTGTCTCGTTTAATTTATCAAAATTCTGCTACACTCGGCAAAAAGAAACTTTCAATTTATTGCTAATGAGTCCAAAATTCAGAGGGTTCTTTCGTGATTATAAATTATTTTATTAAATATTAAATGTAAGAGAAGGGACAGGAGTATGGTAAGGTCATGTAGATGGCCATATCAGCTTATTTTTTTCAATTTATTTTTAATGCAATTAATTTAATCCATAATCAGTTTAAAAAGTTCAAAATTAAGTTTACTTTTCGAAGTCGAGAACGCATATTAAGATTAAAACAAAAACAAAAAAAAAATGATGAATTAGTATAAATTATACCTTATTGAAAACAAATTCAAATTTATTTTTCATGAGTATATTAAGAAAAAAATAAATAAAAAAAAAAAAAACTAGTTCAAATAAAGGATATTTTAATAAACACATTTCGATAAATCAAACGAGATAGTATTCACGCAGCAAACATTTCATTTAAAACAAACACATGATTATTTGTTGGCATTTTTAACAGGCCTGTATTAATTTCCATTTATTCTCGCATGGGGTGCTAACGAGGGGCGGCTGTTGGATTTGTTTATCTGCAGACCAAGATCCACTCTTGGCACTCCAGAAGGGCTCAAAAGGGGTGAGGCTCAATAGCGAAGCAATAAAATATGACCACACCCCTGCTATCAAAAAGAACGATCAGACTGGATTAAGGAATCGATGGAAATATTTATAGAGACTATTCAAGTCAAATAAAAGTAATATAATAATAGTTTTAAATACGCGATACCTAGAATAACCAAAAAGCCTAAAGTTGTAAAAAATTGTGTTGTTTGGTACCTTTACTAAAGCAGATAATGAATACATACTCTTATACCAATTGTTTTTTGAATTCTTGTGTCCACAAAAGTAGATTTTTTTTCTAAATACACGATATCAAGGGTATCGTTTATTTTCACCTAGAAGTGACAAAGTGAAATTAATTTTTATAAGCTTTTATAAGAAAGAAGTACAGCCCTTTACAATGTAATTATAAAAAACCTAAAAACTCAATTCAATATTAACAGTATAATCTACGATATATAAACAGTAATTTATTTGCTCGTAGAAGGAAACTATATTGGCGTGTTATGAGGCCCGAATCTGTTTGTATTGTGTATTTAATATTATTCTAAGTTTTAATTATTTTATTTTTTATATTATATGGTCGTGTATTTAAATATATTCAAATTGAATAAAATATATTTCAATACTATACACTGAAACTCTGTGTAATTTATGAGTTTCAGTCCATTGTCTCCCATGACAAGAAGACGAGTAACCTCTGAAAATATTCAAATAAAACAATCGAAATCGTTTTTCATATTTCATTTTTTCATATCATATAAAGTAACTTTTATTACTTATTTATTAATAAAATTACTTATTCAATATTGATAATATAATGCTGTGACTTAGGCTCGTAGCACAATTCGATGTGGCCAGTCAGGTCCACTGCTTTTAGTATCTCTAGTGAGGGATGAACCGCGACATAATATCGTGTACACCTATTTCCACTTTCACTTTCATTTCCAAGTAGAAGACAATAGATGAAGGGCCATTATCTAATAAATTCTAAAATAATTCCACAAAATTCCAAAGACCTGTACACCTAATTCCAATCGCGATTCACCCCTCGGTATCAAGGTAAAAGATATAATAATTTTATTTTTTATTTTTGTTATAATTATTATGTTATACATATAATCGTATATTTAAATATATTAAATTTGAATATGTGAAATGATATATAATTACTACATATAAGATTGTAGCTGAAAAAAAATCCATACAAAATGTGTGAGATTCCCTCTGACAGTCTCTCATGGTAGAGAGGCTTGCGTCCCCGTCGCTGGATATAACAGACAACAAGAATAATTATAGATGAAAAAGAAATCGATCTTATTTAATCGATTTCATCTACATGGGAGTTCATAGTACCTTTTTAATAAAATAAAATAAAATATTGATTAAGATGAGAAGAAATGTGTAGTTTAAAAGAAATTAAATGAAAAGATACAATTTCTTCTCTCCGTGAGCAAATCAACTAGAAATGCCAAAAAGTTTTATTATTATTCTCATTAATTATTCACAATAATACACTCACATATTATTCTCATTAAAATTATATATCACTGTGTTATTTTTATTTATCGTTTATATCAAATAATTATTATTAGGAAATTTTCATTTTAAAGGTTAGTTTATTTGAAGTCTAATTTGAAAAAACGCTAATAGCTCTATTGAATTTGTTTTTTTAATATGAAATTAATACATATTATAAAACAATTAATAATTTAATTCAATTTTGAACGAAATCGATTCAGTACTTTTTGAGAAAATGGGGAAAATCCCGACAACCGTCTAAAAAATGATGTTTTTGAAAGCACGAGAAGCCTTTGAAAAAAGTTTAAAATGTCATATGAAACAAAACATTGACTTGTGACATGGGGGTGAATTTTAAAATGTTTCTAAAACGGGCTTTTATAGACGGTTTTCGGGGTTTTTTCGATTTTCTCAAAAAGCACTTAATCGATTTCGTTCAAAATTGAATTAAATTATTAAATATTAATTTTTTATAATATAGTATCTATTAGTTTCATATTAAAAAAAAATCAACGGAGTTATTAGCGTTTTTTCAAATTGGACTTCAAATAAACTAACCTTTAAAATGCAAATTTCCTAATAATAATTATTTTATGTAAAAGATAAATAAAACTAACACACAGATATGAAATTTTAATAGATTTGAATAAATAATATCTAATGAGAAAAAAATAAAACTTCTTGGCATTTCTAGTTGATTTGTTCCCGGAGAGAAGATATTGAATCTTTTCATAAAATTTCTTTTAAATTACAAAATTCTTGATCAAAATGCTATTTTCTTACATTAAAAAGGTACTGTGAACCTCCAGTTAGATGAAATCGATAAAATAAGATCTAGATTTAATACATTTAGTTCCCGTCACCTAGCGCCTATGATTTTCCCTAATACAAAAGACTTTCAAAAAATGCTTTTCTGGAACTATTTGAGAACATGTCGTTTATATAAAGAAAAAAATACCATTTATTGAGAGTGATTTTAAGAAGATTACTTTTTAGTTCGTTTTTGAAAGAGAGTCAACCCTTTCATATGGAAATTAATTATTTTCATTTAAATCGATATCATTTTTTTTCTTCATATTGATAATATTTTTGCCTTTCCCAATGCGGAGGAAAGTTGATGACCGAGGGTGAGTTCACTTCCATTCCAATCAATCGATCCCACTCGATGTCGTCATCTCTAAATTGATACTTAGCATCTGTTGGGGAATGATGATTCCGATTCCGCCACTCCTCAGCATCCATCCAAGTTGCCCATCGTATCAATGACTCTTCTTCTTCTTCTCTTTACTTTAAGAACACAAATGGAAAAGTTTTTTTCTCTTCTTTTACTTCCCTATCGTAATGTGATATAGAAAAATAATAAAAAAATTACGTTTTTTTTTAATTAAGAAAATAAATTAAGGTCAGATTGATACAAAAGAAAAAATAATTTAATTAAAAAAAATAATAATAACTTTATATTTTTTAAAAAAGTTTTATTTATCTCAAATTAAAAAAAAATTGAGTTAAATAGTTATGTTTCATAAGCAGAAATCAATAAGGTTGTTCTCTGCTTAATGCAAATATATCTATAGGTATATAATGAATAAATTATTTAATTTTATTCAATTTCCGACGTTTGGGAGACTTTTTCTCTCCTTCTTCAGGTATTGAATAGTTATTGATAGGTGAGTATAACTCGATTACCATTTGTCTCTCCTTTTAGTGATACCAACAATATTACAATATTTTCCAACATTATACCATAAATGTACTTGGTCTATGGTATAATGTTGAAAAATATTGTAATATTGTTGCTATCACTGAAAGAAGAGACAAATGGGTATCGAGTTATACTCACTCATCAATAACTATTCAATACCTGAAGAAGAGAGAAAAGTCTCCGTAACGTCGGAAATCGAATAAAATTAAATAATTTATGGTCTGCTTTTCATTAGAACCTACTAATTTTGCTTACAGTAGGTCAACAGTGATATTGAAGCTACGAGTACTCAGATTTTGGGGATGTGGA
The DNA here is from genome assembly GCA_024734495.1 of Forficula auricularia. NCBI lineage: Eukaryota > Metazoa > Arthropoda > Insecta > Dermaptera > Forficulidae > Forficula > Forficula auricularia. Next base: position 4,955,363 of record JALMQS010000058.1, read on the forward strand.
GTTCGAAAATAAATAAAATTAAATAAATATAAAATTTATTTGTTAGAGATACCTATTAACTATAGTGTCGAAGGTTTGACCTTCATCATCAGTCTTTTTAAATAGAATAGGTGAGTAAAATTGAACTGTTTCAAAACTCAAGGAAACAAAACTTATTTAAATGAGCGTTATAAAAGGATACCAATCTATTAAGTATGGGTGGGGCATAAAGATCTCCCACATTTTGAAGAGGTATAAAAAAATAAAAATAATAACTAGGAAAAAGCTGAATATATTTTTGAAAAGAATATAATTTTTTTTAAATGTGTTTTAAACATTACCGTATATCAGACAAAAAAAGGGGGGGTGGGTCAAAAATGAAAATTCTAGTCCTTTGGACCAAACTCAACCAAATTTTGTATCATATTATGTGGCCCCCAAAAGGCTAGAAATGCAAAAACTAACCACCTAAAATGGGAGAGGGTCAAAAATGAAAATTCTAGCCCTTTCGACCAAACCATGTATACAAAATTTGGTTGAGTTTGGTCAAAAGGACTAGAATTTTCATTTTTGAGCTTCCCTGTCCATTTTGGGTGGTTAGTTTTTGAATTCCTAGCCTTCTGGGAGTCCACCGAATATGTATACAAAATTTAGTTCAGTTTGGTCGAAAGGGCTAAAATTTTCATTTTTGATCCCCTTCCTCCTCCCATTTTAGGTGGTTAGTTTTTGCATTTCTAGCCTTTTGAGGACCCATAAAATATGTATACAAAAAATGTATTAAAAAAATATATTTTATGTTCTTTTCAAAAATATATTCAATTTTTTTCTAGTTAAATTTTTTCATTTTTTATACCTCTTCAAAATGTGTGAGATCTTTAAGCCCCACCCTGTATAATATAATAATCAGAAGAAAAAGAAGAAGATAAACATATAGCTATAATATAAATAAACTACAACGGACCGTTGCTAAACTTTATCCAAAGTCATTTGAAATATTAATATGTTTATTCCTTTATTATTAATCAGATATTACTTGCAATTTGCAGTTCATGTTGACTTTAATTCAAAAATAGCCTTCGATTCTCATCTTATACTTGAGGAATAACCATTTTACATAGGATTTTTGAAGTTTTGATTATTATCAGTAACCATTGCTGAAGACATGGAGAAATCGACTTAAAATCAAAAATAACGATTGATTCTCATCAAATACTAGTGGAACAGCTTATTGTATTCCATTTTTTATGTTTTGACTGTTAACGTGGTAACCTCTACTGAAAACATAGAAGAATCGACTTAAAATCAAAAAGATTAAATTCTTTTTTGGTAATCAACTCAAAGTTGAGATAATCCACTAATTCAAATATAGAAAATCTATACAATGAAACCCCTCAAATCCGAACCCCGTAAATCCGAAATCCCGGGGAATCCGAACGAGATTTTTTGACAAATTTAAAGTTTTATCACTTGTATTGAAAAATTGTTATATTTTGACAGGATTTTTTTTACTTCACTGATAGTTGCTTTTCCAACACCAAACTCGCCAGCCAATTTTGTCAAACTTTCCCCATCGTCCTACGCTTTAAAGATTTCAGTTTTTGTTCTACGGTACAACAACTGTGTTTTAGTTTGCTTGGCATAATTTAAAATCAAAACATTAATCAACACAGTTCGCTTAATTAAAAACTCAACAATAACAACGCAACTCGAACAGAAACGCGTGCCTAAACCAGCTTCGGCTTATCCGAACAAATTTAAATCCGAACAGCCCCAATTAGTTCGGATTTGAAGGGTTTCACTATATTTGCAAAAATAGTAACTAAAATTAATAATAAATTCTCCAAAATCTTAACTAAGTGTTTAAATTTAAGAGTTTTTAGCTTATGGGAGATAAACATTACAAATTTATATAAATTATGCGGTGAGACTTTATTTACGGATCCTCCCAGCTTCGGCTCTGTTCGAATCGCCGTCGATTTTTTCATTAAAAATTGCATTATTTGCCTTGTTAAACACCTCTTTGTTTCCTTTGTTAATCGATTGATATTTCTGTTAAAAATAGTGGGCCGATCACCCACTGGTTTGCTATTTTTTTAATGCATTCCATTCCGCATGATATTCGCTTATGTATTTTAAATACGCTCTATATAAACATTCCATTACATTCCGATTGATATTTAATGTTCGATTAAAAATGGAGTGGATACGCTGTTAATTTGTAATTGGATTAAAAATTTCCTTCAACTGGGTTTCATTCGAATTAAATGGGCGTGTTAAACAGAACGTTGAACGGAGATGAAATGAGGGAGAATTTTTCGGGGTTTTTTTCAATGTAGCCACCAAAAGTCTCCTTCTTTCCTCGAGGGTATAAATAGATTTGATAAAAGTTTCATTCTTCATTCTTAATTGATATATTTTTTACAAACTCGAAATAGCTTTCATTGTAAAGGGAATGAATAATATAATAGGTTAATGTTTTTGGTTATCAAATTGATTTTACATATTCTTTTAAATCATTAATTTGGGCATGTAGAATATAAGATTGTAATATATCCATTTTGCTGTATTCGTATTCTATATATTATAACGACCCGTTTTTTCTGATTTTCTATATTTTTCAACCGGAAGATCTTGTAAAAGAAAAGTAAAAATAATTTTTGGAAAATTATTATTTACTATGAGCTATTCACTAGGTCACTTGTTTCACGTGTAAGAAATAAAGAAGAGAGAATTTTTCTCAATATACAGGGTGCATAGGAAAGTCCCTTTAACCTGAAAATACTTGCGAACGGAGAGTGCTACAGCCACGCAACGGTATAGTAAAGCGACTATGCCCGACCTAATGCAACGACACCAGCGCCCTTAGTCGCGAAATGTGGAAGTTAGCCATTGCAAATCGAAAACGAAAAGAGATAGAGCAAAATTTCCAATTAGAAAGTTTTAGAGCATCAATTAATTAGTACGAAACGATATTTGGTTTACACGGATAAGATAAATTGGCGCCTGTATACCCCAAAAATATCCAAAATCCAGGCACTACATTTTGTGTAAATATTTGAAAGGAATAGCCAGAGGAACGATTGAAATTGGCACAACACAGAAAATAAATTTTTTAAAATGAAAGTGCTCGCACATTAGGAATAAAATTATCGTCTGCCATCAATAATTTTATGCTATGAGATTATGTTGTTTGTATCAAGCGAGCGCCAACACCTTTTAAACTAAAATTTTAAATGCATTGGAAATTAAAGTTTTCAGACATTACAGTACAGTACAAAGTCACAAACTGCATTTGCACACTGCTACATTTCCGAAATGTAAATATGTAGAGTAGAACAGTCGCGCATAGATTACGGACATTTTTGGATACAGGCAGTAATTTATCCTTTCCGTGTAAACCAATTATCGTTTCGTACTAATTAATTGATGCTCTAACTTTCTAATTGGAAATTTTGCTCTATCTCTTTTCGTTTTCGATTTGCAATGGCTAACTTCCACATTTCGCGACTAAGGGCGCTGGTGTCGTTTGCATTAGGTCGGGCATAGTCGCTTTACTATACCGTTACCTCACTTGCGTGGCTGTAACACTCTCCGTTCGCAAGTATTTTCAGGTTAAAGGGACTTTCCTATACACCCTGTATATGTTGCAGTAAAAACAACTTTTTTAGTAAAAACGGGTTCTTACTAGTAAAAACTCGTTTCACTGAATACCTTTGTGGCAACTAGATGTTGGTTGAGTTTGATTCAAATGTCTAGAACATGGCAGCCTAACCTTTTTGCTTACACGGGCCGCATTTGAAGGAAAAACAAATGCTTCGGCCCGCATATAAAATATACTAATTCAATTGAAATTATTTGTTAATCAAAAAAGATATTTAATAATGTAGAATAATGATATCCACCATGACTAAGTGGCAAAAATGTCATAGTATAATAATCTTTGAGTTGTTTTGCTTCAGAATTTTGTTTTTAAATCATTTACCATTTCATAAAGTTTTAATTACTGAAATAATAAATATTAAAAAAAAATGTAAATATGAGATGAAGAATAATTTTTAAATATTCGAAACTTCGTTATTTTTTACCTGAGCTTATAATTTTACTTTTAATGAATTTTATTCTCGAAAATAGCTTCACGTAGGCATATGTAAATTTATGTTTCTAAAAAGTGGTTAAATTATGTTTCTTTCGGAGTAGATAATTTTTATAAAATTTTAATAAATAGACAATATTAAATTTTTGTTTCATTTCCATATACCCACCTATTCAATCAGAAAATTTCCACGTAATTTCCATATAAAAATGGTTAAAAATATGTCAAAATTGTGATTATTTTTTCGAAAACCTTGATATATTTTTTCACATTCAAAATTGAAAATCTGCCTTTTATTCTTCAAAAATTTTTGTAAGGCGATTTCATTTTGGCCCCTGGAGATTGGCTAAAATTAACTGATGTCCTTGAGCGGATTAATTGAATGAATTAAAAAAATTAAATAGCTCTGTCTGTGTATAGGAAACAGGATTTAATTTTACTAGCTATGTACTATATATTATTATATTATATATGTAAGTTTCTTCTTAGGTAAATGAAAATCGAATTCTGAAATTGAATTTAGATTTAATAGGTTATGATACATTGTACATTAATATATTACAAATTATATACAAATTATATACAAATTAAATACAGATCAAATATTTGAACAATACCTGAAATTGAATTTAGAATCGATTTTTCAGGTCCTTTATTATTTCTTATTAATAATTATAATTTTTGATTTATTAAGTTACACGTCAGCTGAGATTGATGTCAAGTCATTGGGACTGGTTGGCTGGCTGGCTGGCTTGAGTTTGACGCGCAGTTTTCAAACTTAAATCTCCCCTCCGAGACATCAGCTGGCAGTAACTTTCTTTTGTGAAACAATGTTGTTTTCTTCCCTTTTTTTAAATGCTACTTCATAGATGGAATTTGAAATTTTTCGCACAATTCGGAAAGGTCCTCTTCTGATCTTGTCTAGTTTATTTTTGTTTAATTTGCTGCCTGTTTCGACATATACCATTTCATCTTTCTTGAATTCATATTCCTTCCTTCTTTTATCTACTCTGGCTTTATTTTTTTTGAATTCTTCGATCGAGTTCTTTACTGCTTGCTCTCTGTCTTTCTCCATATTACTTTCCTGTTGGAGACTTCTTGGAATTATCTCGGATTTGTTTCCGAAAAGTAAGTATTCTGGTGCGAATCCTGTAACACTGTGAACAGTATTATTATATTCCTTGATACATTCATCTGCTATCACAGACCAATTTCTTCTTTTGTTATCCCCATTTATTTTACATCTTATTCTGTTTACGATTGTTTGATTTGCCCTCTCATTTAAACCGTTCGATTCAGGACAATCAACACAAGTGAATATTAATTTGATATTTTTGTCTTTGAGGTAGTTTTTTAGCTCTTTTGAGTTTATCCCAGCATATTGATCGCCCAATAATGTCTTTATTGAATTTTTTTTGTTATTGGGTCAATCAATTTTATAAAATCATTTGCTGTCTGTGTTTTTGAGGTCAGAGCAAATACATATCTTGTCATATGATCCACTAGGATGTGCATGTACTTTTTAGATGATTTATTCCCAGAAAATCCTCCAATTGTGTCAATTGACATGATTTCATATGGTTCTTTTGCGGGTCCAAGCTGTGACATTTGTCCTATTAATCTGCCTCTTCTTGATTTGTTTTCAATGCATGTCGAGCATGTTCTGCAAAATTTTCTTATTAATTTGTCCATATTCTTGAAATAATAATGAGGTCTTATTTTATTTAGCAAATGCTTAACACCAATATGTCCATAGAAGTCATGAACCTTTTTTATTAATTCATCGCCAAATCTTCTTGATACAAATATTCTTTCATTATTTCTCAAACCTTTGAATGCGATATCACCTTTTTTACTACATTCTTAGAATTATTTAACTCTTCTTTGTTTAACTCCTGATCATTCATGATTTCTTCCAAAGATACTATATTTACTACTTTTAAGATGTCTTCTTCGTTTTCAAAGCTCTCTAATACTGGGTTTCTTGATAGAGAGTCAGCCTCTAAGTTTGTTTTTCCTGGAGAGTATATAATTTTAAAATTATATTGAGACAGATAGAATATCAGTTCTCCGAGAGGTTCATCAGTTCTTGCTTTTACTCGCAAAGTCTCCAAAGGCTTATGGTCAGTTATTACAGTAAATTGTCGACCTATTAACCAATGTTGCCAGTATTTTATGGCCTCTTTAATAGCTAGGCATTCTAGGTATATAGCCTTGTGCTTTTTTTGGGTGGGGTTCAATTTTTTTGAGAAGTAGGCTACTGGGTGGAGAACACCATTTGCCTGTGGTTGTTTAAGCACACCTCCAAGACCTTCAACACTGGCGTCGGTGTATATAAAAACCTCTTTGTCTTGGTCGTAAATTGAAAGTATTGGGCTTGAACACAAATATTCTTTTATTGAGTTAAATGCTTGCTCGCAACTCTCGCTCCACTCAAACTTGACATTTTTCCTTAATAAATTGTGTAAAGGCTCTAATGTTTTTATTGCATTTTCAATGTATTTATAATAAAAATTACACTTCCCTAAAAATTGTCTTATATTTTTCTTGTTTTTAGGCCTTTCAAAACATTTTATTGCTATAAGGTTGTCCTTATATGGTCTCACTTGACCTTTCTCAATGATATGGCCCAAATATTTTATTGAATTTTTGGCGAAATTACATTTTAAAAGTTTTAATTTGAAACCTTCTTTTTGGATCACATCTATTAATAAGTCGATATGCTTTAAATGTTCTTCAAAGGTGTTAGAGAATATCAATATGTCGTCAATATAATTTATGCAAAAATCACTTAGTTTGTTTCTTCTTATTATGTTTGCTAACACTCTCTGGAATATACTACTCGACACTTTGAGACCGAATGGCAAAGTAGTCCACTGCCAATGACCATTTTGGGTAACAAATCCCAATTTGTCTCTATCTTTACTTCTCACTGGGATTGACCAAAATGCAGAATTTATGTCTAAAGCTGAGAACCAAGTGCAACTACCCGCTTTCACCATTATGTCTTCAATCCTTGGGAAAGGATGACTTTCCGGAATAAGGATCCGGTTAAGTTCTCGGAAATCGACACACAAACGTGATCTTCTGCCTTCATCCTTCTTGAATGCCAATGTAACTGGGGCTGCAAAAGGTGAACTAGATTCTTCTATTAATCCAGCTTCAAGAAGTTTTGATATTTGGTAGTCAATTTCTTTTTGATCTGGTAAAGAGCATCGATATGGTTTCTTTGACACATATTTATATTCCATTAATTTTATTTGAGCTTCCACATTTTGGACTCTTCCAACGTCATATTTATCCTTAGCAAAACCTTTTTCTTTTTTTAATAATAAGTTTTTTATATCATTTCTTTTTTTATCGTCTAAATGACTTAAGTAATGTTCATATTCATTAATGTTTATATATTCATTTAAATTTATCTGTTTTATTTTATTATTTTCTATTAATTCAATATTATCTATTTTTAATTCTTTTTCAATTATTTTTGTATTATCATTTGTTTTTGGAATGTGTCTATCTCTTCTAATTTATTATTCATTTCTTTTAATTTAAAATTATCTTTTTTTATTTCTTTTACATTTTTACTGTTAATCTTTTGAAATATTTTTAATTCTTCATTCTGAATCAGTTTAAATTTTTTTATTGCATCTAAGCCAAGTAACATGTCGTATGAAAAGTTATTATTTTTTACGACATATATATCTATGAAATCAGATATTTTATTTATTTTAAGTAGCAAGTGGGCCCGGCCTTCTACAAAATTCACACCATTTATTGTTTTAAATATTGTTTTATCTTTTTTTATTTTTTTTAGTTCTTGTATTATTTCATAATTTATTAATGACACATTAGAACCTGTGTCATAAACAGCTTCAATATTCCTAGATTCATCAACTAGTACATTTAATGTTAACAATGGTGTGATTTTACCGGGGCCGTCTAGTTTTTTTGGTTCTTAAACCCCTCAATATTTTCATTTAAATTTATTTCATATTTTTCTTTATATCTTTCTCCATTACGACATATAGCAGTAGGATGGTATCTGTTTGGCCATCCTAATTTTTCACATTTGTAACATGGTGTCTTTATAACATATCTGTCATTAGGCTTTTTTTTATTTCTTTTCTATCTTTTTTAAATATTCTAAATCATATTTTCTAAGAATATTAATCAATTGGTCTGTGTTTTTTATTTCTTCTTTATCAAGAATATCTTGTATATTTTGAGGTAAACCTATAACAATGTGATTTATTTTTGACACTTCTGAGATCGAAGGTTCAGCATCTAGTAAGAGACTTTCTTTTTTTAAACTGTAATCAATTATTGAACCATCTATATACTTAAATTTGTGAGCATATCTAACTTCAGCCCAACCTCTTTTTGCATAAATCAATAAAAAAGATTTTTTCCATTTTGACCAATCGTTATCAGATATCTTTTTCAAGTTACTTCTATACCATTCTTTTGAATTGCCCTCTAAGAAGAATCTTATAATTTGTATCTTCATAATACTATCATATATTTTATGTCGTTCACATTCTATTTCAAAAAATTTTAACCATTCTGCTGCATTTTGTTGAATGCCATAAAATTTATTTAAGTTAAATTTTTTTCGATATCTAATAATATGTTTTCTTTTCTTTTAATTTCTAAGTCCAGGTTATTGAGAGTATCAGTTTTATCCTCATCGATTCTGGATCTTATTGAAGAATCTAGACTTCCTTCAGTTGATTCTTCCAAAAAAATCTTTAAATATAAAATTATTGTCTTCATCTATATATAGTTTCTTAATCTCATCTGATAAAGTTATATTAACATTTCTGAAATGTCCCTCTTTGGACATGCTTTTAAACGCTGACTTGATTAAAGTAATTTGGCTTAGTTCTTTGTGTGATTTCTCACCTTGATGTTCTTCAGGAAATGCATAGACTAGATTATCCGATATTAATTTTATGCTTTTGATCGAATTCACCAAGGAACCTTCAATCTCTTCTTTTTTAGATGTATCCTTACTTTAGTCGGCATCTTTTGGTGGTAGGAGAAAAATCGATTTGTAAGTTTCTTCTTAGGTAAATGAAAATCGAATTCTGAAATTGAATTTAGATTTAATAGGTTATGATACATTGTACATTAATATATTACAAATTATATACAAATTATATACAAATTAAATACAGATCAAATATTTGAACAATACCTGAAATTGAATTTAGAATCGATTTTTCAGGTCCTTTATTATTTCTTATTAATAATTATAATTTTTGATTTATTAAGTTACACGTCAGCTGAGATTGATGTCAAGTCATTGGGACTGGTTGGCTGGCTGGCTGGCTTGAGTTTGACGCGCAGTTTTCAAACTTAAATATATTTAAATCTTTAATATATTTTTTGAAAATAATTAATTTAGGGAGAAATTTAAAAATAAAATATGTATAGTGTTTTTGAATTATAGATCTTTCTATTCAAGACAAGGGATATTTATTTAACATATCTAATAACATTTTCTCATAATTAAAAGGAGATATTATTATAATAATTGCTAATGAACCCAAAATTAAGGGGGATGGTTCTTTCCTAAATAATTATAAAATATTTTAACTCAATATTAAAAGCGACCAAGGGGTATGGTGATGTCATGTGAATGTCCACGCCAGCATATTTAGTTTATATGACTTGATTATTTCCGACCTTTATATGTTGAGTTTTTAGAAATGGATTAGTCCAAAAGTTCTCGAATCATCTTTATTTATTTCTTTTTTTGTATTATCACTATTTCAATAGTACCTCAGGGAGAACACTTTTTATTCGACTAAAACTTGTCTGGGCTTGTCTTCGACATGCTTGAACTGGAATATCTACCAGGGAGGGACTTCAAACCTTCTAACTGCACCCTTTTCGGAATATCATTCGTTTTAATTGCCCCTTGAAACTATGCAATAATTTTATTAAATTTCGAGAACTAATATATCTACTTTAAAAACCAAAAAATGTGTTTTTTATCGAATTATTTGAAATGAGGGATAATAAATTGACAATTTAAAGATTCTCCTGAAATTTTGAAAATATTTAATTATTAAACAAACTTAAGGTTGTTTTTTCTTTCTTTTTAAGTGAATCTGTATTAATTAATTTCAATTCATTCAAGAAATTGTATTTATTCGAATTTATTAGAAATTGTAATAATTATTAATATCTCATGAAAAATTTCTTATAGATTACTTACCACAGTATCGAAGAAAAGAACCCTCACGATCGTGGTTCGAACCACTGAATTCAGGATTAAAGTAATTCCGGAAGCAAGCCCGTTTCATCTGAAAAAAAAAACGATTAAGAATTAAATAAGAAAATATTTTATTTATTTATTATATTTTATTTTTCTTCAACATTCTCAAAATTACTCTTTGATGACTAAAAAAACTAGCGATGTGAGATTATAACCTGAGATTTAATTAAAATAACACTCATAGGAATAGAAAAATAAACAAATAAATAATAGAACAAAATAAGAAAACATTTACTTTGAATGAAAATAATTTTCATAAAAAAAAAAAAAATTTGTTTGCTTATTTATCTGAATTTAATAAAATCATATTTTAATTTTAATTGCCCCTTGAAACTATGCAATAATTTTATTAAATTTCGAGAACTAATATACTTTAAAAAAACATATTGGAAAAATGATTCAACACAAAAAAGCTTAAAAAATTTGTTGATTTAATCCACCACTGCAGCCTACTATCGTACAAAATAAAGTATTTTAACAATTCTTGAAATTTCTTAAAATTGCGAAGATTTATTTATCAGATATTCTCCGCCAGCTGCTAGGATATTATTAATTTTTCAGATTCCTGACCTAGATATTTGTTGACAATTGTTTGTCCATAAGGCAGTCCCTGACTCAGGAGTGGGTGTGAGTTCCGACCTATTGACCTTAAACTACCCTGTCCACGCCCACCCCCCTATTGCTTCCGCCCTTAATGATAAATAAACCCCCCAGGGAAACGGACAATCGCCCCCTTTCTTCGACCACCATTCAAAGTGTGACGATAAATCGTCTCTTCAGTGACAACACAGACCATTTGCCAATTGATGCTTTATCCGCGAATTGTGGCCAGAAGAGGGGTTTTAATGAGAAAGGGTCATTCTTCATTCGACCACCATCTGATAGCGCACACCCAAAGAAGAATTCTCTTCATTTTGTCCGTTTGATATTTTTTTTCTGTTTACTGTTTCTATAGAAATCAATAAGGCAGTTGGTTAATCATTTTAACCACAATGAGGGTTGAATCATATCTCGATAGATCACAACAATAAATGATTCATTATAAATCGGTTATCTACAAAGACTATTATATATATTTAATACTCGTTAAATTTATCAATAGAAACCAGATCTGATTTATTACAAAATATATAACATTTTATGTTCTAGAATAATCATTCATGTTGAAATTAGTAAATTATAAAAAATTCTCTAATGTTGTCCACAGCCTTTAATTTTACTTATTTTATATATTAGTTATTGGAGCACCGAGCGATTCTCAGTAAATTGCTTCACTTAAAAGCTATATATTAATATTATTTTTAATTTAAAATTCTGATAAAAAGATCGATTTTTATTTGGATTTAGAATTAAATAAAAAAAATATGTGCGTGGAATCCATGCCCGACAAAAGTGAAACTTTTTTTTTATTGATATATGTATTTCTAATGGACGGAGGTTTACAAATTTTAATCCTCCACCTGGATTCGTGGGGTTCGGAGGGTGACGTGAGTTAGGGGAAGAGGAGAGAGTCCAGAGGAATGTATAGGGTTGGGGGGTTGAATGATGATCGGAGGTGGGTCTATGGGGAAGGATAGTGGTCAGTGTGATGGATGGGGTTTACAGGAGGCTAGCAAGAGACCCGCAAAAGAATATCTCTTTTAATATATTAAGATATAAACATATATTAATCAGTACCTAATCAATATATTAGAGGCGCTGGTAGAGCAGAGGAAAAGACCTTGGATCAAGTTTACTACACATCCCAAAATAATGAATTTATTAAAGTTAAAGCTAGAATGGTAAAACTGTAGTAGATAGTTGTTATCATTATTAAGTAGTTTATATTTTCAAAATAGATGTAGTAATCGTACATTTTGTGCAGTTGTTTTTATAAATCACAATCGAAAGTTATTTCCAAGGAAAATAAATTTAAGGGAAGGCATTTCGAAGACTTGCATCCTATTGAGAAAATTTACCGCACCGCACTGGAAACGGGAAACCACCACTGTGGAAAAATTTCCCCAAGCAATTATAATGTAAAGGAAAGTCTCCATAGAAATCGATGACGTTCGCAATCTTGCACTTGAAGAAAAAGAATCAAAAAGATATCCATTATTTTTACGTGGTGTAACTTGGTTGCAAATTACGAACAACACTTACAATTAATATATTTTAACTGATTTGCTGAGGTTTATCGACTACTAAAATAGTTATTATCATGTAATTTATTTGCGTTTTATAACTAGCTGCAGGTTAACAACAATATTCATAATTAGTACTCAAATTCGTATTTTTTTAATGCAATCGAATGTAAGAAGGGGAGTACCAGTAAAGATGCAGCTTCTATGGATCTCGAAAGACCCTTGCATTAGCGAAGAGAAGGGAAAGTTGATTAAATGAGAGGGTGTAGACGTAGGTGTCTATGCACCCCGGTTTTGAAGGTTTGAAGATTATAAATGCTGGGAAAGATGGAGGCTGGGAGAGAGTTCCAGTTCCTTGAAGTCATGGGATATATGTATTGGCGAATGAAGTAGTCCGGCACTTTTCTAATTTGACCGCGAAAGAGTGTTGGGAGTCGGAAAAACGCGTGCTACGTGCAAAGCATGCTTTAGGGGGAATTATTGATTTTAGCTCATCAGAGCACCTACCGTGATAGTATCTATAGAAAAGGGAAAGGGCAGAGACATTTATTCGATGAGCTAGCGAGTCGAGGGAGTCGGTGAGGGTAGAATCGTCAATTAGCCTGACGGCTCGTATTGTAGCTCACTGCAGTTTTTACAACTTCAAAAATAACTAATAGCTTTTAATTCAATTGGATGTTGTATCTGGCTACAATTTACCAATTACAATCATAATAACAATCTCTTAGTTTAATTCTTTGTTGTAACTAATTGTAATACCTAATTAGTATCTAATTTGTTATCCATTTCCGTGTTGTAGCTGACTTCAAGTTACAATAGCAATCATAATTACTACATTTTTATTTAATTCCGTATTGTATCTGGTTGCAATTTACCATTTACAATAATAATAAGTGACTTGTAATTCAATTCCATGGTATCAATTTAACAATTACAATCATAAATAATTATTACCCCATAATTCAATTACTAGTGATTTATTAATTGGGACTAGAACTCTTTTCTGAATTTTATAATCTTTACTCCTTCAAAGCCTTCAAGGCTGCATGGGCACTTTTTTCTACAAATCGATATTTACCATCCCCTGAAGTCTTCTTTTCAGTAATGTAAGGATCTGTCGAGACCAAAAGAGGTACTGTATCTTCTCGGTACAAGCCATAATTTAAAAAAAATCTAAAAGTCCTTCAAACGAACTAAAAACGATATTTTTCTGTTGTCGAGTAGCAAGGCGAATAGTTAGAATTCTCGAATTATTGTTTTTGATAGGAATTTTTGAATAATTTAATTGAAATCGTGGGGAGTTGGTTAAGAAATAAATTATAAATAAAGTTTTATCCTTTAATGAGCCAAACGTTTCGTCATTTTATTTTTGACTTCTTCAGTTGTCTGAGTTATTTAGAGAGCCACTGAAGAAGTCAAAAATAAAATGACGAAACGTTTGGCAGATTAAAGAATAAAACTTTGTTTATAATTTAATTCTTATACAACTTCCTACGATTCCAATTAAAGAATTTTAAATATGGATACGATCAATGAAACATTCTGAATAATAAAAATTCATTTATTTTTATGGATTTAATCATGAAAAGTATTTTTAAATACACTCTCACTGAATCAGAAAAAAATTATTATTTATAATATAAAAGATTAGTTCATCATTCTTGAAATTCATTTGGCTACGTTGCCAACATCTAAATGGATAGCATCGATCTCTTTTTAAATGTCCCAATTCTTTTGTAAAACACATCTCGGATTTAACTCTACCACAAATTGTCAAATGTAATCTCTTCTTCAATTCTTCAGAGCGAGGAAACAAAAAAAAATTACCACAGAGCAGATTAAGTGATTAAAGCAATTTAAAATGATTACGATTACCACATTTCATTGCATTTTAAATGATTGTTTCTTGATTTCTTATTTTATAATGAAGAATTTGTTGATTTCTTATATTTATATAAAAAATACTGTGTAAGCCACAAGACTTTCCCTGATAATTCCCTTTCTTTGCACTCATTCTCCCAATTTTCAACTTACTATAAATGGACTAATTTTAACCAGAACCTTACTAAATTCCTCCTAGCAGAGGCCAAATTAAATTTAAAACTTCACTGCCATAACATAACCAGGAACGCGCTAAGTCTCTTTTACGCCGCCGTAGGAAATACTGGTTGGCGGCATTATATCGTATGCAGTGAGCCCAAATTACTGCGGACACAACATTTTTTCACGTATCAAGTTTTTTACAAAAAGAACTATTAGAGCGAATAATAAATAGTTTAAGCCGTTTTTGAGATATTTCGAAAATACAAAGCAAAAAAAAAAATACTTTTTAATGCTCGATTACAAAATTTCATTATACCTCATATATTATGTAGTACGAAATTAAAAGAATCTTTTAAAAAATTTTAAAAATAAGTTTCTTGCTTATTTCTTTTAGCTTAAAATTTTTATGGTTCTTAATAAAAATTATTTTGAATTTTTTTTCCCTTAACATTAGCATAAGCTTCGAAGGCAGTTTTCTCCAGTTTCACAAGAAACCTGAAATTAACCCGTTGCTCCATTTGACCACTTGGCATTTTATCTACACGTCCCTGTCGCAGAGACTACTGCGGACGATTGCTAGACAAACTGCCCTTGTCTAGCGAGCAGAGGGTGGGGGAAATATCACCAGACAAATCATGTTCAAACTTGTTGCGGCACTTTCGCTGTTTGCCACTAGGAGCATCATTCTGGTCATTTTTATAGCCACAGACCACACCTTGTATGATGGGAGCCACTGTTATTTAGACAACTAATTGGCCGATCAGTTAAGGGTTTGACTGCCTTGGAAAAACAAGGAGCAAGCCATTTATCCATTTTTACAGCATTTGACGGTTTTGCCAAAAATTACATGGGGTCTCGTCCAGAGGCCAAAAAGTGCGATTTTTTGGTTTAGTGCGTTCAAATGTATGGATGGATGGATATAAGTACACATATATTACCATTTTTTAGTCGACGACTTTTTTCACACCGTTCAACCGATTGAAATGAAATTGAAAACCTAGCATTATTCTTTAACAAAATGAAGCGCTTGATTAGTTTTTGGTACATATCGCCCCACAAACATTAGTACTTTATTCCAGTACTTTTTAAACATTTACCTATATATTTAAATTTTGCTCATTGGCGTATATTGAAATGAAAATTAAAAATACATAAATCTAGTCACTTGCCCAAAAAATCGCAATATCATATCGGCAAATATAGTTGAAAATAGTGGTCCCTGTTAAAGCTTGTTTCATCAATTTAATTATGAAAGTATCATTACTATAATACATATTATAAACAAAAAAACTCTTATCAGTAATAATTACTTAGCAGGAATGACTTTATTAATTTATTTTTTTAATTTAAATTAAGGACCATATAATTCGCTCGTGCACTTTTTTATCTTTTTCCCCTGACTTCAACATGCATTATCAATCGCAAAGTCAAGAAATTTATGTGCCCTTCCCTGGACAAAACACAATAAACATAAACATAAAAAAACCAACAACTTTGGATTTAATTTTAATCAGATGTGATAGTAGAAATTCAACCCCTGAATGAAAAAACTCACATGTCAATTCGATGATATTTTATCAATTTGATTATTTTCTTCAACGGTATTTAAGGATCAGTGTCGGAGACGTCCACCTTTTGTTGTTGTATGATATACGTCCATAAGACAAAACGAAGGTGAGTTTCTATCTCCTGAAGGTGGTTATAGCCCTTTTTTAGAGGTGGACTGGGGTCCTTTACGACCCTACAACACCTCCTGGGAATTGTGACATGCTGAGACGTCCTCGTCAAGCACTAACCATGAATGACCAGCCAAATATCCCCAGATAAACTTTTATCTGGAGGCCATCTTAGCCAGCCAGCCGTAAACTTTTTCTTTCTCGTCCAAAACAAAAACCAACCCCAATCAATTCACCTCTTATTACGCTCTCTATTGAGGTTTTTATCATTATACTTATAAATTAATATTTATTGGATATGAAGATGATAAAGCTTATATTATTATGAATGACTTTAGTGAAGTTAAAATTTTTATTTAAATCATATATAATTATAACTAATTACACTGCTCGATAAAAATTAAACAAAAATTTGTCCCCGTAAACCTAACAATGGATTCCGGTAGAGTTTTATACGCTGATTATCATACAATTTGCCGATTTTTTACAAGAAGTCAGAGTTTTGAGATATTATTTGTCAAAATGACGAAAAATGCAATTTTGATCTATTTTCGAGTCCCATTAAATATTAAACAGCAATATTTTAAATCAAAATATTTTGTTGATATAATATAAAACAGCCTTCTCTTTGATTTTCAAATTACTACTTGTTTTTAGCTCAATTAGAACTTGATCTATAACTAAAAAGCTAAGACTTTATGTTTTTATCTATGTTAATTATCCTTTATAATCACGTAGTTTTAGTTTTTTTAGTTATAACTCGAGTTCTAATTGAGCTCGAAACAAGTGGTAATTTGAAAATCTAAAAAAGCTGTTTTCATTAGGTCAACAAAAAATTTTGATTTCAAAATAGTTTAATATTTAATGGGACTCGAAAATAGGTCAAAATGACTGAATTTTCGTCATTTTGACCGATAATATCTCAAAACTCTGATGGGAAATTGCATGAGAATCAGCGTAGAAAACTCTACTGGAACCCATTGTTAGGTTTAAGGGGAAATTTTTTTGTCGAACAATATTATTGAAGACACAATACAACAAATAATACAATAAAACTACGACTCGGTGATCGTTCTCAAGTAAGAACAACCGATCCGATTTTAGGTTAAACGTATTCAACTTCGTCATTCAAGTACAATCAAGTCACGAACTTAAGATACTAAAGAGCCCAGCGCCATCTTGAACTACGTATTTTGAAAACCATAAAGTGACATTATTGAGAAATTTTCAAAATTAAGATATTACAGGGGGTCAGAAGGCTAGGCGGTAGCCTGCTAACCAAGTGGACCCGGGTTCGAATCCGACTCGAGGCATCCGGCTAAAATCTGACCCCCGGGGTAGGAACAAATTTAAAAATAATAAATAGTATCGTAAATGGCTTATGGCTAGAAAAGGCCGAAAAAGGCAAAAAAATAAAAATATTACAGATTAGATTGTTATGATTAGTACCTATCATAATATACTATAACAGAGGTGGCCACAACGTGGCTCGCGAGCCGCATGCGGCTTTTCAGTTAATCTCGTGCGGCTCTTGAATCCTTTTGAATAATACTGATTTTAAAAAGTACAGGGTGTGGCATAAAGATCTACCACATTTTGAAGAGGTATTAAAAAAATGAAATAATGTAACTAGAAAAAAACTGAATATATTTTTGAAAAGAACATAAAATAATTTTTTTTTAATGTATTTTAAACATTATCAGACAAAAAGGGGGAGGGGGGGGTGAAAAATGAAAATTCTAGCCCTTTCGACCAAACTCAACCAAATTTTGTATACATATTCTGTGGACCCTCAGAAGGCTAGAAATGCAAAAACTAACTATCCAAAATGGAGGGATGGTCAAAAATGAAAATTCTAGCCCTTTCGACTAAAATCAACCAAATTTTGTATACATATTCTGTGGACCCTCAGAGAGCTAGAAATGCAAAAAAGTGTCAAAAAATGAAAATTCTAGCCCTTTCGCCCAAACTATGTATACAAAATTTGGATAGTTTTTGCATTTCTAGCCTTCTGGGGATCCACAGAATATGTATACAAAATTTTGTTGAGTTTGGTCAAAAGGACTAGAATTTTTTACCCCCACTCCCCCCCCCCCTTTTTGTCTGATAATATTTAAAATACATTTAGAAAAAATTTATTTATCAGTTTTTTCTAGTTAAATTTTTTCATATTTTATATCTCTTCAAAATGTGGAAGATATTTATGCTCCACCCTGTATAATAATTAAATTAAAAAAATAATAATACAAAAATTAAATTAATTTGTAATTTGTAATGTTATAAGTAAGTAGAGCAAAAATATATGTTACTTCATTTATATTTTATAAAATAAAAAATGTGTCTTTTTTTTAATAAACCATTAATTAATATCCAAACAATGTGGCTCGCTTTGAAACAGCTTTATCAATTTGCGGCTCCCAAAGTTAAGGTTAGTGTCCACCCTGTACTATAATTTAAAATTTAAAAATTTTGTGGCTATATTCTTTTCAAAATTCTGTGTTCAGCATTTTGTCCCCACTATAGTATGGAAAAGAGACAAACCTCCCCCACCAAATCTATTAATTATCTTTTATTTTCAATTTTTTCACTTTTACAGACTTTTAACGTAGGAATAAATATCTAAGTAGAATCAAAATTTATTAATATTACCTATATATTAATCTATTTTAAATATGCGCGATATTATTAAGAAATATATTAATTAATAATAAATTAGAACACTGTCCTTGGAAAAATTCACAAAAGTAGGTAGGGCTCAAACATTAAAAAGGAAAAAATAAGTGATTTAAATTGGCATAGATTTTGTTACCTCTTGCAAAGCAAATAAAGTAATATTGAATCGACGGACTATACAATTTATTGTGTGTTTAAATAACGATTTAATTTGTAAAGTTAATTGAACCCTTCTTAATGAGAGAATGAAAACTTCTAAAAATGTTTAATGTGATTTCAGTGTTTATGCTAAAAAGAGTGGATAGTTTTGCCCGCTAAATTAAAATATCATATAATTTTTAACTTATTTGATTATTATTAGTTATTTATTTATTTTATCTCTTATTATTTTTCTTTTTTCTTTCTCATCTTAACTTATCTGCTTAGTATTTTAGCGCACGGGTCCGCTCAGAGAACTAATTAGCTCACTAAGTTTAATTAGAGCTCTATAAAGACAGGTATTCGCAGTCGCCATCTTTGATTGCCAGTTACATGTTTACACATGTATGTACTATAGTGGTCCTAATTAATAATGTTATAATATTTGTGTTAAAAATTTAAAAAGTATTGTGTTGTTTGTGAATTATAAACATTGTTTTATATACAGTGTTAGTGCAACAACATCGATTATAGTTTTCATACAGATACAAAATTTGATCTGCAGCTAATGTCATTACAATTAGATGGATTGAAATATATAGTGAAACCCCTCAAATTCGAACGCAAAAAAGAGAACCTTATTTATTTAGTCATAAAACAATTAATTATGTATATATTCTACATTATAACCTTATTTTACATAGTTATTTAAAAAGAAGTACAGTTATCATAACTAACAAAATGTAAATGTGTCTACATACTTATGTCATCCGGGATTAAAAAACGGTAAAAGTTGGTTATTGAAATTCTTTAGGTTAATTACTTTGCAAAAACAATGAAATAATAATAGAAACACAAAATATCACTTAATCTTTCACTTGAAATCAGTTATCTTCAATTGTCGAAGCTGCTTTCGGCTAATCCGAACATGCTACAGCCCCAATTAGTTCGGATTTTAGGGTTTCAACGTAATTTAAAATTCGGTTGAGTATTCGGATGTTTTCTTATAATAATCAAATATAATACCTAAATATTTTTTTTTTTTTATTTATTCATAATTTATTTACAATCAACCATTTCAACAGGTTTTAAGTAAATTTGATAAAATTGATTAACAAACACACATACACAATACTTTGTCATTTATACACATGAAAGGGAAGTCTTCCATCGAAGTCACCCTTAATTGAATTTATTAGTCCAGTTGTGCAGAATGGCGCGCTCCTCGGTGTCTAGAATATGATTTTTCTTAAGTCTCCTAGTTACTTGACTATTGTCCAGGAGATTGATGGCTGATATATTTGAATGGTTTTCGAGTTTTTTAATATGTTTGTTGTACGAGTCCAGGATTACCTTTCTAACAGAAGGGACAATAAGGTCACTATGCAGACTTTCGTTTGTGAAGTACCAAGGTGCATTCGCAATACCTCTTAATATTTTTGATTGTATTCTTTGGATTTTACTGATGTTGGACTCACTAGCAGTTCCCCAGGTTTGACACGAATATGACCATATTGGTTTGAGAATTGATTTATATAATAGTACTTTAGTTTTTAAGGCAAGCTGTGAGTTTTTGCCTAGTAACCAGTACATCCTTTTGTATTTAATATTTATTTCGTTTCTTTTTTTCTAAATGGTTTTTCCATGTAAGTCTTTGATCCAGATGCATTCCAAGATATTTGACTGAATTACTGTATGGAATTTGTTTAGAATTTAAGTACACTGGAGGGCTTATGATTTTTCTATTTGTGAACGAAATATGAGTCGATTTTGCTTCATTAACTTGTATTCTCCATTTATGAAACCAATTTTGGGTGTTGTCGAGATATTCTTGAAGTTTATTTGATGCTGTTCCAGGATCAGAATTTGAGACCATTAAAGCAGTATCGTCTGCGTAAGTTGCAATAAACAGATCATCATGATTAGGTATATCTGCAGTAAATATAGAATAAAGAAACGGTCCAAGAATACTCCCTTGAGGTACCCCAGATTTGATTGGATGATATTGTGAGAATTCGTTTTCAGTTCTTACTTGAAACCATCTATTTTCCAGGTAAGATTTTAGTATCCAATAGAGTTGGTCAGGAAATATTTTTTTTATTTTATAAAGGACCTAAATATAGCAAAGCATTTTGAATATATTTACAATGCCATATTACAGAAGTTAATTTGGTTCCAATATGGCGGCTTCGAATACTCCCCTTTATAGAGCCTTAGTTTAATAAGAGCTTCACAGTTGCGTTTGTTAAACACTCCAATATTGTTTTTAACCGACTTCAAAAAAGGACGAGGTTATCAATTCGATTGATTTTTTTGTGTGTCTATGTTATTTGATATCTTCGCCAATTGTTAACCGATTTTGATGATTTTGCAGTGGGTTCAGTCTAGTTTCCGATTGGTCCCGTTTTTTACTTTACCATACAGGCGTATGGTCAAGGATTGTAATCGTGCATGAAAAAAGTGTTTTTTTTTCCTTCTTTTTTTCGAAATATCTCAAAAACGGCTTAAACTATTTTGATTAAAAAAATTGAACTAAACCATGGCATTTCGCTTTACAAAAGATCTCTAATAAGTGAACATCGAAAAATTATATTTTTTGAGATAATAATTGTTTTATCAAAATGTCTGTTAGTTAGTCTGGTTGTCTAGTTGTTCGTTAGTCTGTGCGTTACTAAATTTTTGTGGACGAGCTAGCTCAAAAACTAGCGTGAATATCGAAACCAAATTTCACACGTAGTTTTGGTCATTTGAGATTAAGAGCTGATTATATTTTGTGCATATCGACCCAAAATTAAGGGGGTGGAGGGGGGGGTTAAAAATTAAAAATCTAGGCCGTTTTATCAAACTCAACCAAATTTTGTATACATAATCAGTGGACCCCCATAAGTCTGAAAATGCAAAAACTAACCGCCCAAAATGGGGGTGGGGAGTGGGGATGTAGGGTCAAAAAATGAAAATCTTGGCCATTTACCAAACTCAACCAAATTTTATATACGTAATCAGTTGGACAGCAGAAGTATAAAAATGCAAAAACTAACCCCCCCCCCCACCACATGATTATAAATAGTTTTAGGGGCCAGGTTGTATGGTAAAGTCAAGTGGATGGCCACATCAGAACAGTCAGCTTATTTTTCATTGGTATTGAACATTTTTTGTTATGTTTGTTCTTGTAAATCGTGTTACCAAACAAAAATAATAAGCCAATTTTTATTTTCTAAATAGAGAATTTACTTGAAAATTGAAATTCAATCTATATATGTTTGTAGATCTGTTTATTTACTGAATTAAACAGATTGGAATTAATTTTGATAAGTGGTTATTTAATACGGATATTACCATTTTGTTGAATAAATAATATTTAGATACGTTTTTGTTTCCCGTTTTTCTTTTCTCGTCTTCACGTTTCTACATATCTAATCCCATATCAAGTAGCGTTTCGTTTCGATTGCATTTCATTTTCTCTCCCACCTTTAATTTATTTTCAGAAATTCCTCTAAAATGACCGACGGTCATTTTTCAACTCTCACCGTTTATGACATGAAAAGAAAAAAAATTCCATTCGATATAAATATTTAATGAAATTCCATTTCTTATACGAGAGCGATGTATGTGTCTTTTTTTCATAATATTTTAGTTGAATTTTGATTAAACTCTACATTCTTCTATTCGCTTAGGAATATTTAAAAAATGAACCAGCTCAATCGTATTGGTAATATGAAAATTTTTTCTCATTTATTCCAAACTTGTTTCGTTAATTGTTTTTAGCGAATAAATAAAAGAATTTGGTGGGACGACACAAAAAAACGAGGTCCAAATAAAGAGTCAAAATTCTTTATATTATTATTTATTGCACTAATTTTTTGCTTCTATCTCATTCTATGAAAAGTTTCAAAACTGATTTGCTCATCTATATTATTAGAATCTAAAAATTATCATGCTTTTGTTAATAAAAAATATTAAAAATTTATTTTAAAAAACACCAATTTATTTCAAAATCAATTTTTCTTCAATACCTGAAAAATTTCGATACTCACAAGATTGAAAATAAAAGCATGGGCACTTTTTAAAATTAAATTTAACGCTAAA
This sequence comes from Forficula auricularia, assembly GCA_024734495.1. NCBI lineage: Eukaryota > Metazoa > Arthropoda > Insecta > Dermaptera > Forficulidae > Forficula > Forficula auricularia. The sequence goes on from JALMQS010000058.1 coordinate 4,978,460, forward strand.
AGTTCCCACACAGTTCACAAACGCCCAGTCTCCGATACCGTTATTCAATGTTAAGAAATGAAAGTTTTGAATTATTTGGGGTCAGATTTGATTATAAGTATGGCATCTTTGGTCCGATTATTTTTTTAATCAGAGTTATGTAGGAAGGAGTTGTACCAAGAAGATGCAGTCTCTAAAGTCCTAGATTGACCTCTCCATTGTGAAAAAAGGAGATATGTAATGTGTTGGGTCCGAGCCGAATGTATCTGTGGATGCGGGTCTTAAACAGATGGAGGCTATAGATCTTGAGAAGATGTTGTTAGTAGGTGGTAGGAAGCTAGTTCCAGTCTCTAGAGGTCATAGGGATAAACGATTTAGCGCTGCAACATCATATTCTATTCCAGTGATTCTTAGCCTTTTATTAGTCGCGGCCCCCTTAAAATCCGAAAGTATATTCGCCGCCCCCTTAAAATCTTATAATACTTTAAGTACCCTCCGAAATTTTTTACCTTCATTTTTACACATTTTTTAGTACCCATCAAAAAACTCTTCCTGGTAAATTTTGAAATTTTTTGATCACCTATCTAAAAGATATCGAATTTCCGTTTTTCGCTTATAACTTCTTCAAAAATGCTCCAAATTCAATTTTCTTTTTTGAAATTTTTGTTTTTTTACATACTTTTTATAAAAAATACAACAAAATTATTTAAATTGTTTTTATATGTTAGTGCGATTTTTGAGCTTGAAAATTTTAATCTTGTTTTTGAAACTGTATGTACCTACTTTTCGAATTTTTGGATATTTTTTTATTTTAAACTTCTATTTATTCTACAAATTTTAAGACCCGTTTGATAGTAGTCCTATGATTATTACTATTTTTTTTCGATTTTTGAAAATTTTGAAAAAATTTTATTCAGCATATTAATCTTTATTAAACTCACTTTTTGATTTTGAGTTCTCTTTTTTTAGTAATTTTGAAATTGATTTTTATCGTTAACAGGTGTTTAAAATAAATCAATAGTATTTTAGTTTGTTGAAAGAAAATCAAAATCAAAAATCGAAAAAAAAAATAGTAATTATCATAGGACCAGTATCAACCCGGTCTTAAAATTAGTAGAATAGAAGTTTAAAATAAAAAATTAACAAAAAAATCGAAGAGTACCTATATACAGTTTCAAAAACAAGATTAAAATTTTAAAACTCAAAAATTTCATATAAAAACACTTTAAATAATTTGAAAGTATGTGGAAAATACAAAATTTTTGAATTTGAACCATTTTTGAAGAAGTTATGAGCGAAAAACTGAAATTCGATTTCATTTAAACCTGTGATCAAAAAAATTTCAAAATTTACCACTAAGAGTTTTTTGATGAGTAGATACTAAAAAATGTGAAAAAATGAAGGAAATCAAAAATTAAAATTTTTCAAACCGTCCGATTTGGTGTGGAATGGCCCATATGTTTCACTTATAAAAACTAGTAACATGTTTTTTTTATTTGTAAAGATATAAAAACTTAAAAAATTCTAATATTTTCGCGGCCCTCCTACATACTTTACGCGGGCCCCTGTTAAGAATCACTGTTCTATTCGAAAGTTTATAATGGAAATTAAGGTCAAGTTTTTTTGTGTGATTTTTTTATTTTCCAACCAATGTTTTGTCGACTTTTCAGACTTCTTCAGGGCTTCACATTTTTTTTGAAGTTTTAAGTTTCTGATAGTTCTTCATTGGTAATGGGAATAAAGAAAAAGCGTGTGTGGTCGCGGGACCCCCCCCCCCCACTCCCCCGTCAGGAACGAAGTTCCTTACGTTATTTTAAAAATATTCGACTTTATAAAATACAGGCAAAACTTTTATGCCCTCTTAAAAAATCACACTCCATAAATACTGACTATTATTAATACATATAATTGTATAGCTCCATTATTTTCTTGAATATGTTAAATATTGAAAATCCAAATGTGTATAAAATTACTATCTCTAGTTTTTAAAGTTGAGAATTATTTAAATAACGCTATATGAAATTAATATTATATAAAAATTTTACATTATCTAATCAAAATAAATCAATAACTACTTTATGAACTTCATGATTAAAATGACAATTTTTTTTCTAGGTTTTTTTATTCAAGATTTTGGATTTAAATATTTTTTTATTTCCGGTTAGGCCTCCGTTATTCGAAATCATATATTAATGTTCAGCACGTTGATTTGGATTATTATATTCATGTTAAACGGCGGAGTGATACATAACTACATCAGTGGAGAGATTTATCACTACAAAACCAACGCAAAGTATTTTGATAGGTCCATCTAGAGGCACTGAGTAGAATCACATTGAGCATATTTATTCAAAACAAGGAACAAAGTGTAGTTTTATGTTCTTTTAAAAAAATTAAAGAAAAAAACAAACAAAAAAAACTTTCCCTATCAACCTATAAAATTTACGTTTATTATTCCTATAAATATAAATCATATCTTTACACCTTTATGCAATTACCCAAGTTAAAAATAGAGTAATTAAAAAAGCTTTATAAAAAATGAATAATATTATTAATTAAATTGGATAATAAGAATAATCATATCGCCCTCTTTAAGTTTTTTTATAGTTTTTTTTGTTCCTTACTTTTAACTATTTGTTTGTTTTTTTCCAAGCGTGAAATTAAATATTTAAACTAGAAAGGGTGCGGTGGGAAATAAAGATTATATTTGCGTGCGAGTGGAGTTAAATTGCATTGTGGAATAATTTCAAGATAGGAAATGGAAATCTTTCATTTGTAAAAAAAAAAAAATACTAATGTTGAATTCAATTGAAGGTTAAAAATAATATTGATCGATTATTTATAATTGCCAATTTTAATTTTTTTTTCAAGAAATTTATTATAAGTGAGATAATAAAAATTTCAGGTTTTTTTTTTTTAGTTTTCTTCTAGGAGATTATATAAAATTGGATGAAAACCCTCAAAATTTTTTTTAAATTTTCATGGTCGAATGAGGTAAAATAGTATGAATAATATCCCAACGTGGCTTTGGCTTTCCCCTTGTTCTATTAGTAGCTGTCTAAGTATCGAATCTTTGTTGTTTCATTAGCACGTAATTTATAAATTGCTAATAAATAATTTGAAAAATTAAAAATATAGTAATAATAGTAATACAGTATTAGGGAATAAAAAATCTGGATAAAATTAAAAATTCAGAGTTTTTTTTATTAAATGATCCAGACGTTTCGCTAATTTATTTTGACTTTCTCAGTGCCTCATTAGTTTTTTGACAAAGAGTGATAAAATGAGCCACTGAGGAAATCAAAATAAATTGACGAATCGTTAGGCTCATTTATTAAAAAAACTATGGGTTTTTAATTTTATCCAATTCCCTACTATTCCTGTTACACATTAAAAATTAAATTAAATTTATTATTATTTTTTCTCCAGGCTTTACTGATAAAAGTACCAAAGTGTGCTCAGATATAGCTTTCTATATAAAAAATACAAATCTTTAAAAAACAATCAAAAAACACGTTTATTCGAAAACCAAACGTTTCGGGAGAATTTTTTTCCTTTTTCAATGGTAAATTTTTTGCAAAAAATAAAAAAGTATATATATATATATATGTTTGTGGATATATTAATATGTATATTGATTAGAGAGTGAATTGGGAGGAATAATGGAATTGCAATAATTATCAGAAAAGAGGTTTTTTCTTTAATTAGTTTTTTCCTCTTATTAAAAAAGGACTAAAAAGATGATCAAGGACACTCGATGGTGGAGAAGTAATCTCCGGAGTCGAAGCTAAAATACAATGTATACATTAATTCATGTAAAATAATTCGTTTAATAATATGTATATTGTAGTATTTAATTCTTTACTCCTTTCAATGTAAAATGCTTTTAAAAAATAAAGATTTATTTTCGCCTTGAGAAAGGGGTTCGCCTGTTGTTTATCCATCAGGATCTTTCGACCGACTGACGGATGAGCAGCAAGGACACGCCCCTTTTATAAATGAGGAGCGAGCGCGCAAAAAGTTATGCATGCGTCATCCTAAAAAGCCGCGAATAATTAACCAATCAGTTAAATTGCTAATTAGGGCCAGGTTTATAAAAGCAGCCAGCTCTTCGACGCGAGCTCAGTTGTCAGTTGTTATTCAGTTGATAAAGCTCATCGAAGGAGACAATTCACCTGGGAACAAAACGGCTTGTGTCTAAGAAGTAATTTGTATACACGTTCTGTAACGAAGAAGCAATAAATGCAGGCTTTGTGCCAGTTATTTTATTAAAGCATATTTTCAACTGGCTTTGGCAAATTCATATTTTAGAAAAGCATTTTTCTGGCTTTAAGCCGACAAGGGAGATTCTAATCTCTGAAGATCATCTCCCATCCAAGCCCTGCTAATATCCTTCCAACTAACCGTTCGAGCTAAAAAATTTTTAAGAAAAAATAAAACCGACTCAAAATTAGTGCAACAAATATAAAAATACACTAAAAGGTATAAAATAATTATTATCTTATTTAGTTACAACTAAACGACGAAATATTAACACGAAATTACTTTTTAAAGTCGGTGCCAAACAAACTATACCTATAAGCGAGCGTACCCGCCAAACGTACTAAGTAAGATCCGTCGAGTGCGATTCATAAAAGGTATATGTTTGGCACCAACTTCAAAAAGTAATTTCGTGTTAATATTTCGTCGTTTAGTTGTAACTAAATAAGATAATAATTATTTTATACCTTTTAGTGTATTTTTATATTTGTTGCACTTAATTTTTGAAGTCGGTTTTTATTTTTTTCTTAAAAATTTTTATTTTCTCTTTTTAGTGATGTTATTAATAGTGATTATATCATCAGAACTTGACCAAATTAATATGACACCATCCCTAAGACACCCCTTTCGGATAAAAAAAGAACCATCGAAATCGGTTCATAAACAAAAGAGGTTAGGTCTAAACAAACCTAAACAAACCTAATAAAAAAGGTCTAATACCTATGAAAAAATCGAAAAAAAATGGGACCAATCGGAAGCTAGACTGGACCCAATGCAAAAAAATTTTCAAAATCGGTTGACAATTGGCGGAGATATGAGGTAACATAGGCACAAAAAAAAAAAAAAAAAAAAAAATTCAATCGAATAGAGAACCTCCTCCTTTTTTGAAGTCGGTTAAAAATAATCAAAATCATCCATCATCTTAATCATTTCCTATAATATTATGTTTATTTCCATCAAGCAGACGACAATCTCATTGATTATTTCTTTTTATGAATTTCACATTCACTTATTTTTAACCGACTTCAAAAAAGGAGGAGGTTCTCTATTCGATTGAATTTTTTTTTTTTTTTTTTTTTTTTTTTGTGCCTATGTTACCTCATATCTCCGCCAATTGTCAACCGATTTTGAAAAATTTTTTTGCATTGGGTCCAGTCTAGCTTCCGATTGGTCCCATTTTTTTTCGATTTTTTTTCATAGGTATTAGACCTTTTTTATTAGGTTTGTTTAGGCTTGTTTAGACCTAACCTCTTTGTTTATGAACCGATTTCGATGGTTCTTTTTTTATCCGAAAGGGGGTGTCTTAGGGATGATGTCATATTAATTTGGTCAAGTTCTGATGATATAATCACTATTAATAACATCACTAAAAGAGAAAAATAAAAATTTTTAAGAAAAAATAAAAACCGACTTCAAAAATTAAGTGCAACAAATATAAAAATACACTAAAAGGTATAAAATAATTATTATCTTATTTAGTTACAACTAAACGACGAAATATTAACACGAAATTACTTTTTGAAGTTGGTGCCAAACATATACCTTTTATGAATCGCACTCGACGGATCTTACTTAGTACGTTTGGCGGGTACGCTCGCTTATAAGTATAGTTTGTTTGGCACCGACTTTAAAAAGTAATTTCGTGTTAATATTTCGTCGTTTAGTTGTAACTAAATAAGATAATAATTATTTTATACCTTTTAGTGTATTTTTATATTTGTTGCACTTAATTTTTTGAAGTCGGTTTTTATTTTTTTCTTAAAAATTTTTATTTCACTTGCATATTAAAAATCGATTCGTGATTTATTTCAAAATGTCTGCAATCTTCAATTGACACATGGATTTCCGTTTACTATATCTTTTTAGTATATATATTGTTGAACAATATAATATATTTTCTCCATAAAAGGATGTTTGTATGTATCGACATCCGTTTCTTCACAGCCACGCCACTTGACATTCTTCTTGTCGACATATCTATGATAGAGAGGTACAAAAAAAAGATTTATTGTGGCTTGTAGGCTGCAGCCTTGCACAACCATCTGGCTCTGATTTATCCATTTCCGTTCTCCAGCTTTTGTTAGTAGATATCAAACTAGAGACAATAATTTTTATTATTAAAAAATAAACTAAATTAATCCTACGAGTCAATGGCCTTAGCATGTTGAAAGGCGCGGTTCTCAAAGGATTACAGGATCTGGACAATAAAATTGTGTGTCCTGTGTATTCAAATAATTATTTTAACAACATACGACTCAGATTTTTCAATCCAGTAATATTTTATTAGACAGTTTTCTACACACTTGAGTTGTGACAGTTTCCTAATTACGATACCATAATAATGCAGTTGCTATGGATACTTATAAAATTTCAGATCAAAAGCATTTTACAGAGAGGCCTCTCTCCATTTCTACTTAAGGTTAAGTGAGCTATGTTAAATCGACTAAATAAATAAATTTTAATTAATTTAAAAAATAGATTTTAATTTATTTAAAAAAATAGATTTTAATTTATTTAAAAAAATAGATTTTAATTTATTTAAAAAAATAGATTTTAATTTATTTAAAAAAATAGATTTTAATTTATTTAAAAAAAGTACTATGGGGCCCTCCATAAATTACGTTATCAAGATTTTTAGCTCCCCCTCCCCCGGTGTCACATTATTATAAAAAATCTAGTGTTTTTGCTAAAATTTACTTGCTTCCAATTTTTTCTCTAGATTTATTTTACCAACATTTTCTGGTTGGAATAATAATAATCTGAAATCTAAAAAATATATTTGAAAATTTTAAAATTTTTTTAATTTTTCTATTGTGATATCACAATTTTTAAGCCCCCCTGTCACATTTTGTCAGAAATCTGAGATGCCCCCCCTTGCTGTATTACGTAATTTATGGACGGCCCCTATCCTACTATAGAATAAATTACTTTAAAATCTAATTTCCCTAAAAACTTTTTTGAAGTCTCAATGTACTTAATTAGAATATGAAATTTCATCGAAATCGGTAAAGCTATTTTCAAGATAATAGAATAATAAGCTATTTTCTAGTAGCTATTTCTAGAATAAGATAAGGTAATAAGAATAATAATAATACTAAAAAAATACTAGAATAAAGTACTTACGTTTGTCAGCCGATAGGTATGTACATAAAATTAATCAGTGCTTCATTTTGTTGAACTTGTATGTTTTAAATTTATGGGTGGGAAAAATCGTCGACGAAACATTCAGATATATTTTGCAGTAAAAACCTGTTTTTAGTAAGAACGGGTTCTTACTAGTTAAAATGCGTTTCACTGAATACCTTTGTGGCAACTAGAATTTACTGATGTTGGTTGAGTTTGGTCCAAGATCGAGAATCTTCATTTTTGACCTTTTTTTTTTATTTATTTAATGTCACCGGGAACAAAGCCCATTTAGACAGCACATAAGTAAAGTGTTAGTAGGGTTAGTGGGGGAGCCGAGTTTTCAGCCGGTAGAAATTTTATTCGTCAGCTAGGATCGAACCCCGGCCTCCCATTCCAACATCGTCATAATTGATCGATGTCGAAACGAGACCAGTGCGTTAGCCAACTGAGCCAACCCGGCTCCCTTGACCTTTTCAACATTAAAAAAAAAAATGTCAGAAATTATATCTTCATTATAAGCGAAGTGGTAGAGGCTGTAATTTTTGACATTTTCGTTTAAAAAAAAATTAAAAATAAACACCCAAAATGAGGCGTAAGATCAAAAATGAAGTTTCTAGACCTTTGTACCAAACTCAACCAACTTTAGTAAATCCTAGTTGCCACGAAGGTATTCAGTGAAACGCGTTTTAACTAGTAAGAACCCATTGTTACTAAAAACGGGTTTTTAATGCAACTTACCCACGGACTAAATTAAAAATCGCACTTTTTCGGCTCTGGACGAGACTCAAGTAATTTTTGGCAAAAACGTCAGTTACTAAAATTTAACCTGAAAGACTACAATTTGTAACTGGTTGAGATAATAATTAATTTTTACCAAAACCATTTAAAACAGCGCTTGGCTTGAGACAAACTACAAAACTTTACCCATGCTTCGCTATGGAGAAAGTAAAAAATTATAGTGTATATAAAATCCCAAAATTCAATCCTAAATATCTCAATTAATAGTTATTTTTAACCGACTTCAATAAAGGAGGAGGTTCTCAATTCAACTGATTTTTTTTTGTCTATGTTACCTGATATCTTCGCCAATTGTGAACCAATTTCAATATTTTTTTTTGCACTGGGTTCAGTCTAGTACCCGATTGGTCCCGTTTTTTTCATTGGTATTGGACCTTTTTTGTAATGTTTGTTCACCCATAACTTCTTTGTTTATGAACTGATTTTAATGATTCTGTCTGCATTTAGATCAATATACCTCCAGGATAGTCAAGATACCTAACTATTTATTTTATGTATGTTCAGCAAGAACTTTTTGCCACGTGGACCGATTTCGATTATTATTTTTTATTGGAAAGGGGGTACCTTAGGGGTGATCCCATATTAATTTGGTCAAGGTCTGTTGATATTATCAAAGACGAAATAACGTAAATCTCTTATAATTCTTATGAGCAAATAATCAAAATTATAATAAATAAAATCTTTTATAAAAAACAATCTTAAAACATTAATTTAAAACTCGCAAACAATTAGAGAGAATTTCAATATTTATGAATTGAATTTTATTATCATTTTCTGGGGAGGTGGATGGTGAAAGAGGAGGAACCAATCGACTTGATTGGGAAATAATGGAATTAAAATAATTATCGGAAAAGAGGTTTTTTTTATCTAATTAGATTTTTCCTCTTATTAAAAACAAGGACTAAAGATGAATAAGGACACTCGATGGTGGAGAAGTAATCTCCGGAATCGAAGCAAAAAATACAATGTATACATTAATTAATGTAAAATAATTGGTTTAATAAAATTTATAAAAAGAAAAATTATATATCATTTTCTGGGAGGAGAATTGAATTGGAGAGACAGATTGAAAACCAATCGACTTGATTGGGGAATAATGGAATTGAAATAATTATCGGAAAAGAGGTTTTTTTATCTAATTAGATTTTTCCTCTTATTAAAAACAAGGACTAAAGATGAATAAGGACACTCGATGGTGGAGAAGTAATATCCGGAATCGAAGCAAAAATACAATGTATACATTAATTAATGTAAAATAATTGGTTTATCATTTTCTGGAAACGGAGATGGAGAGAGGAAAATAATGGAATTGGAATAATTATCGGAAAAGAGCGTTTTTATTTAATTAGTTTTTTCCTCTTATTAAAAACAAGGACTAAAAAGATTATCAAGGACAGTCGATGGTGGAGAAGTAATCTCCGAAGTCGAAGCTCAAATAAAATGTATAAATTTATTCATGTAAAATAGTTGGTTATCATTTTCTGATTTATTTGCCCGTTGCTTTCTCTTACGAGATGCATGCAATGTATTTAAGTCACTAGTGACTTAATAGCTATTAATAACATCACTAAAAAGAGAAAAATAAAAATTATTTTTATAAAAAATAAATAAAACCGACTTCAAAAAAATTAAATGCAACAAATAAAATAATATTAATAAGAACCCAAAAAATCAAATATAATGCACTAAAACAAAAAGTGATTTCATGTAACATTTGCGTCATTTAGTTGTAACTAAATAGAATAATTATTTTATACCTTTTAGTGAATTTTATTTGATTTTTGAGTTCTTATTATTTTAGTTGTTGCATTTTTTTGAAGTCGGTTTTATTTTTTATTATTAAATCTTCTATAAAATATTTAAGCATTTTATTCTAAACAAAATAACACCTTAATTTTGAAAATGAAATTTAAGTAAAACCCGATTGGAATTAGGTGTACACCGTCTTTGGATTTACTTGGAATTACTTTGGAATTCATTAGATAATCTATTGTCTTCTACTTGTAAATGAAAGTGTGTACACGAGGTCGCGGTTCACCCCTCGGTAAAACCCTTAATGCAACATAACAAATAAACCAGAGCCCTCTGCTGGAGACCTGTCCAAACTATTATGATGAACTTTTTTCTTCAACTTACCAGATTATCGCTCTCCTCAATTCCATTCATGCCTCAATTGCTTTTCCTTACTTTTTCAGGGTGAATTCGCCTTAAACGTAAATACAAAGCTTCGTCTAAATAAAATCTTTAACGAGACATTTCAATCGCACCTTTAGTAGCCCATTTAATTAAATGTTTGGGGCATCGTCTAGAATCTAGACATCTCTACTCTTTTGTCTCCAGAGATAATTGGAAATCCTAAGCCATCGGAGCTGTTGCAAAAGAGCCGTTAAAGTAAAAAAATCGCAAATTTAACTTCATAGTATTACCCATATTTTTACTTTACCGTCATAGTTTGCAAAAGAGTGTAGTGAAGCAAAAAATTATAAATTAAAATCAAAGCGATATTATGAAAGATATTAATTTGCCGATGGTAATAGATTCAAATTTACAAGAAATCATGAGCCAGGTGGCCCGGATTGCTGTTACTGGCACTCGGGTTCGATTCCCGAGGGGGTGAAAAACAACCCCTCTGACATATAATTAAAAATATTCCATTTCATCGGATTTAATAGATGACACCAACTTATGATTTCTTGCAAAGCGATATTGTTGTTTTCTTTAAATATGATGTTAAAGATAATTTTCTAGACATTGTTTTTATTTTTTGAATACCAGAATTTGGGATTTATTTTTGAAGCTTTGCTTCTTAAAGCGCGCTGGACACGGCCTAAATGTGAAAAAGCGACCCCGTAAGATTCCCACTCCGCACGATTCTGGGCTGCTGGTAGGAAAGTGAAAGAAGGAAGTGAGAGAGGGTGAAGGGACGCCTCTTATTGCGGCTTCTGCTATGGCTATACACAAATCGCAAGGAGCAACTTTCGATGAAATTGTTTATGAGTATGGTAACGGACATTCACAAGAACTTGTGTACGTTGCGCTTTCTCGTGTAATAAATATTGAAAACTTGTATATAGTTACAAAATATGACACTACATTTAGGTTCCATCATAATCGACAACAGGCTAGATCAACAGTGTCATTATTACAAGAATTTAAAAGACTGTCATTAAATTCCTTACAGACAAAAGCTCAAATTATCAATAATTTCGTTCACAATAACAAAGAGCTTTCAATTTTAACTTTCAACTGCCAGAGTATTAAATGTAACAAAAATGATTTCACAGATACAGTTATTAGAAATATTAATGTAGGTACTGTACGGGTGTGAAACCTGGACAATTAGAGAAGAGGAGAGAAAGAGATTAGAGGCTTTCGAAATGTGGTGCTACAGAAGAATGATGAACATCAAATGGATGGATAAAATTACAAATGAAGAAGTTCTTGGAAGAATCGGAGAAAGAAGAACCTTGTGGAAGAGTCTGAAGAAGAGAAGAGGTCAGATGATGGGGCACACACTGAGACATGGGGGACTGCTTAGGGATATCTTGGAGGGGGAGGTGGGAAAGAAAAGGGGAAGGGGAAGAACCAGATTAGAATATTTCAACCAAATAATTGGGGATATGGGATGCCAGACATTTAGAGAGGTTAAACAGCTGGCGGGGGACAGAGTCGAGTGGAGACGGATTGTTGCATCAAACCAGTCTTAGGACTGTATACTCAATGATGATGACTACTACTAACTGAGACGTGGATGGGTAATGATGAACATTATGATGTACCTAATTTCGACTTCATTGTTCAATACAAACGAAGTGATGTTCGAGCAAGTGGAATAGCAATTTAGAAAAATTTAATTGATAAAACAAATATTATTACTCCGAATATTGAAACAACCATGTCGAATACTAATGATATAAACGTTAGACGAACAATCATTGGAGATATCTGTGCATGTATGTGCAAAATGGACAATAACATTGAAATAGTCATGGTAGTCATTTATATTTCACCGAATTCTAAATTGGAAGACAGAATTTTTCATTCACCGTGCACTTCTAGAATATTCTAAAGAGGGTTCTCTTTTACTTGGTAAAAATTTCCATCAGCTTTCACTAATTTTGACTGGCGATTTCAATGTTAACTTTTTAGCTCCAAAATCAGATGGGTTTAAAATTATTTCTATTGAATAAATTTGATTTGAAATTAAGCAATGACCCAACAGCATCTACAACTAAATATGGAACCACCATTGATGCAGTTTTTTCAAGATATTCACAAAATATAGAATCACAAATTTACGTGTCTTATTTCAGTTATCACAAACCTATAGTTTCTATGATACAAACGCAATAGATCTCAATTGTTTACATATTTTTCAATACATATTCTGTAAATTTTTTTATAATTTATTTATAAATTTATTATTTGCAAAAAATTCTGTTTCCGACATCTTCTTATTTCATTATTATAATTGATTTTTTTTTATTCAATATTTATTATTTTTATTATTTTATTATTTGTAATCAATGGACAATGCATATCAACGACGAAGAAGCAAAGCTTCTACCGACAGTCCCACGACTGTCTGTATTTTTATACATAATTATTTGATATAGGTAGTGTACAAGTCTCCGCCCATAGTACGATAGGACACAAGGTTTTAATCTTATGGATTATGGGGTACCTACTTGATTCTAAAATGCTAAAATTTTTATTTTTTATATCTCAGAAGCAATCAAATATCATATATTATTGTTATTATCTATAACTTCTCAGATTAAGCATAGAACTGTCTCTTTGAGGTGAATTTATAAAATCGATCCTGCCTCAATTCTTTGCACTTGGTTTCGTATCTCGAGGGATGAATAGAAAGAACTTCCCCACATATACAAAAGAAAAAATATACATAATATCTCAAATTAAGTAAAGATCACCCTTCCACCCCTTACCTAGTACGCAACATTTCCTTACTAATCATAGAAGCTTGGGTCTCGTCAGAACCGAAAAAGGGCGAATTTTTATTATAAATAATACAATGGTGTTTATAATGATAACCTAATCTCAATAATACTCCTGAAAGATTCATTTTCGATCAACACCCTCTTCGGTGTTAAATTAGACACAAATTGGACAAACACATTTGCCAATTCGTTTATCTCTATGACTTCCACCTTCATTTAATCTTCAAACATCTGGGCTAGTTGTATGTCGGTTTGTAAAGTCTTTGTTAAAGTTAACAAAGGGTAAAACCTTAGAATTCACCTTGTGCCCGACGGGATAGATGAAAGTTTGTGTCATCTGATTGACCATCTGGCAGGGCACAAGGTGAATTCTAAGGTTTTACACTTTGTCAACTTTTACAAAGACCTTACAAACCGGCATACAACTGGCCCTTAGTCCTGCACAAGTACTTACCTTCAACTCCAACATATAGTTACTCTTTTTTTTTTTTTTTTTTTTTTAATGATATTGATGTGAGAAGGAGATACACCAGAAGGTGGATCCCCTAAAGGCCAGTATGGGCTGGCCCCTCCATCGTGAAAAGAACAGAGCAAAAGGAAAAGAAGCCGGGATCACGAGCCAATCTCAGAAACTTAGATACAATTCAATATCCAATTTACTAAGGTTTTAGGGGCTTCGAGCAGTGGTAAATTCTCCGCGCGATAAATTCGGTTAAATTTATCTCCCACTTAATTTTTATTACCAGACCCTATACTTACAGAAAAAATGTGTGGGTATAGCCGGGAATCGAACCCGAGACCTCCGGGTTGCCAGTCAGTTACTCTGACCATTACACCACGGAGGCGGACAGAAATTTCTTCCACTTCTTTTCACGATAGAGTATACAGGTCTCAATCCTGACCTAAAGGGGTTGTTTATTCTTGGTATAACAATTTATTTTATCATCCAGTATATTGACTTCACTAAAGAAAAAACACTGATTCATTTGTTGGCGAAAATCAAGATAGGGGCGTCATCTTTTTAGGTTGTTTAGAATTAATAATTACATATAATGGATTATCGAATTCACACTTCCTGACATCTGGTGCAAGATATTGGAAAAACAATCTCGATTCTCCCATAAGAACAATAAATTTATATCCCTTTTAACTATACTGCCTCTGAAGCAATATCTTGATAACATCATTTTTAATTGTTAAAATTAGAATTAAAATATACTAATACAATAATTTACAATGGTGTTTTTATAAAAAGTGAATCAAATTACCACTACATAATATAAAGGCAAACCAGTTGATTCTCTTTTGAATCCCTGTAAATAGTGATGGATATACTATTTGTGTTGATATTAAAACCACCGAGGACCGATTACCTTTTGTTAATAAACTTTATCGCGACATTTACGATGGATATAAAACGCGGAAAATAACAAACTAGCGCTTTTTGCACTCAGTTCGAAATTGTGCTCGCTTTTAGTGTGAAAGGCCACAACTTAAAATCTCCCCTTTATTGTTTTAATTAACTCCCCGTTTTCGGACTCTCTCTCTGTTTTATATTTCATCTCACCCGAGTTATGTTAAATCCAGCACCCGTTTCCCCTCCGCCTTTTAATTTCGATCTCTGTCTAATTTCTCGTGACATCCATTTATCATTATGCGCTATAATAAATGTACTAATATATAAGTTAGCTAACTAACTAAATTTTAAACTTTTGCCTTTTAATTAATTTTTATTGGCGATTTATTTAAATTATTTCACTCGCTCGCCGCGTCATCTGTTGGACTAATTGTAACCCTGGGGGGCGCAACAGGGCGCAGAATAATTACCACTCTCACGCAACTTTACCCCCTCGTTGTCTTACACTGGTGTTTATTCATTTTATTTCAAGATTTTCAGCTCAACGGGCTTGTGAATGAATACGTACATAATGAATTTAAGGTTAAACAGTAAAATTTATTTTTAAATCACACATCATTATTTATAAATATTTATTGAAAAACATTAAATAATACTATTTAACTACAACGTTTCAATCATTCCCAAATATGAACTCACACTCTAATTTTAGGTTAATTGATTTGACCTCTACGAGTTGTGTTCATGCGTTATGAGTAGGGGAGGTGTGTGGAGGTTGGGACACTTTTTTCGTTTGTCCATAAATCTTATATTACATTGTTAAAACTTCTCGTTTTCACAAATATTATACTTATACTATTCAGCTTTCATAAGGCACTAAGTTTGCCATTATAACTTAAAAGGTGTTGATGCTAATAGTGTAAGAGCTACGGACCATTTTGGAATCTGATTTCAGAACCCAAATAACATATCCCATACTTTAGTGTGATCAGCACACACCCCAAAAGTCAAATTCTCGCCAAATCGAGTCGTTTTTAGGGGTAATCGACCCCAGAAGATGTCAGAAAATACCTACTGTAAAATCACCTCATTGATATAAGTTCTAAACTGTTTACTCTAGGGCAAATTCCATTAGAAGCAAAATTGTAGAGGATGTAATTTTTGACATTTTTATCTAAAGAAAATTTGAAAATAACCACCCGAAATGGGGGGGGGAGGGTCAAAAATGAAAATTCTAGCCCTTTCGACCAAACTCATCCGAATTTCGTATAGGTATTCTGTGGACCCCCAGAAGGCTAGAAATGCAAAATCTAACCACCAAAAATGGGGAGGGTCAAAAAATAAAATCTGGACCCTTGTACCAAACTTAACTTATTTATTGCATTTCTAGCCTTCTGGGGGTCCACAGAATATGTATACAAAATTTGAATGAGCTTGATCCAAAGGGCGAGAATTTCCATATTTGACCCCGTCCCCACTTTGGGTGCCTAGTTTTGCATTTCTAGCCTTCTGGGGGACCACAGAATAAGTATACAAAATTTAGTTAAGTTTGATACAAGGCCTTAGATTTTCATTTTTTGCCCCCCCCCCCCCTCCCCCCCCCATAAATTTTGGTTCGCCAGTTTTTGCATTTCTAACTTTCTCTCGTTCTATAATAACGGTTAAGTGAAAAAAAGGTATTTTTTCCTCTGTCCCCCTATAGGTGGGTACAGTGAGGCGACAGTTTATTAATGAATATAGGTAAGGCGAAGCAAGTACCTATTTATTTGTATGATAATTTATTATTACCTCATAACATACGTCATCAAATGTTACTTAATAAAAATAATTTAAATGTTTTTTTATATAAATCTTAAAAAAAAAATTAGAAATGTTCAAAATTTTAAATAACAAAAATTCGATTAATAAAAGGTCAGATATGGATTGTTTTTCGAAAGTTTATAAAAATATAATTTTTTCTTTTAATTACCTACTCTGAATACATTGAAACTTAGGGGTACAATGAGACAGTGTCCCATTGTCCCCTTTCCCATTGTACCCTTAATGTATATTTTCTACAAAATGTCAATAAAAATAAACTTAAACTTACTTAAACAGAAAACTTTCTTCACCATTATTTAAAAAATGGTTGAGGTTTATATTGAAGTCGAAACTGAAAATTTATATGAAATACTTTAGGCGTAGGAAAAAAATTAGGCCACACCAAATTTTTACTTTAGAAGTATGAAAATAAAAATAATCATATTAAGAAAAATGTGCTTGCTCTACATTCAAAGTTAATATTTATTTACAAGGTGGTGCCCTGGCGGGCAGCGTCTCGGTCCAAAAATTTTATTCCTCTTAAAAAACCACACTCCAAATGTATACCCGTAAACTACCGAAATTACATCGTCTCTTAAAAGTTTCGCCTCTTTAATTTTTGAGTGGCGAGGGGGGGGGGGAGGAGGAATAATTATAATTATATATTTAATGTTTCTTAATTTAAAATCTATTGGTGTTTTTTCATTTTCATTCGAGTTCAAATGAATACAATATTATCTCGACACAGTCTAAATAAAAAATATATAGTTTTAGTAACAGAAATCAAGGTATAATTATTAATGTTTCAATGGTGTAATGGATAGAGCTAATGCCCTTAGTTCAAGAGTTCGTCGGTTCGATTCTAGTCAAGACGGTAATTTTTTTAGAGAAATTTCTCTAAGCGTTGTTACAAATTAATTTAGACAAATATATATATTATTAATCTCTAGTACAGAAGTACAAACCAAACCAATTTCTCCGCAAAAATTTAAATTACTTTCCCAGATATCGATGATGTGTCACTGTCCCCACTTCCCACACCTTCCCCTATATTGAAATACATATTGATCTGATGTCAAAAATTTTCAATTACCTACTTACTTGCCAAACCAAAAAACTCAAGTGAAAGTCAAAATTAAATAAATTACTATAAATAAACAAATACCATTTATTCTAATTTCATAGTAAAAAAATATAAATTGAAATTTGTACTACTGATATTTATGGAAGAAATAATGTCTCTATAAAATGAATATTTTATTTTTCTCGTAATATGGATTACATTTATTAAAATTTTCAATTATATCTTTTCCATTGATAATAATATTTTATATCCTTATATTATTATTGGTGTACTTATAACACTCATTAATAATTAATATAGTTTTTCTTTATTGAGTTTCGAAACAATCCTCACATTTTACTCTCCTATTAATATTTTATTAACGCGATCAGACACTCAGATATTTCTTTTTTTCGCCTTTATTTTGTAAGCACAACTTTTAAAAGCTTTTATTTGCATTTAGCAAATAAATGGAACTGGTGGGGAGAGGGGGAGTGGGAGGGGGGGTTGAAATTGCAATTAATTTCAGCTCTGATTCGACTTGTGCATTATCTACCCCCTTCCCTCAAACCCGATTCGATCCATTTTGGAAAATTTATTAGGTTTAAATAATATCGCTTCACTTCCTCTTCTATTAACCTAATAAAAATAGATTTTAAATTTTAATGATAATATTCAAATAATTTTCATGAATGTTGTTCTAAAATGGTCAATTTTCATTTCTAATTATTTATCTAAACAAATGAAATAAAAAATATGAATTCATTTTTTTGAATGGAGGACATTAAAATATTCATAATTGTGGAAAATAATAATTTAGTTTTATTTACTTATAATAAATTAACTCAAATGATTTTTTTATCATTTTATTATTTTTAATTATTCGATTCATGATAATTTAAAAAAAAATTTATCAGCCGCTTGTCAAACTCCAAACTACTGGAAATATTTGACTACAAGCTAGGTCAACCAACCATCAGATATCTAATTGAAAATATTTTGTTTGCCTAGAGTAGCAATGTTGTTGATTCATAAAGAGAAATCAATCAGGTTGTCTTATGATTATGAGGAATTACCATTCTACATTGCATTTTTGACGTTTCGATTATCATTGGTAACTAATGCTGAAGGCATAAAGGAATCGACTTCGATTTGTATTTTATATCAATACAAGAGAACTGATTAGATTTTGGGCTTTTTAGGTCCAGATCTTCCGATTAAAAAAATGCAAAATTATTCAAAGAATCGCATTTTTTGGAGATTTAAAATCGAGCGAGGAACTACAGATAGGAATATTAAGTGAAAATTCGGAAAATTTTCGGAGAAGAGGGTGGTAATTTATTATAAAATATTCATAGACAATGACGTTATCTGCCTTTTAACCAAATTTTAAGAACAAAATTCTAAGGGAAGAATTTATACAATATTAAATAATTCATTCATTCTAATTAGGTTGCTAGGCAATGACATGATGGGCAGAGGATTTAGCCAGGGTGGCTGGAAGAGACTGGAGCAGAGTTGCCAGCGAGGGGTGAACCGCGATCTAATATTTTGTTCACCTACTTCCGCTTTCATTTCCAAGTAGAAGACAATAGATGAAGGGACAGTATATAATGAATTCCAAAATAATTCCATATAATTCCAAAGATGTGTACATTTAATTCCAATCGCGGTTCAATCCTTGGTTACCAGGCAAAGAATGTCCTGAAAAACTTGGGGAGGCCTAAGCTCTTAGGGGCCTGGTCCATAAAAATAGTGTAAATTTTTTCAATATAATATAAGTATACAGTAAAAAAATAATAGTTGTACTTGTTTTTTAATAAAAAAGTAAAGATAATCTGATTGAAAGAAATTAGGGATAGGGTAAAGAAATAGGGTAGATTTATTATTAAAGTATGAATTTTTATTTAACTCACTCATGATTAATTATAATTATTTATTGAAAACAAATAATACAATTTTTCAATAAATAATTATATTAGTCATGTGTGATTTAAATAAAAATTCAAACTTTAATCAAATTAATCACAAAAATATAAGATTTAACAGCTTCATTACTAATAGATTTATTATATTTAAATAAATATAATACATATTCAAATAAAAAGAGCAAAAAAATAATATTCTTTGTTTTTTATTAAAATTCAAATCAAATTATATTAATTAATTTAAAGTACATAATATTTTATACATAATAAATATATTTCATTTCTCTTGTATGGCGACTCAGTTGTTGTATATCTGAAAAAAAGAAAGATTTAAAATTAATATATTTTATAAATTAATATATTTCATTTAGAGTTAGTTAAATAACTGGTATTTTTCTTTTACAGATCATTCTCAGGCTTAATCTACTTTGTCGGTGTTCATCTTCAAGAAAATTAATTATTTGTTCTAAATATACTATATATATTTGCCTAGATTAATTTGCCGCAACGCTGACGTAATGCTGCCGACAGGGTGCGCCCTCGGTATATTTGCGGCAAATTTGAAATATAATTGTAATTTGAACTCGAATTTCGAAATGAAAGACTCTAATTGATTTTAAATTAAGAAACATTAAATATATTGATAATTATTCCTCCCCCCCCCCTCACCACTCAAAAATTAAATATTCAATTCGCTTTTCTTTGCCCACAGAAAAGAAATCAATCACATCTTATTTGATTTATATTTTATATATTATTTGTTTATTTTTTAATAATTTGCCACTTTTTTATAATTTTTTAAAAACCTAAATTTTGTTATTCTTATTTTTTGATTTTTACAAAATTGAACGACTTAAGACACGCATGTCCATATGAGTTTCTCATGGCAATACTGGAGCAGCCTGTCATACAAACAACACCTGATCTCTTTTAAATATTTGGAGCTTTATATCGATTATCGATCCCATATTTAAAAAAATGATATAATATAATTCTCCTCCTCACACGATCCCAATTATTTAAATAAATCTATTTCCACACAAAAAATATCACAATGCTGTAGATTATAGAAAAAAAATACTTCCAGATTCATATCTAGAGCCTCATTTCTGTAGCTGTGTCAGGACGAAAATGAGGCGAAACTTTTAAGAGACTATGTATTTTCGGGAGTTTACAGGTATACATTTGGAGTGTGGTTTTTCAAGAGGAATAAAATTTTTGGACCGAGACGCCGCCCGCCAGGGCAACAGCCTGGAGGGCTGAGCTTCGGGGGCGTGCCGAAGGCGCACGAAAAGCTCGTATATATATATAATATTATATAGGTATATGAGTTAATTTGTATAATAGTATGTAAAGAAAAAAAGATATCAAATAAATCTTATTTTCCAAAAAGAACCTCCCTTTTCATTTCAAAACCCATTACTATAATGTACTGTTTGTTTATTTAGTTTTGTTGTTTTCAATTTTGTTTTGTTAATCATTTGCAAAATAAATGTACAAGAATAAATAAAAACGCGTTCTAATTTTTTTGTGGTTTACGTTAATCTAGTAGGTATGATGATAATTTATCTGTAAAAATTGATTTATTATAAACAACGTACCACCGTGAAAACCTGTTTTATTGAGAATTTATAAGCTTATTGTATCACAGAAATAATTACAGAATTGCAAAATTCAAAGACGCCTAACTTGGCAACGCAGCACTCAAATTTAAAAAATAGCACAGCACAATGTAGATAATAAAAAGCTCTTCAAAATGATGTCTCACTCGACCCGCTTTCCCATTTAAGATTTTTTTTTGGGGGGGGGGGTGGCTCTGGGTGGACGATCTAATTTATCGGTCAAAATTCTTCTCCCTCGAATACAAATTTGACCTGTCTAAGCGATTTTTGAAATTATTTACCAGTTTAGCGATACTAGGGGTGGAAATTTTTCAAATTGACACACTGTATATGATATAATATCTGTGTGTATGAGTGTATGTTTATTTGCATCAAGCGAGAATTGATTTCTCATTATGAATCATTTATTTTTTGCTAAAATATAATTAAATTAAACGGCTTGAAATTTTTTCTTCCTTTTTCTCCGATTACTTTAACTGCTTCAAGTACAAATCGATAAAGGGTCGGCTCAAAGCGTCTAGACACGCACACACCTTCTTCAGACATTCCCACCCTCAACTCGTTCTAGAGATCAGGACTTAATTAATCATTTTCCAATAAACATTTTAAACTCTTTATTATTACCTCAAATTTATACCAATTAAATTGATAATTTGATTTTTTTTTAATGAGAATTTTTTCTTTCCAAAATAAATTCTTATTTTTTCACAATAAGATTAATAATTAAATTTATAATTTTTCTCATTGATATATCAAAGAATAATTGACATATTAACGAGAATTGTTTTGATCGGGCTTTTTGAAAAAGATATATAATTAATTCAATAATAATAACAAAAAAAAAAAAACGTTAGGTAGGAAATTTTTGTCCGAGATTAGTTTAATCTAAAAAGGTGAAACGTAGTGTAAATTTTTAGTTTATTAATTCGAACATACCAGGTCTACAAGTAGGAAATTGCGATTTTTTCTGAAAAAAAAAACATGTTAAAGGAAGAATGATAAAAAGTGCTTGATTCAAAGCGAGGGGTTAACCGCGACCTAATATGCTGTACACCTACTTCCACTTGTACTTCCAAATATTTCCAAATACTTCCAAAGATTCCCAAGCACTTCCAAATATTTCCAAGTACTTTCAAATATTTCCAAGTACTTCCAAATATTTCCAAATACTTCCAAATATTTCCAAGTACTTCCAAAATACTTCCAAAGGGGTGTACACCTACTTCCAATGGCAGATCACCCCTCGATTCAAAGTATGCTCCAACGCTTACTACACATTTTTCCCATCTTTCGAGAAATTTGTGAATACTACGCCAGTAAAAAACTTTTCCTTTTGCTGCGAACCATTCATCGAGCCATTTTTTCACATCTTCGTACGAACCAAAGACCTGGTCATCAAGTGCGTGACCCATCGATGCAATGGTAATCGGAAGGAGCAAAGTCTGGTGAGTAAGCCGCATGAGGTAGAACTTTGCAGCTGAGTGCTTCCAACTTCTCGCGAACCGGTTTTTCCGTATATGATGGAGCATTGTCATGAAGAAAAATGACCTTATTTTATCTTTTTTGATATTCTGATGGATTTTTGAGGAGCGAACTGCTACGAACAACAATTGTTCCGTTTGAACACAAACCGATCAATTGTTATGCTTGAAATTCTGCATCTTCTTACCTTTTTTGGCGGTTTTCCGTGTTCCTTGTCTGCAACATCAAAATAACCATTTTTGAAACGCCGAAATCATCTTTCACACGTATCTTGCGATGGAGTATATTCACCACAACCTTCTCGAAGCATTCGGTATGATTCAGCAGCAGTTCTCTTCGAATGAAAACAAAAAAATAATGTTGTCTGCGAATACTCTTATTTGGCACAAATTTCGACATATTGAACACAGCTAAACAATACTATGCAAACACTTTTTCAATTTATCACTTATGCGCGTTTGACACTTGTTGATGGAACACTAAAGTACCAAGTATGTCAAATCTTTATCCTACACTCTGAATTGGTACGTCATCTGTTTCTCAAATCCCCATTTCATACGTGTTCACTTAGTATATATTCATTTGTAAAACTATTTAAGAGATATTCAAAGAATTAAAATTAGTTTTTTCTGCATTTTTCAACTGGAAGTTCTGAAACTAGTAATCGGAAATTCTAATCAGTTTTTCATTATTAAAAAAATAAATACAACCTAAATGACATCAGGATAAACTTTCAGTTTTTTTACGTATTTTTGGTTTTGAAACCAAGATACACACACATTGACACAGACAGAGACAGCGTGTTTCGTCTGTGGTACCGATATCTAGAAAACAATAAGTCTTAATTAAAAGGCTTTTGTTTTAAAGAGTAGCAGAGTTGTTGATTTAATAAATGTAAAGCGAATTCTCCTTGATCTAAAATGTTATTTGATAAGTTTTGCTTACTCTCGACAATTTTAATTACATTTAAACGAATGAGTCATCCATTAGTATAAAATAGAATTTTGAAAAAAATTCAATTTTTTCAATTTGTGTATAACTAAATATAGTACCTAATCTACATAAAAAAGCTTGAAATTGACAAAATATATAAAGCTGACTTCTTCTACAAATGAGGTGATGGAAGCCCAGGAGAGACGGTTATTATAACTAATCTTGAAGTGAAATAAAACAAATATATATATTTTTTTAATTGGAAAAAATAATTTAATATTTAAAACCACGAAACATGTTTCGGTTGCAACTCACAACCACCTTCAGTCTGAAAATTAAACAAATCAGAGAGAAAACAGATTTACATTTTCAAATATAAAAATCAAATAAATAAAATGAATAATATACAAAATTCTTTTACATAATTAATAACAACAGAATATGCATTTCACAATCTCACCACGGATTTTTAGTTTAAGCTCACCCCTGTTAGCACACTTGGACTAGAAGATATTTTTTAGACATTAGGAGATCTTCTAGACATCTTAAAAACATGAAATCTGCAGCAAGGAAGATTGGCTTCTTATTCAGGTCCAAGCGATTTTACAAACCCCCACAACTTCTCACCATCTACAAAGCCCAAATCCGCCCCTGTCTTGAATACGGCTCTCATCTAAGGAGAGAAGCCTCAAAATACTCTCTTGCTACCCTGGATGCAATTCAGAAACGAGCCGTCAGGCTAATTGACGATTCTACCCTCACCGACTCCCTCGACTCGCTGGCTCATCGAAGAAATGTCTCTGCCCTTTCCCTTTTCTATAGATACTATCACGGCAGGTGCTCTGATGAGATAAAATCAATAATTCCCCCCAAAGCATGCTTTGCACGTAGCACGCGTTTTGCCGACTCCCAACACTCTCTCGCGGTCAAATTAGAAAAGTGCCGGACCACTTCATTCGCGAATACATATATCCCCATGACTTCAAGGAACTGGAGCTCTCTTCCAGCCTCTATCTTTCCCAGCACCTATAATCTTCAAACCTTCAAAACCGGAGTGCATAGACACCTACGTCTACACCCTCTCACTTAATCTACTCTCTCTTCTCTTCGGTAATGCAAGGGTCTTTTCGAGATCCATAGGGGCTGCATCTTTACTGGTGCACCCCTTCTTGCATTCGATTGCATTAAAAAAAAAAAAAAAACAATAAGAGCTGAATAAGACATCTTCTAGAGCAAGTGTGCTATCTGGGACAGAAATATTTTTTCCTTCCAAAATAGAAAAACTATAATGTAACATATTTATGGAAGGAAAGATATTTCTGTGAGCTTGAACTAAAAATCTGAGGTGAGATTGTGAAATGCATATTCTGATGTTATTAATGTAAAATTAATTTGTATATTATTCATTTTATTTATTTTTAATTTGCAGATTGAAGATGGTTGTGAGTTGAAACCGAAACATGTTTCCTGGTTTTAAATATTAAATATTTTTTTTCAATTAAAAGAAAAAATATTTATTTTATTTCATTTCGAGAGTATAACAACCGTCTCTCTAGGCTTTCATCACCTCATTTGTATATGTCAGATTTATAAATGTAATCTGATTAATGACTATATGTTTAAATTTCGAATCATTTATTAGTGAATTCTTCCAATCAAGTTTTATATTTGAATCTTTGATTAAAATTTAGCACTTGGCTATATAAATGGATAAAATGTACCTAAAAAATACATAAGTTCATTTCAAAGAATAGTCAATGGCATGGATAGAATTCGGTACTTGGAATGTATTCTGAGAGGGCAACTACAATATATTCTTGGAATGTAAACAAACTTATATAATAATCAAATAGAAGACCCAATCTTTAATTTTCTTTTATTTGATAAATTTTAAGAAATTGAAATTTGAATCTTAAGTTATTGGCTTAACACGACACAGCAAGGTTTTGGTTATAATCCGACTACCGCTTTTTCCATTAGTTGAGGCTTTTTACGCTTCAAAATTCTCTTAGATTATAGGTATAACTATTTTCTTAAAACATATATTATATAATTTGCGAGAAACTTCCCATGAGCTGTAACCTGGAACAAGGATTCGCCGATGTATATGTATGTATGTGTGTATACCGTATATAATTTGATATTTTTTTAATGTTGTCCTTAATTAATTAATCTTTGTGAGGGATACAATTTTATTTTTTTTAATGACCTCGGTAACAAAGCCCATTTGGTCGGCTCAGTGAAGATTTTTTATTATTTTTACATGTTTATGTGTCTGCGTGTGCAAATCGGAGTAGGACTCAGTTTATAGCCGGTAAAATTTTCGCAGTGAGCGGGTTTGAACCTAGGCATCCTGTTCAGTAGGTATAAGTCTACCGAGAGGGCCAATCTGATCTCCCATTATTTATTTATTTATTTTTAAATTTGACTCTTTTACCTTATTTTATAAATTAATATAATATTTATTTTAAATATCAACCTAAGGAAGACTAATATTAAAATATTTTATTTACCCATATAATGAATATTATGGAATATAGGATTTTCAGAGAAGTGAAAGAGTTGATATGGAATAATCAAGTGGAAGTGGCTACGTCAAACCAGTCTCAGGAGTAATTAGTCTAAATCTAAGTTAAAGTCATTTTACCGTGCACAGTAGTTTTGTCCTTAAATAACTTACGACATTTATCTACATAAAAAACTTTTTATTATAAAAATAAAATTTTAGAAAAATTTATTTAATCCGTTAATTTCCTATTCTACTTTAAGTAAATATTACAATAAAAGTAAAAGCTATTAAATACACTTATTTTATGATTTTATGACCAGAAGTAAGTAGGCAAGTTTTTATATGGCGACTATAAAAAAATCTCTATTCCCCCAGTGCTGGGTATATCGTATATACGTATACTATAAATAAAATATACCAATAATAAGATTCGCTAGAGGCGATGCAAATCCTTGTTGTTTTGTCGTGGGGTATAAATCACTCACTCAGGTTGAAGGGGAGGCTAATTTCTTCGGGATTCTATACACCGAGACGACCTTGTTATCGGGAAGGAAATGAGTTCCTGGTTATAGGTATCGAAAGCTGGGTGTCATTTTGAGCGCCACTCGGGGTTTGTTCTTATCAGTCTATTTGGCATATGGAATTGAGAAGACATCACCTGAGATGAAAAAGGTTGAAGAGTGAAATTTTATGATGGGAAAAAGGGTTAATTGGAAAATTAATTTCAAGCGTTTAGATTCGATAGGGGAAAGTCAATCAGAATTGTCCTCGGTTTACTATAAACTAAGAAGTAATAGATAATTTCACTTACATGTCAGAAGTATTGTCATTGATTTGGAAAATTAAATAGAAAGAAGATAGTGTTATGATTTGGTAAAAAATTGAAATTTTTCAAACCCAAAGGGTAAATTTGTATTAATGAATGACTGATATTCTTCTTCTGCATGTAATGCCATACTCAATCGATTACTATGTAGAGTTACCTTTCAATTTCAATTGTAATTTTTCTGGGTAAATTTTTAACAATGGTACTTTCCAGTGATCTTCCCCTGAAAATGATATTAGAAAGTTCTTATAACCTTCAGTAGCGGAGTTGGTTTTTAAGAGTAAATCAATAAAAGTGTCTGCTTAATCGATAATTTTTTTAAGTCTAAGATTAGGGATGTTACGGAGTTGGGTTTACCGGAACCGGAGTCGGAACTGGAGATGTTAAATTTGATCTAACGGAGTCAGAGTTGGAGCCGGAGTCGGAGTCGGAGTAGAAGAGAAATGTATTTAACTAACTGTTAAAGGCAGGCCTAATAAAATAATAGAAATATAATTCAGTAATCAGTCTCTTTAATCAGTCAAATATAAATAATAATACACATAAGTAAATAAAATGCAACAATAGAAAAATATGCTTAATTAAAACAAGTCAAAAGTTGTAGATACGCGCTCTGGCTGGCCGCTGTCGAATCTTTCGATCTTCGTTATAATCTCCGATTCAAAATTATCGGGGCCGAAGTCGGAGCCGGAGGTAAAAAATCAATCGGAAGTTCCGACCTTTCGGAGTCGGAGTCGATGCTCCGTAACATCCTTATCACAGATGATTGCTAATAACCGGGATAGGTTTTTACTTTATTTGACAGTAAGGTTCGATTTCCGAGAGGATGGACAAAGGACAACCTTTCTAATGTGTAATCAAATTTACTTTAAGCCAAGAACACTTATCAGATCTAAACGCTTTAAATTAACCTTTCCCCATCATTGAAACTCACTTGCTTCTGTTATTACCTATGATATGACTAAATGTTTAAATTTCAAATTGTTTTTCAGCGAAATGTCTAATAGATCTTTTATTAAAATTTATCAGCTGGTTATACATATACTTATGTACGGTTACCATATTTTTGAGGGAAAATAAAGGACATATAGAAGAAAATAAAAAATACTTTAAAATTCATAACATTTATTAAGAAAATGTAGCATAAAACAATTTTATACAATCTTAATTATTACACATACACACACATTGTAAAAATTTAAATAACATTTTTTATACTTTTCAATTGTTCAATATGCGGGCAGCACAATTAACGCCTATCAATTTATTTTTACTTGATTGTTGCGTTTTAAATAAATCATTATTCTTTCCTTTTCTCTGGGAAACACCAAAATTGCTAGTGGTATTGTCAGCACATAAAGCGACTAATTTATTAGTAATTTAAAATTTTGACAGTGATTCCTTGATGCAATTGTTAATATATTTGAAGTTTCTCCAGAAAGATTAATTATATTCAAAACTTTTACTCTGTCACCACATTGGGTAAAAAACCAGATTTGGGTACAATTTACTATTACCATGAATCGAACATTCCCAACAAATATTATAGTTATATATCCATCGACTTTACAAAATTAAGGACAAAACGCCTATTTTAGAAAATAAATAAAGTTAAAGATCACAGTAGTGAAATAAAGGACTGTCCTCTTAAATAAAGGATGTATGGTACCGTAACTATATGTCAGGCAAATTCGTCTCAGATGAATGCCCATGGCCTGGATAACGTTTTTTGGCACTCTAGTTCGATTTCCGAAAGAAATGAAACCGTTTTTGTCATGTAAGAAATTTTATTTCTAACATTTAAGATCAAGCAGAGGACAGTCCTACATATTTTATTTAATAAAATAAATTCTGCTACTATATTGCTGTCAGAACTTAATGCGTTTAGATTTAAATTAAGAAAGAGACTTATTAAGGGGTGAATCTGTATTTGAATTTTATAAACTCGTTATTGAATTGTGTTGGTGAGCTGTGCTTCAAAATGTCATTAGTCATATTTGCCCCTATTAGGATAACAAATGGGTGTAGCCGACGACAGCTCGAGATGGATGGTCTCGAGGACATGGCATCAGACTAGACGATCCTATCAGACGTTTTTATTTAATTACCGGGGGAAAATTCTCAATCCAGTTCTAACGTGAATTTGATGTTCTTCAAATAATGGGATTGAACTAGAATCGAGAACATTGACATAATTCTTCTACTTGTAGACAAGAATGAATGATAGTTGAGGAAATATGTTAAGTAAATGGAAGCCCAAGAGTATACAATTAGTTCGTTATAAAATGAACAAAAAATGTGTACAGGAAATATGTATAAGAAGTTATTTTTAATTGTAGGTATGCAAAAAGATGCAATTCAAATAAGTTATTATTAATTCTTTCTTGAATTATGGGGAAAAAACAAAACTTAAGAAAATTGGAATTGAGGGAATATAAGGAAGCAGAATTCGAAGATCGAATTATGTAAGGATTCGGGAAAGATTAGGACATAAAATAAATCCCAGCCTCTAGAATTTTGACTAATTACAAAAGTATTTGTTTCTAATTTACTTAATTAGTGTAATTTAACATAGAACATGAGCTAGATATGGACTTCTTTTTAACGATAGGCATCTCAAAAATTGTTATACTCATAAGTTTCATAGTCCATCGTAGATCTGTCTCCAGCCTTTCTCTTTTTTATAGATAGTACCATGGCTTTTGTTCAGAAGAGATAAAATCAATAATCCCTCCAAAGGTTTTATTTGTGAGAAACACGATTTTCTAAAACTCAACTCCCCTACGCGCTTAAATTTGGATAGTAGCTGAACAAACGCATTCGCCAACTCGTTTATCCCTATGACATCTAGAGACTGGAACTCTCTTCCTCCGACCGTCTTCCCAGCAACATATGACCTTCAATCTTTCAAGACACGCATCAACGAATACCTTCAACTCTGACCCAATCCCTAAACCTCTTCTTATTTCCAAGATACAAGGGTCCACCACGAACTACAGAGGTTGAACCATTTCGGTTCAACTTCTTCTTGTATCAGTATCATTATAAAAAAGTCAGGATTAACTCATCTGAAAAAAAAGTGTCAGTGATAGAAATATTCAAAAGTTCTGGTTCGCTTCGAAGCTATTTGTGGAACCAGAATTCCAACGATTTGTGAGATTCCAGTCTGGAGAAATAATAGAGTTAAAAGATTTGATAAAAATGATTTCTTTACTTGCGTACTTTTTTGTTAAGCTTTATAATAATAGATCTCTTGTGTTGTGAATATCTCGGAAAAGATTGAAGAATCAAGTAAATTCATCTCTCTTGAAGTCATAGAGATAAACGAGTTGTCATGTAAAATGATTCGATTTGAGTGTGTTGAATTGCAAAATGAGGCTATACAGGAAATTATTGATTATATTTCTTTAGAACAAATCTTATTAGTAACTATAATGAACCAAGAGATAGAGTAAGAAACTATTCCATACTGAACTCTGCTCAATTTAGTTTCTCATTAGGATCTAGGGGTACAAAAATAATGTTTTGAAGATCCTCTGCGAAAGACAGGTAGGAGCCGAATTAGGGTCTTGTAAGGTGTAAAAACTTAAGTGAAGGTAAAATAATGTCTGGTTCTGATTAGATAAATTAAGATAGATTTTATTATAATGGAGATTGGAGAAAAAATAAAAACTTTTCAAGATATGTTTTACACAAATTTCTGTAAATTAGAAATTTTTTGTAATTGAATGAATTAAACTAAATAGGTCAAACTTGGCAAGAAGTAATAACTTATTAATACAAACTTACCTTTTTAAATTTCAACTTATAAGACCAATCATCAAGAGATTACCAATTAAAAATTCAATTTTTTTCTTTGTCTTAATAATAAAGATTGTTTTTATTTTATAAAAGATTTTATTTATTATAATTTCGATTATCCTCACATAAGAATTGGAGATTTCCGTTATTTTGCCATTACTCATATGATCAGAACTTGACCAAATTAATATGTGACCGCCCCTAAGGTACCCCTTTCCAATAAAAAAAGAATCATTGAAATCGGTCAATAAAGAAAGAAATTATGTTTGAACATACATAACAAAAAAAGGTCCAATACCAATGAAATTTATACGGGACCAATCTGGAACTATCCTGAACCCAATTCAAACAAAATCATCGAAATCGGTCTACATGGTAAAGAAAATTCAACGGACAAACCCAAAAAAGACATTCCGTTGAATTGATAACCTCCTCCTTTTTTTGAAGTCGGTTAAAAAATTTTGATTTATTATTTATTTTAAAAAATCTTGATATAAATTAATAAAAACCAGACAGGCCGTCAATACTTTCCCATTATATTCTATAGAATATAAATGTGAAAGTAAATAAGCTGACGTGTTTTGATGTGGCCATCCACTTGACTTTACAATACAACCTGGCCCCTAAAATTATTCATAATCATGTAGGGGGGTTAGTTTTTGCATTTTTAGACTTCTGGGGGTCCACTGATTATGTATACAAAATTTTGTTGAGTTTGCTCAAATGGCCTAGATTTTTAATTTTTATCCCCCTCCACCCCTCTTAATTTTGGGTCGATATGCACCAAAATCTAATCAGCTCTTAATCTCAATGGACTAAAACTACGTGTGAAATTTGGTTTCGATATTCAAACTAGTTTTTGAGCTAGCTCGTCCACAAAAATTTGGTAACGGACAACCAGACAACCAGACAGACCAACTAACAGACATTTTGACAAAACAATTATTATCTCGAAAAATATAATTTTTTCGATGTTCATTTATTAGAGTTTTTCTAGAGGGAAATGCCATGGTTTCGCTCAATTTTTTTAATCAAAATAGTTTCAGCCGTTTTTGAATTATTTCGAAAAAAAGAAGGAAAAAAAAACACTTTTTTCATGCACGATTACAATACTTGACCATACCCCTGTATGGTAAAGTAAAAAATGAATATAATTATTGAAAAATGTGTTGTTATAAACCAATTACACAAATAGTGGGCCTAACGGGCCCAGATTGAAATTTTGTCTTTTTGAAAAAGCTTATGAGTTCTAGGGTTAAAAATCTTCAAAAAAATTAGAAATAATTTTCTATCCATTATATTAATGACACGGAAATTTAGATAAAGCTGAAGAGCGTCTATTTATCTATTTACTTATATCTAGGTATATATAAATCAAAGTAGTAGCTAGCGAATTTTCTCTCTTGAAATCTAATAAAATATTATATATGTTGACATTATTTGAGAATATGATTTGTGTCTCGCTTTTCGTTTCCCTCTAAAATCTGCGAAGGACTTTGTTGATGGGTGACTCTGATCCGCCAGCGCTCACGCTACGATGCTCCAGACACACAATACGTTTTAGCTAATGCTCCAATCCTTCTACCCTCTTCACTCTCTCAGGGTTATCTTTCCTTTTTTGAGCGGATTATAGTTTAGAAGAAAAAAACAAAAAAAGACAATCTCTCTTCAACAAGATTTTCAACAAATATGTTTTTCTTTTCTTTTTCTTTTTTTTTACTCACAAACTTCAATAGACACATATTTATAAGGTAATAAGAATACGAAAGGAAATTTATATTTAAAAATTTAAATCGATTCTTTAAATAAAAATATAGAATGAGAAATTTATTGTTTTGTAAAATATTGAATAACGAACAGTACCTGGCGTGCCTACGGCACGCCCGGCGCCGCTCGGCCTTCCGGGCTGGTGACTCTGGCGGGCAGCGTCTCGAGATGTGATTATTAGCTGTCCGTAATTATATGTTTTGAAAAAAATATTTTTTTTAATAATGAATATTGATCAAAGAAAGATGAAAAAATATCATTAAATGCTTTATAAATACTTTATTAGAGCATGCAACCATTTCTCTCGAAGTTCCCGATCGGTTGGAAACCTATTTCTTTTTTAATAATACATTTAAATATTTACATTTATCTAAAAAGTGTCTCTAAATTAATTATATATAATAATTTTAAAATTAATTTATCTACTAAAATGTCAAATGACCCCCGCAGTAATAAATTAAGAATTAATCTCATTATCCCATTAAATCATATCTAATAAAAACTTATATTATAAATTAAATATATATATATATATATATATTAAATTAATTTATCTACTAAAATTTTAAGAATTTATATTTTTCTTAAATTCAAAAAAAAAAATTAATTTTCGCGGTATGAATTATTTACAAAAAATTAAATATATATTAAAATATAATATATTTAAAATTAATAAATTTGTCTACTAAAATTTCAAATGAGACACGCCGTAAATCTAATATTCTAAGCTATATAGAGGAATATATTAATATATAGAGATATTATAGATAAATAATATAGAGAATAGAGATGTTTTATTTGTAAAATTTGACAATATAATAACTGTCATTGAATATTAGTTGCTTTTTCTCCCACATGTTCACCTTGCTGCGCCACGGGTACTGTCTGACAATGGCTTTTATATATCTAATGTAGATACATTGCTTTTACTTGATCAAAAATTTAAAATTCAAAAAAAATTTAAAATTAAACATACAATGTGAAATTAAGGAATTAATATCCACCCAAATCAAAAAGTAAAAAAATATTAATATTTCCCTAAAAGAAATGGAAACTTTCTAAACACCCTCTAAGGAAAACGTTTTATACACACTGTATTAATATTATTAAATAATAAGTGAAAAATATTAATCCAAAAGGAATAAATTATTATTCAAAAACGGAAAAAATTAATATTTATCCTAAATAAATGCAAACTTTCTAAAGAGTCTCTGAGAGTCTTTTCATACCCCATGTATAAATATTAATAAACAAAAAGTTACAAATATTAATATTTATCCAGGAGTTGATTTTAATTTTCCAATGCACAAACTACTTTCTTTTTCATAAATATTTATTTCTCTTTCTTTGAGTGATATATTCGATTACAGGCGTTGGCAAAAATGCTCTCCATAGAAATTTTTGATTGTGAAAATCATTCACATGGGTGGTTTCCCGTTGCCTTCTCCTGGATATTTTGAAACTCCTTACATTTTTGTCATAGATCAAAATTTTCCGGGAGAGTCGGGTTGGCTCAGTCGGCTAACGCACTGGCCTCGCTTCGGCATCGATCGATTATGACGATGTTGGAGTGGGAGGCCGGGGTTCGATCCTGGCTGGCAAATAAAAATTTCTACCGGCTAAAAACTCGGCTCCCTCACTAACCCTACTAACACTTTACTTATGTGCTGTCTAAATGGGCTTTGTTCCCGGTGACATTAAATAAAAAAAAAAAAAATCGGAATGAAACGATAATCGACATTGAATAATCTTGATTAGGGTCCTAAATAGCATCTAATATCGAAAAACTACTTATATGATAAAAAAAATTTAAGTCTGGTTTAGTTTTTAAAGATGTATTTCCACGTTGCGAAATTAAACAATATTTACCTATGATTTATTTATAACTAATTTTTATTCATATGGAAATGCCTTCAGTACGTTTTTTATTTTAATTGAGTAAAAATGTCTAAACCAGGGGTTTCCAACCTTTTGGCTTACACGGGCCACATTTGAAGAAAAAACAAATGTTTCGGGCCGCGGATAAAATATTATAATTCTATTGATATTTGTTATTCATAAAAGATAGTTAATAATGTAGAAATAAAAACTTTATTATTTTTTAGCTCATAATAAGCTTCTAATTTAACTTTAAATAAATTTTATACTTGAAAATAGCTTCACGTATATATAAATACATACCTACATACTTACAAAAAGTGATATCATGTATTAGTATTTGTTTATATTTTTTCCTGGCTAGATAATTAATATAAAATTCTATTAAAGAGACAAAATTCAATTTTTCTTTCAGATCAGAATCCAATTGTTGTTCCAGTAGATACAATCAGAAAGTTTGCAAGTAGAAAATTTATTTCTAATGAAAATGGAGTCGAAAATAGACCAAAATGATGATTATTTTTTCGGAAATCTTGAAATCTAGTTCCAGATTCAAAATTTAATATTAGAATTTTTATTTTTCGAAAACTTCACAGTAGATTTTCAGATTTCTTATTTTAGTGAAAAAAATTATCAGGCCAATTTGTTGTGTGTTTTCCAGTATCTACATATAAATCTCAATGTTTTAAGGAATTTTATGACTTTATATTGGAGCACTATTTAAATCGAATGGGATTAAAGAAGGATATGATATGGAATGATAATTTATTTTTTAAAAGGGTCACGGATATAATAATCCCTGACTATCCATTATCTATTGACATGTAAGAACGTGCAAAGATCTAAAAGACAAGTCCTGACAAGTTTTAGTCCAGGTGAGAAATTATCAATTAATTGGGATTGTTCTAGAAAACCCCAATTCCTTGTCTCCTTGTACTAGAATAACTATAGGCTTGGTTAGTATCGTAGCATATAAATTACTGAAATAATTAATGTTAAAAAAAAAATGAAAATATGGGAAGAAGGATAATTTTTAAATATTCGAAACTTCATTATTTTTTTATCTTATATAGTTGAGCTTATAATTTTGCTTTTAGTGAATTTTATTCTTGAAAAAATGTTCACGAATTGTACAAATGTATATTCATCTTTAGAAAAAAGGAATAAATATACTTATCTCTACCATACCATAGATGATACCCTGGTCTAAACAGACCTCAGACGTCACCCCCACCATTTTCTAGCTTTCCTTGAATATTCAATTTTGATCGACTATAGCTTTGAATACAGTAAAACCTCGTTTATCCGACCCTCATTTACCAGGACCTCCGGATTATCCGGATCGGATTTGTAGACATTTTTAATTTCACATAATTTTTAACTCTGATAGCAAGAATTTAATTATAATAGGTGCGTGCAAAAGTTCGTGCGGAGTTTCAATAGATGGAGTTATGAGCGTCGGAACGTGTTGTCATTAATGCCTACTCCTACATATTATACATATATCCTTGGAAAGGTGACGTCTTCAGCTTTCATGAAAAAAAATCATTTGTTTTCATACAAACTGCTTCGATAAATATCACTTTAAAAATGAATATCGATAAAGTGCATTTACGGCATGTTATACTTTACGAGTTTCGGAAGGGAATAAACGTTGCCGCAGCCGTGAAAAACATTCAAGATGTTTATCAGGATCAAGCACCAGCTAAACGAACTGTGGAAAATGGTTTGCTAAATTTCGTCTCGGAGAATTTAACCTTGAAGACGATGAAGGTGATGCTCTCAGTTTGCTGGGATTGCATAATCTATTTTGAGCTTCTCCCTTCTGGCGAAAAGATTGATTCGGACAAGTACTGTCGCCAATTAACCAATTTGAATCGAGAAATCAAAGAGAAACGTCCAATTTTGTCAAATCGCAAGGGAGTCATCTTTCATCAGGACAACGCCAGACCACACGTTTCGAAAAAGACGCTGTGCAAGCTGAAGAGCCTGAAATGGGATGTCCTAACGCATCCACCGTATTCTCCTGATATCGCACCATCTGACTATCACTTGTTCCGGTCATTGCAAAATTATTTAAATGGAAAAAACGTTGACTCTTTGGAGGCCTTACAAAACGGCGTGTCTTCGTTCTTCGAATCTAAACCGCGCAGTTTTTATGACCGAGGCATCCGTCTGCTGCCAGAACGTTGGAAAAAGATTATAGAAAACGATGGAGAATATATCATTGATTGAATACAGATTTTTGTTTGCCTAATTGCTGTGTGACTTTTACTCACATACTCCGCACGTACTTTCGCACGCACCAATAATTTCACCAAAATTCGCTTTAATTTTGATATTTTTATATTGACTAAGTCGGAACGGAGTAAAGAGAGACGATGATGTGAAAAGTTATTTCATTTTTTTAACGTATATATTTTCTTAAACAATTCTATGTAATTTTGATATAAACATGTTTTTTATCGTAATAAATTCAAATTCGCTTATTTGAAGATTTGTTTTATTTTTATTACCCATATATCCGGATTTTTGATTATCCGGTTTGCCTTTGGTCCCAGTTAGTCCAGATAAACGAGATTCTACTGTAATTTTCAAATAAAATAATAAAAAAACAACAACAACAAAATATATTATTTATTTTTAATTATACTACCGAGTATTAAAAATTTTTAATTAAATTTTAGTCCACACACACCCTAGTATTACAAATTGAATTTCGCTAGAAATAACAAATACATAAGTATCAATATTATACATATCAAAGTGTAGGTTCACATTGCATTATTGCATTTAATTAAATAAATAAATTATTCAAATATATGAGGTGTTTGATTTCCTTTTATATAATATCCAAACACTCAGTTTAATTATATTATTAAAATTAATTATTAATTACTAGACAAAATTTCAAATAAGAAATACTTTTAATTAATTTTATTTCCAAGTGCTTATTTTATTCATGTTATCGAATATAATACAAATACAATTCGTTATTTATTCACTATCATCAATATAATGCTCTATTTATTTTTTGTTTGATATACTTTTTATTTATATATTTTTATATTTAATTCATTATCGTCACAAATTTAATTTGAACTCTGAGAATTTGTCAGCTAACGATTCGCGATATCGCTGAGAGTTGGAATTTATTAATAATATGATAATGTGTGCCAAATTTAAGTTCATAAGTTATAGCCGTTCGATATCTGCCCATATAACAATTCAAATTTTTCCTAATTTTTCTGCATTTTTGAACCGGAAATTCTCATGATAAAAATCCAAAAATCTAATCAACCATTTTTTGGTAATATAAAAATATAAGTGGATTTTGATGAGGCAGTCTAAGGTTTAAAAAAGAGAGATAATTATAATTATTTTTTATTTAAAGCCGACGTTTCGGAGGTTTATTCTCTCCTTTTTCAGGGTTTTCAGTGAAGTGAAGGAAATATGTGAAATTCCCCTCTTTCTACTCTCTCAGTAAAAGTAACAATATTATACATTATTTCATTCTCAGACAGAATTTATAGATCACTACACTAAATTCTGGCTGAAAATGAAAATACTGTATAATGTTGTTACTTTCACTGAGAGAGTAGAAAGAGGGGAATTTCACATTGTATTTCCTTCAGTGACCTTTCAAAACCCTAAAGAAGGAGTGAATAAACCTTGCTGCCTCATCGAAACCACTCAATTCACTATCAGTCCGTCCCCAAATACTATTTCAATCTTATAAAAATATAAGCACAAGGATGAACTTTTTATGACTGATATATCAAGTATTTTAGAATATCGGATTTCAGACAGATTCTCTCACAGATACATATCGAGAACAAAGAGGTTGTCCTCTGCTTGATGCAAATAAACATACACACATTTATATTAAATCGAGGGTAAACCCCGATCTAATATCGTGTACACCTACTTCCACTTCCACTTCCATATAGGGTGTTATTGAAGGAGACAATAAAAGATTATATAAAAATTCTGCTACCTAGGCACAAAAACTTTCAATTTAATAAATAGGGGCATTATCTAACGAATTCCCAAATAATTCCACATAATTCCAAAAGACGTGTACACCTAATTTCAATCGCGGTGCACCCTTCGTATTAAATATAGATATGTATAGGTATATATTTGGTATGTGTATAGGTATTATATATTTAATATAGGTATGTGTCTATATTTATTTGCATCAAGCAGAGGACAACCTCTTTGTTTCTCTTTATGAATAAACTACAAGTCAAACATGAGGTTAAGTAGTCAGAAAATGTGTGTCTATATTTATTTGCATCAAGCAGAGGACAACCTCTTTGTTTCTCTTTATGAATAAACTACAAGTCAAAACATGAGGTTAAGAAGGCAGAAAAATAAAAATTCATATTTATTTTGTCGGCGTTTCAATTACATATTTAATCTTCATCATGACAAATTTTATTTGGGAGTAGAAAGATTTGGTAAATTATGAGGCTTTGTTATATTTATGAATATTTACAACGAAAACAATAACATAATACATGTTAAAGATCCATTCTCCTTCTTTGTTATGATAAATATTTAATCAAAACGACCAGAATAGAAAATTGAATTTTTATTTTCCCGGCTGCCTATCCTCTTGTTTTAATACGAGCATTTCGTGGTGCCTTCGGCACGCCCTCGAAGCTCGGCCCTCCGGGCTGGTGATCCTGGCGGGCAGCGTCTCGGTCCAAAAATGTTATTCCTCTTAAAACACCACACTCCAAATGTATACCTGTAAACTCCCGAAAATACATAGTCTCTTAAAAGTTTCGCCTCATTTTCGTCCTGACACAGCGTTAAGTGAGAGTAGCAGAGTTAATAAGAGAAACCAGTGAGGTTGTTTTCTTCCTGATTTAAATAATTCTCGTTTGTTGAGTGACCAGCTTACTATTACATCAAAACGAATTTACCTACATCCATTCGGGTAAGTGAACCTATATGAACTAACAGATAATAATAATTATCATTAAAATGACTAGTGATGAAGGTTAAACCTTCGAAACTATAGTTCTAATAAATAAATTATATATAAGAATATTTATGGCATAAAATTCATAATATAGTTTTTTATTTATAATGATGAGAGAAGGAGTTACACCAAAAAGGTGCAACCCCTAAAGGCCTGGGTTGGCCCCTCCATCGTGAAAAGAAGAAGAAAGAATGTTATGAGTTGGGCGGGGGTCGAAGGTATCTGTGGATACGGGTCTTAAATAGCTGAAGGTTATAAGTCGCGGGAAAGATGGTGGCAGAGAGCGAGTTCCAGTCTCTGGAGGTCATAGGGATAAAAGAGTTGGCGAAAGCGCTTGTTCGACTTTTATCCAATTTGGACAGCGAAGAGGTGCTGAGCGTTAGAAAACCTCGTGTTCCTCGTAAAGAGGGCATTAGGGGGGATAATTGATTTCAGCTCGACTGAACAGACACCGTGATAGTATCTGTAGTACAGGGAAAGGGCAGAAACGGTTCTTCGGTGGGCCAGGGAGTCGAGTGAGTTGGTTAGAGCCGGGTCTATATGTATATGTATATGTATATGTATTGATATATGTTGATTTGAATAAGTAGAGGACAGCCTGTTTGATTTCTCCTAATTTATTAAAATAAACTATACCTTTTTACAAAGGTTTAGTTTTCTATCTCAAATTAAATTCTAAATACCAGATCAAAAACATTCTTTGAAAGTACAGGCTGGTCATAAAGATCTACCACATTTTGAAGAGGAATAAATAAATGAAAAAATGTTACCCTTTCGGCCAAACTCAACCAAATTTTGTATCCATATTCTGTGGGCCCCAAAAAGTCTAGAAATCCAAAATCTAACCACCCAAAATCGGGGGAGGGTCAACAATGAAAATTCTAGCCTTTTTAACCAAACTCAACCAAATTTTGTATACATATTCTGTGGACCACTAGAATGCTAGAAATGCAAAAACTAACCAAATTTTGTATAAATAGTTTGGTCGAATGGGCTAGAATTTTCATTTTTGACCCTCCTCCATTTTGGGTAGTTAGATTTTGAATTTTTTAGCCTTCTGGAGGTCCACAGATTTGGTTGAGTTTGGTCAAAAGGGCTAGAATTTT
The DNA here is from genome assembly GCA_024734495.1 of Forficula auricularia. Classification (NCBI taxonomy): domain Eukaryota; kingdom Metazoa; phylum Arthropoda; class Insecta; order Dermaptera; family Forficulidae; genus Forficula; species Forficula auricularia. The sequence continues at coordinate 5,018,649 of JALMQS010000058.1, forward strand.
TATTTTTGACACCCCCCCCCCCACTTTTCGTCTGATATAATGTTTTAAACACATTAAAAAAAAAAATTTTATGTTCTTTTCAAAAATATATTCAGTTTTTTTCTAGTTAAATTTTTTCATTTTTTTATACCTCTCAAAATGTGGTAGATCTTTACGCGCCATCCTGTATGATGAATTTTCCTTAAATTTTTTCAATTATTTAGGATAATGGAATCTAGACATACAGACAAACAGACAAATATGCAGACAAAAACTAATACTTGAGAATTATTTTTTCACGTTTTTCATAACACAATAAACAAAAAATAATCGAGTGAATTCGAAACCTCTCCTACAATATATGCAACACCAAGTACACTAGCTCACAAAAATAATTATAAACTATACGAGCTATATTCTAGGTTAAAATAAATCTATTTTTAAATTCATGAGAAAATTTTCTTTTATTCAATTAGCGGGGGTGAAAAATGTAACAAACAAGGGAGGATTGAAATGGAATCCTTTTTACTTACTTTTTTCAAAATAGGCAATTTTTAAAATATTAAGAAAAAAATTCCCTATTTATGGATAAAATTTTTAAAACTTACTCAAGTGCATTTGCTACTTAACCTATTCACTAAGGGGTTGAAAATACTTTGCTTGGGAAGAGGATAAAAAAAAATATATGAAACCAAAATATCTCCTTTAAAAAAACAAAAAAGATGAACAAACTAAACGGTTTAAGAATATAGTATATTTTTATTATTAGAAAAAAGTGATGTAATACCCATGAATTTATTGCTATTGTGTGTGGAGTGTTTTTACTTGCATTCAACCCTTTTGTGATACAAATCCCAGCAAGTGTTTAAAACGTGAAAATATCGTCTCTATAAATAAAAGGATAATAAAAGCCACTTGTGCTACTGAAACAAGCGGGGGTGGTTGGCTGGCCAAATGATAGATTCCCACATCAAGATATGCGTGCAAAAGGGTTGAAACCCAACTACGGTACATGAACTGTTCCCACGTGACGGGATGGGCGCGGTTTAAGAGAAAACACCACGCGACTAATGGAATCTAGTCATAATTAAGGCGCTAATCTCGTTAGCGTGACTCAATTGACGGGGAGAGGGGACTTCGCACCCCTTTTATATAAATAAATATAAAGAGAGGGCTGCTCGGTGTTCATTATCGCCCTGATGGAGAGGGAGGATTTAATCTGGCCGCTGATAACAAAAGCGTCTGCGGCTGGAAAAAAGGTTTAAGGAAGCGACGCAATGGGGATGAAGGGGGTGTGAAGGGGGGACTCTTCATGCAAATGTCTACAGTTCCAATTAGTCACTCGAGGACAAAAAATAAACATGGCGTTAATTAAAACGCCACTAAAACTAACAGGTTAGAGGATATTGATGGATATAAACTGCCTAATGAGACTACGTTAAAAAAATTAATTAGTCAAGTCGTTCTATTATTATATAAGAAAAAACGTTTCAATATTTGGCTGTAAACATAAAGAGAAATCAACGAGGTTGTCTTCTGTTTGATATGACTAAACATATTATAGCATACATATATAGAATTTAAATTGAAAAAATATAAATACTAGATAGGTTTCACAAAAAAAGACAAATTGATTATGAGCAAGACTCTATATATATATTTTTGGGGTTACGAGTATATCTTCAGGAGATCACATAGAAAAGTTTTCTATTAGTTTCGAAAATTTGACCTTCATCATCAGTCTTTTTAATTATAATTATTTTATCTATTATTTCTCATGGGTTCAAATACCCGATTGGATTTGAGTAAATTCATTTTATCAGCATTATTAAGCAAGTAAATGAACAAACATTTTTTTTGCTGCTTACTATTACGAAACAAATTAGCTAAATCAATATTAGTATTTGAAGCTGTAATAAATACAAATTCATAATTAAAAAGACTGATGATGAAGAAATTTTTGAAACTATAGACAATTATTTATATTTATAAATCAAAAACTCATTTTAAAATAAAAATTTTTCTAAGACGTTGTGCCAACGTAAAAAAGTATTGAAAAAGTTTTTGTTTTGCCGAGAGTAGCAGTAGTTGTTGATTCACAGAGAGAAACAAAGAGTTGTCCTCTGCTTGATGCAAATAAACATACACATATATATATCGAGATGGTATATCTGTATATATATTATTTATTTGTTTGAGACTATAGTTTCGAAGACTTGGTCTTCATCATCAGTCTTTCTTCAATTATAAATGTTTTTCATGGAGTCAATATCATATGGATATTGAAAACTTGGTGTTCCTTCGTCACTGCTGGCTAGGAACTAAGAAAGAATGATGATGAAGACCAAGTCTTCGAAACTATAGTCTCAAACAAATCAATAATATATATACAGATATATCATCTCGATATATATATGTGTGTATGTTTATTCGCATCAAGCAGAGGACAACCTCTTTGTTTCTCTTTTAGTAAAAGTATATTATTGGTCAGAATTTAATTTATTTAGGTTATTTAAACCATAAAACAAGCATAAAAAACCAGTGTGTTTTTTACAGATTTTAACTAATAGAAAGGTAAGTCGGGTTGTTCTAGCTGGCTAAGGCGGCCCCGCTTCAGCATCGTTGATGACGATGTTCAAGCGGGAGATCCAGGTTCGAGCTTGGCTAGCATATAAAATTTCGACCGGCTAAAACTCGGCTCCCTCACTATCCCTACTAACACTTTACTGATGTGCTGTCTAAAAAAAAAAAAAAAAAAACTAATAGAAAAAAATTACAAAAATATATTGATTTTTGCAATTTTTCATAAGTTTAAACTTCGATGCGCGAGCGGAACATGTCAACCGATTTTAATTTTTTATGCCGTTTTTCTTCTTATTACAAAAGACAACTTTTCCGCATAAAGTGTTTTAGGAAAAAAAATTGAGTTTTTCAACCCACCCTACTGCGTAGCCTGTGCTTAAATCCGGCGCTGCAAACTATATAGTTTGGCTGTATGTAAAAATTTAGAATCAAGTGATCGCGAAATTTTTTAAAAAAATTAAGTTTGATACTTTGAGTGAAAAAATTATCTACCTATATAAACTCCTGAAGATGAGCTCGTATCCTGAAACATATATATATTTATTAACTCTTAGTGAGTGCAGCAATCTGCCTAAAAAGGCAATAAGCGTTTGTTATGACTAATTACAAATACATAATAATTAAAAAAATCTGAAATATATATATGAGTCTTACTCATAAGCAATATTTCTTTCATTTGTGAAACCTACCTTGTAATTTATATTTTTTAATTGAATGTAATGGAAGGCAGCCCAGAGTGAGGAAAGAAAAAATTAACACATATCAAATAAGGTCTAATTTATTGGAATCCTTCCTTCTTTCCTTTCAAAAACCGACGTTTCGGAGGATTTTTCCCTCCTTCTTCAGGGTTTCATTCATTGACCTTTGAAACCCTGAAGGAAAAATCCTCCGAAACATCAGTTTGAAAAAAAAAAGTATTCAATAAATTTTCTTATTGAATTTTGCTTTCCTCAATACCTCTGACTGACCTCCATTACATTCAATTAAAATTTCTACCAGTGCGTCTCTCCCCAGAGAAAATTTCGTTGCAAAAAAATGTATTTTTTTTAAATTTAAATTTTTAATTTAATTAAATATGTTTCAACCTAGAATCTACACCATTCATTCTCCTAAACATAATTCATTGTTTATTTCTAAAAATATTTATTTGTTTATAGGTGTTTTTTGTTATTTATTTTTGTTTTTTGGCTTTTTGCCCTTTCTAGCCATAAGCCATTTTACGATACTATTTTATTTTTATTTAAATTTTTGTCTCTATCCCGGGGGTCAGATTTTTAGCCGGATGCCTCGAGTCGGATTTGAACCCTCGTGTCCACTGGTTTTCGGCAGACTGATACGCTACCACCTAGCCTATTCGACCCCCCTTATAGGTGTTTATCAATCCATTTTAAAGCATTTATATTTCGAATTTCCTATTCTCTCGAAACTTTTGAAAATTTAGTAGCATTGTGAAATTGTTTTATAAATGAACTATATTTATTAAAGGGGACAATAAAAGAGTGTGTCTTCTGCTAGAAAAATAGCACTGGGAAACAAACAAACCAAAAAAAGGGTAACATAAATCAAATGTCACCTCAGAGTAGCAACAATTAAATAAAGCCAAATGGGAACAAAAACAAACAAGTAAACAGAAGTTCAAATCGAAAGTTTCTTTTTGCCGAGGTAGCATAATTCGTATGGATCAAAGCGAGCACAATGAAATGCAGTGTGTCGTCTGCTGGAAAATTACATTTTTAAATTTATTTGTAGCGGAGCACCAGAGTTTTGAGGCTGGGTCCTCTTCATCAGTCTCTATTACAATTCCCTGTGAATCAATTGTAATAGGCTGATGAAGGCAAAGCCCTCGAACTATAGACTCGTATAAATAAATTAAAACATTATTTCCAGCAGAAGTCTACCTCTTTGTCTCCTTTATTTATAAAAATTCTGCTACTCTCGGCAAAAAGGAAACTTCAATTTGAATTATATTTATATATTAATTTGGATATTCGCCCTCAGGTGATTTTTTAAGAAAAATTATATCTATTTTCAAAAGAAAAAATACTCAAAATCCTTAATTCATTATATTTATTTATTTCTTTTTCTTTGGCTTTATTAAATTGATGCATCATTAGGGTAAAATTATTTTGATTATTCATGTCCATTGATTAAATTTATAGTTGTTGTAGGTAAATAGTTTATGAAAATAATTTCTTATTTTTTGCCAACGTTTCGTTGTTGACTTCCTCAGGGCTCAAACAAATTAACTTCTTTGGATATTTGTCATTTTATTAATATTCATTCTTAGCAAACACATAAGGCCAGTCAACACAGATTAAAAAATATTTTCCTATTTAAAGATTTTAAATTTGTTTAGAGCCCCGAGAATTCAACAAAGTTGACGAAACGTTGGCAAAAAATAAGAATTATTTCCATAAGCTATTTTCCTTATTTCTACAACAACTTATTAATTAGGTAAAAATTGATATATATATATGGTATATATACTAAATATATATAAGAGCCTAGATTAATTTGTAGCAACGCTGACGTAGTGCTGCCGACGGGGAGCGCCGTCGGTATATTTGCGGCAAATTTGAAATATAATCGTAATTTGGACTCGAATTTTGAAATGAAAGACTTCAATTGATTTTAAATTAAGAAACATTAAATATATTGATAATTATCCCCCCCCCCCCTCACCATTCAAAAATTAAATATTCAATTCGCTTTTCTTTGCGGACAAAAAAATAAATTAATCACACCTTATTTGATTTATATTGTTATACCAATTGGATGTTGATGAAAGCAGTCCACGGTGGTTGTAAAAAATAAGACTGGGGACCTGAAGAGGAGAGAACAAATCTCCGAAACGTCGGTTTAACAAGTAAATGTAAAATAATAAAACCTCTATAGTCTTATTTTTTACAACCAGTGGACTGCTTTCATCAACATCCAATTGCATATTTATACCAGTCCGTCTCTAAAGAAAATCTCTATCAATTATATTTCTATATATTATTTGTTTAATTTTTAATAATTTGCCACTTTTTTATAATTTTTTAAAAATCTAAATTTTGTTATTTTTATTTTTTTATTTTTACAAAATTGAACGACTTAAGACACGCATGGCCTGTCATACAAACAACATCTGATCTCTTTTAAATATTTGGAGCCTTATATCGATTATCGGATTTAAAAAAAATGATATAATATAATTCTCCTCTTCACACGATTCCACTTATTTAAATAAATTCTATTTCCACACAAAAAATATCACAATGCTGTAGATTATAGAAAAAAAAATACTTCCAGATTCATATCTAGAGCCTCATTTCTGTAGCTGTGTCAGGACGAAAATGAGGCGAAACTTTTAAGAGACTATGTATTTTCGGGAGTTTACAGGTATACATTTGGAGTGTGGTTTTTCAAGAAGGAATAAAAATTTTGGACCGAGACGCTGCCCGCCAGGTCACCAGCCCGGAGGGCCGAGCTTCGAAGGGCGTGCCGAAGCACGCACGAAAAGCTCGTATATATATATATTCCTGTTCTGGATAATTTGTTTCCCGTGTAAAGAGACAAAGATAAAATCGCTTTGTTAATTAATAATAAAAAAACACCGTCGATAGGGTGAAGAGAAATCCGAAATATGAAAGAAGGGTTGCACCGGCTGCTACCGCGCCCGGTGATTAATTCACATGACGCGCGACTGAATAATTTGGAGGTTATGGAAGGAGATGGGTCGGGACTTGATACCATTCAGACTCTCTACTTGTCAATCCAAAGCGGTTTCTTTGACTAAATGGAGGACCAAGAAGAAGAGGTGAAGGTTATTGATGAATTGGCTGGACAGCGACAGGTCGTCTCGTCAAGGACAGCAGAAAAAGTGTCGCCAAGACAGATGATGACTCACGCACACACACATAGACTGAGCTCCCCCAAAACACTCAGCCTCATGACAAGTTAGAGCATATCAAGTTATAAGAATCGATAAAAAAATGCTTTAAATTATTTCTACAGGTGTTTGAATCGGGATAAAAAAATGAAAATATCGTCAAAAAGTTGCAAAAGATTGTGTGGCTGGAAAACGATTAGGAATTTTATAATTAAGGAGAAGGTTGAAAGATATTCAGAGCATTTTAAGTACCTATTATATTTGGTGTATTATATTAAGTAATTGATTGGGAAATAGCTCAAAGTAATTTGCAAGAAAAGGTAAGTGAACTTTTTTTATGCAAGAAGAGACACAACGCAAAGATATAGCACATATAGGCATATATATCTTAAAATATTCTTGCTTTACTGAAGAGAAGCATCAATCAACTGGTGTGTTCACCACACGACTTTCACATTCTCACTTTTATTTGAAATCATCGCGACACTCCTAATTTAGACCCTCTTCCTTTATTTCAATCGTATTAAAATTTATACATAAATAAATAGATAACTCATGACGCTTGATAAGTACACCATTTTTGAGAAAATAAAAAAAAAACGACAAATCTGTCATGTAAATATCCACTTCCGTTGCTCCGATTTCAATCAAAAGCTTGCTGTACTACTTCTAGCCTAAATCGAACTAAGTTTCCAATTTCGTAGCTCTGAGACTTATGGTTGCGAAACCACATACATACGCACTGACCAATGGATGTTTGGGCCCTTTTTGGCTTCTGGGGACCATAATATCCTAAATCTGGTTTCCAACTATTAAGGGCATCGATTCCTTCCACCTAGAAGTTACAAAATGAAATTAACTATTTTCATCTCTGACAAAGAAGCCCTCAAAGAGTCAGGACCAATACTGGCGATCGCAATACTTCATATTCTTCTTCTTCGAGTGCCATACCCGAAAAGGGTGTCGGCGCCTCCACACATATACCTGTGCTGAGTGTGTTTTAGTTGTTTTACACAGATATACAGGACCTACTTTTTAACGCCGGTTCCGAACGGCTAATTTGGAGAGGTGACTAGGCAATTATACTCTTGGTAGGTTGCCATTACTTTCCAAGAGGAGGCGACTGCAAATATCTATCTGCCGAGACTCGGTCTCGAATCAGCGATCTCCCGTGTCAGCGACCCGACACTCTAGCCACTGACCCACAGTCACCTCTTACTTCATATTGCTATATTCTAAAAAATATAAATGTGAAAGTAAAAAAGAGGAAAGCATGGAGAGAGTGCCAATTTCTAGAAGCCATGAGGATAAATGATATTGCAAATGAATTGGTTCGGCATTTCTCCAATTCAACCGTAAATGGTTGTGGGAAGTTAGGGAATCACAACATGCTATGCTCAAATCAGGCTTTGAGGTTACTTATTAATTTTATCTTATCAGAGCCCTTATAGTATCAATAAAATAGGCAAAACACAAAAACATATCTTCGAGAGACTCGGTAAGATTTGTCTGATAGCTCGTTTTTTAATTGCATCCAGGGTGGTGTATGCGCCTTCTTCACATGTAGGATTAATATTCAGAGATAGGGGTGGATTTGTGCTTTGTTGGATCTTGAAAAATCAGCTAGACTTAAATAGGAAGCCAATCTTCCTTGCAGCGAATTTTGGTATTCCAAGATAGGTCAGACATAATTTAAATTTTTTAGTTTTTTTGAATTGTGTGAAATAGTGTAGATGGGGACATAAATTGATAAATAAATAAAATGAAAATTATCTATGGATTGCATTGAGGCGTAAATCGGTGTAATCTTCAAAAGGCTGTCAATCTATTTTTTGTCTAATCATGGAACGCAAACCTTCAATAAATGTGTAGATGAATTAAAATTAATAAAAAGGAATGCACGAAATGGAATTACTCTTTTTGAACATGAGAGTAGTGGGCTTAGTGCAATTGAACCAGAAGAACCTGAAGAACAAATTCGGTCTAATAACGAGCCCTGTTCAAATCAATCAAATAAAAACTAAAAATTAACAACTAAAATAATTTTTATAAAAAAAATAAAACTGATTTCAAAAAAATTAAATGAACAAATAAAATAATAATAACTCAAAAATAAAATAAAATGCACTAAAACGTATAAAATAATTATCTTATTTAGTTACAACTAAACGACGAAATATTAACATGAAATTACTTTTTGAAGTCGGTGCCAAACAAACTATATAACCGAGCGTACCCGCCAAACGTACTAAGTAAGATCCGTCGAGTGCGATTCATAAAATGTATATGTTTGGCACCGACTTCAAAAAGTAATTTCATGTTAATATTTCGTCGTTTAATTGTAACTAAATTAGATAATTATTTTATACGTTTTAGTGTATTTTTATTTGATTTTTAAGTTCTTATTATTTTTATTTGTTGCATTTAATTTTTTTGAAGTCGGTTTTATTTTTTTTTTATAAAAATTATTTTTATTTTTCTCTTTTTAGTGATGTTATTAATAGTGACTTAATATAATACCTTGAATGCATCTCGTAAGAGAAAGCGTCGGGCGAATGAATCAGAAAATGATAATAAAATTCAATTCATAAATATATAAATTCTCTCGAAACGTTTGCGGATTTTAAATGAATGTTTTAAGATTTTTTTATAAAAGATTTTATTTATTATAATTTCGATTATTTGGTCATAAGAATTGGAGATTTACGTTATTTCGTCATTGATCATATCATCAGAACTTGACCAAATTAATATGGGACCACCCCTAAGGTACCCTCTTTCCAATAAAAAAAGAATCATTAAAATCGGTTCATAAACAAAGAAGTTATGCCTGAACAAACATATTAAAAAAGGTCCAATACCAGTGAAAAAAACGGGACCAATCGGAAACTAGACTGAACCCAATGCAAAATAAAAATCATCAAAATCGGTTAGCAATTTGCGAAGATATGAGGTAACATAGACACACAAAAAAAAAAAAAAAAAAAAATCAGTCGAATTGAGAACCTCCTCCTTTTTTGAAGTCGGTTAAAAATTAAATCCAAGGAACTTTCAGAGAGAGATTTAAAAAAAAATACAGAATAAAAAATAATATTATTAGTTTACTTTAAATTTCATTACCTATATTTCACTGATTTAATGATACTTCATAGTTTATTGATTACTTTATTGAACATCATTGTAAATGAACTTGAATAAATAAAACTATTATTTATAATTGTATAGCTATTAACAAAATTTTAATTGTAATAATAGCGCATACAGTCAGTATGTATAAATAGCCAATTGCGTATACATACAGTTTACAGTATGTATACATAGCCAATTGAGTATACACTATACATACTGTATGTATAAATAGCCACATTCAAAAATGTATTTATATGTATATCAAGGATTCTGTAATTTTTCATCTCTCAACAGTTTTTTTTTTTTTTTTTGAGCAACCAAATTTATTTTTATCAAAATTACTTTCAAAGAATTTTGATTGTTTTTAACCGACTTCAAAAAAGAAGGAGGTTCTCTATTCGACTGAATTTTTTTTTTTTTGTGCCTATGTTACCTCATATCTCCGCCAATTGTGAACCGATTTTGTAAAAAAAATTTGCATTGGGTTCAGTCTACTTTCCGATTGGTCGCATTTTTTTTTCATAGGTATTAGACCTTTTTTGTTAGGTTTGTTCATGCCCAACTTCTTTGTTTATTAACCGATTTCGATGATTCTTTTTTTATTGGAAAGGAGGTATGTTAGGGATGGTGCCAAATTAATTTGGTCATGTTTTGATGATATGATCACTATTAATAACATCACTGAAAAGAGAAAAATAAAAATAATTTTTAAGAAAAAAATAAAAACCGACTTCAAAAAAATTAAATGCAACAAATAAAATACACTAAAAGGTATAAAATAATTATTATCTTATTTAGTTACAAGTAAACTACGAAATAATACATGAAATTACTTTTTGAAGACGGTTCCAAACATACCTTTTATGCACTCGGCGGATCTTACTTAGTACGTTTGGTGGGTACGCTCGCTTATAGGTATGGTTTGTTTGGCACCGACTTCAAAAAGTAATTTCATCTTAATATTTAGTAGTTTACTTGTAACTAAATAAGATAATAATTATTTTATACCTTTTAGTGTATTTTATTTGTTGCATTTAATTTTTTTGAAGTCGATTTTTATTTTTTTCTTAAAAATTATTTTTTATTTATTTGTACGTCTTTATTGTATCGTTATAAAAGTAAATTTTTTTTTTCAGATTCTAGCATGAAAGTCAGCTTTCACCCAAGAAAATTTGTCAAAATCTAAGTAAATTTATCTCTCTCTTAGCTCAAAATATTTATTAAGTTCTAAATCATATTCTATTGGTATACTTTAAATAATCAACCGGAATGGAATACGTTTATCACTCTATTTAATATAGATTTGTGCCTGTGTTTGCTATTTCTGGCCATATGTTACACCATTTCACTTACAAAAATATTAACCCAGATGAATTATAATAATTAAATAAATGGAGCGTATGTGGACGACAGGCGAAACGAATCTTCATTATTGAAAATTGAAGCAGTAGAGAGGGGTTCGAATGGTACACTAAAAGACAAGGAAATTATTTCTTAAATTTATATATGTCGACAGTTTGAACTGATCTACCCTTTACTCTACAAATCAATAATAGCAATAATTCTGTAAGAAAAGAAATAATAATAATACTTATGAAACCCACCTAGTAGTGTAATTTCAATTTCATTTGTTTATTTTTTAAAATAATCTGAATTGTTCTTGCTTTTTACATTAAATTATTATTTTTAGTAAATACCTTTTCTGACTATGTGCGTCTTAAATAAGCCGGCCAACTCCGAGTTGGACTCACATACTGAAGGCTGCATTTCTTATAATTATAACTTCCAAAATAATTGAGATATCAAATTCGTTCTTAATTTTCACTGATGCCAAAATTCGTGGATTTTTTTCATTAATAACTTAGTAAGCCATTTATGAATAACGAGTAAAAAATTCAAATAAAGCTGGTCATTTTAGCACTTTCGATCACCGTATTTTAAATTAGATTAAATTAATCATTCTTCTTTTACAGGTCATTGCTGATGGGATAGCACACAGATCTTGTAAAAAATATTTATTATTTTCGCCCCCACAAAAATTCGACCGTCTCAAAAGTAATGGATAATAATATTAATACAATTTTTGATTTCCGAGAAAATTAATAAATTTTTAAATGTCAAGTTGGTATCGTATTTCGCTTACGAACTACAATGCTTGAACAATCGGCTTGACATTCAGACAGACAGACATGGTATGGACTCTAATATAATCACGTTTTACTTTTTAACAGAACCCAAAAATGTAATCTACAAATTAGTATAAAAAAATCGCTGATTAAATATTCTGGTCCCAAAAAACTACTTTTATAATTAACCTTAATCTGAATATTATTTTTACACATAATTTAGAACCTGAATCTTCTAATCGTGAAAATATCTTATAAAGAAGTTAAAAATTCTAATCCGCGCTTTCATCGTAATAATTATTTTATAGGGGACCAGAATCCAATTATTATTTCTAGAGCATTTTCATTATAAAAACCCCCTGATTGCATGTGGGGTGTAAATGGGTCTTGAAAATATAAATTTACCTACTTCAAATCAATATTTAAACACATGAGAAATAACAAATAGAATATTTATAATTAAAAAGACTGATGAAGAAGGTCAAAACTTCGAAACTATAATCTCTAACCAATAAGTTATTTATAATAATAATTGAATTGGTATCTTAAATTAAAGTTTCTTTTAGCCGAGAGTAGCAGAATTTGTATAAATTAAAGGTGACAAAAAAAGAGTGTTTCTTCAGCTGGAAAAATAAATTTTTAATTTATTTTTAACGAGGACTTTGATCTCTTCGTCAGTCTATTACAATTGATTCACCGGAATTGATGTGTGAAATTATAGTCTATTCTGAATTGGTATATGTTTATTTCCATCAAGCAGAGAGAAAACAACCTCAGTGTTTTATCTATATGAATCAACAAGCTACATGATAATAATACTTTATTAGTATATAGGTATTATCAGTTAATATTGAGTTCTTAATATTGGATTCCAATATATTAGCCTGTTTCGACTTTAGCGAAGTTTTAAGTGAAATCGAACCTAAATATATTTTATAATAAATATACAATTGAGTGTAATCTTGGCTGTGTCTAATTTTAAAGGAATCTTGATGGTTAAACATTGACTGAATAGCACATAAACTCCTCAAGCAATACACAAAATTATCTATTATTATTATTAAGCTCAAGGGTAATCAGCTCATCTCTCTACCAAAATCAACCCTTGTGTTGATTTTCTTGTATTATAAATACAGTAACATAGACATGGCATATGCTTGAATGAAATAAATTCATCAATGCAGAGAATTCATTTAAAAAATTATCTAATTCTCGAAGATTTACATCCTCAATAAGATTGAATTAAAGAACAAAAATATTGGATTTATTTCTATTTTATAGAATTGGTAAAAATCAGGTGTAGTGATGCAAAGGGTTCCCCATTACCTAGATAATTTTTTTACTTTTAAAGAAATTTTAATTTATTCTAATAGTATGTAATATACCGAGCTCGAATATAATATTTATTTTTATATCTCTCCTAAAAATAAAGTATATGAACCACTCCAAAAAAGGTGAAGTGATACAAAGGGTCCCCTTTTACCTCTCATCTTGGGATTTTTTTAAGAAAAAAGACTTTTACTTTTAAAGAAATTTTAATTTATTATAATAATATATTATATACAGAGCTCGAATATAATTATAATTTTTATATCTCGCCTAAAATTAAATTTATGAACCACTCCAAAATAGGTGAAATGATACAAAGGGTCCCTCCTTACCTTTCATCTTCGGATTTTTTTAAAGAAAAAAGTTTTACTTTTAAAGAAATTTTAATTTATTCCAATAGTATGTAATATACAGAGCCCGAATATAATATTTATTTTTATATCTCGACTAAAAATTAAATTTATGAAGCACTCCAAAAAAGGTGAAGTGATACAAAGGGTCCCCCCTTACCTCTCATCTTCGGATTTTTTTAAGAAAATAAAGTTTTACTTTTAAAGTAATTTTAATTTATTCTCATACTACATTATATACAGAGCTCGAATATAATATTTATTTTTATATTTCGACTAAAAATTAAATTTATTAACCACTCCAAAAATCTTGAAGTGCTACAAAGGGTCCCTCCTTACTCTGAAAATATTTTATTTTTCTTCCAATTTGTAATTCAAATATTTTATATTTTGTATACCTAAATAATAGACGGCTCAAAATGAAAATTTAGGTAAAGTTAATAAGTATGTTATTAGTTATAAATTCTTAAGAGAAAAGATAATCTATAAAATCTACTCACCAGAATGGCGAAAATGAGGTTTTAATTGTCCCGTGCGAAATAAATTTTTCTAAGATGTTGCGCGAACGTAAAAAAGTGTATTATTGAACAGAATTTAATTTATTTAGGTTATTTAAACCATTAAACAAGCATAAAAAACTAGTATGTTTATTTTAAAAATTATAACTAATAGAAAATATCTGCAACGGATCGTTGCTAAACTTTATCCAAATTCATTTGAAATATTAATATGTTTTGCTGGCTTGGTGTGTACTGGATATATTAATTATTTATCCTTTAACAATAAAAAAATAATATGTTTATTCCTTTATTATTAATCAGATATCACTTGCAATTTGCAGTTCATGTTGACTTTAATTCAAAAATAATGATCAATAGTCGAGGAATAACCATTCTACATTGGATTTTTGACGTTTCGGTTATTATTAGTAACCATTGCTGAAGACATGGAGGAATCGACTTAAAATCAAAAAAGTCCATCGATTCTCATCTAATACTCGAGGAATAACAATTCTACATTAGATTTTTGACGCTTCAATTATTATTGGTAACCATTGCTGAAGACATGGAGGAAACGGCTTAAAATCAAAAATAACGATCAATTCTCATCTAATACTAGAGGAATAACCTTATTGCATTCCATTTTTGATGTTTTGATTATTAATGGCAACCTCAAACTCAAACTTGAGTTGTTTACCAAAAAAGAATTTAGTCTTTTTGATTTTAAGTCGATTCTTCCACGTTTTCAGTAGAGGTTGCCATTAATAGTCAAAACATCAAAAATGGAATGCAATAAGGTTATTCCTCTAGTATTAGATAAGAATCGATCGTTATTTTTGATTTTAAGCCGATTCCTCCATGTCTTCAGCAATGGTTACCAATAATAATCAAAGCGTCAAAAATCTAATGTAAAATTGTTATTCCTCGAGTATTATATGAGAATCGATTGCTATTTTTGATTTTAAGTCGATTCCTCCATGTCTACAGCAATGGTTACTAATTATAACCGAAATGTCAAAAATACAATATAGAATGGTTATTCCTCAAGTACTAGATGAGAATCAATCGCTATTTTTGGTTATAAGTCGATTCCTCTATAAATGTAACGGATAAGAAAAGAACGCAGTTGCTAACTTTCCTCCCAAATTTTTAGCATTTCACAGAGAGAAGCCTATCCACTCATACTTAGTTAGGTTAAATGAGTCCTATATTACCCTAAACAGATCAAATGAATAAATTTTAAAGAATTCAAAAATCTTACTTTAGAGTAAAGTACTTTAAAATATAATTTTACTAAAAACTTTATTTAACCTTTTTTGTCGGCCCCAAGGTACTTAATTAGGATATTAAATTTCATCAAAATTGGTTAAGTCATTTTAAAGAAATTTAGAAAAAACTAAAAAAGTACTGAAATAAATAATGTTGTATAATACTAATGTTTGTGGGCCGATATGTACCAAAAACTAATCAGCGCTTCATTTTGTTAAAATGATGGTAGGTTTTCAATTTCATTTCAATCGGTGCAAAGGTGTGGAAAAAATCGTGGACGAAAAAAACGATAACATACATACATACATCCATCCATCCATCCCCACGCACTTCCAAAAAAAATGGCACTTTTTGGCCTCTCGACGAGATTCCAGATAACTTTTGGCAAAACCGCCACGTGCTAAAATTTAATCTCATTGAATACTTCAATTTGTGACCTTAATTGAGTTCATGGGTTCCGTAGTCTTTACCTGAGGACCCGTTGAAGTCGCGCTTGCCGCGCGACCGATTGCAATACTTTCTCCCATGCTTCGCATTGGATAAAGTAAAAAATATCGTAATTTTTGCAATTTTTCATAGTAAGTTTAAAGTTTGATCAGCGAGAAGAAGATGTTAACCGATTTTAATTTTTAATGCCGTTTTTCTTCTTATTACTATAGGCAACTTTTCCGCACTAAAACGTTTTCGAAAAAAAATTTCAGTTTTTTCGACCCACTCTAATATATAGTATACACCAAATATAAATATTTATTATATTTAAACGCCTCCCGGGTTCGAATCCCGGCTAATCCTTTTGTCTATAATAAAAAATATTTTCTTCGTTCCCTAGTTAAATAAATATTTATAAATATGTAAATTTGTTTGAGACTTTATTTCGAAAGTTTGACCTTCTTCATCAGTCTTTTAATTAGAAGTATTTTACTTGTTATTTCTCATGGGTTTAATTACTTGATGCGACATAGAAAAATTATTTTTATTATTTAAACAAGCTGGTCACATAGCAAACAACAACTTCATCGATTTCTCTTTATAAATCATCAAGGGGTGAACCGCGACCTAATATCGTGTACATCTACTTCCACTTCCAATTTCATTTCAAAGTAGAAGACAATAGATGAAGGGGCATATAATTCCACATAATTCCAAAGACGGTGTCCACCTAATTCCAAACGCGGTTCACCCCTCGTGAATCATCAACTCTGCTACTCTCGGCAAAACAATTTTTTTTTAAACAAAGCTTTTGGAATATTTTAATGTTTTAGTGGTTTTGATGATGGTGTGGATTTATACAAAAAAAGGTTGATATCCACTCTTCTAGTTGATAAATTGATTACAACATCTAAAGAAAAAAATGTATGAAAATAAGCTCAAAATTAAACAAATATACAAAAGAGAAAATAACCATAAAATTTCACTCAAATCCTTATGTGTATTCAGGTGTAAGATCTTAAAAACCCACAATCCCTTTCATTTTCCTCTTAGTATTAATTGTGTCTGATTGGTGAAGGAGCCGCTGCTACTTTGCAACTGAACTGGCTCTTTTTGCTGTTTGTGGCAAAAGTAAACCGACAAGAGCCCGAGGCACCATTAAGATCCCAGGTAGATCCATCCAAGAAGAACGGAAACGCCCTGAAGGCAAGCGAGGTTAAGGCCCACCAAATGCGGTTGTAGAAAACTATTCAATTAGCAACTGTAGCTGAATAGGAAAAAATCTGCTGGAGTCACCTGGTGAAGCCCCAGGGCTAAGTAAACACTCGGCAAGGTCGTAATGGGTTGTCCGATCCAATAACAAGGGGTTCGCCCCCCGCGGCCTTTTCCGCGCTTGAAATAACACAGGGCAGCCCCTTGATAGCAACTCTAATTATACATTACAATTCAGACACAGAGCTTGATTAACATCTACATCCTGAGACGGCTTTCAATCCGCTCTCTTTGAATCAGAGGCTGGCATCTTTATTGTACCACGGGACAATACGTTGAGAAATTCTCAAGAGAACCCATGAATTAAATTTAAAGTTCTCTATTTTAATCATAATTAAAAATATTTAATAAAAAAAAACTAAAAAACACGCTTTTGTCGGTAATTCTATAAAAAGCACAAAATAATGTAATAAACTAATAAACATAAAGTCAAAAAGCGTGGTTCACTTTGTCGAAATTAATTAAAACATCATGCTTATGGGCGCCACGGTTTTTGACTTTATGTTTATTAGATTAGTTTGTATTTTTTAGAGAATTACTGACAAAATGGTGTTTTTTAGTTTTTTTTTTAAATTATAATTTATTTTTTTACTTTTTAGTCTTAATTATTTTTACATTGAAAAGCTTGTGGAATTTAACAGATGTTTTTTATTTTAGCATCACCTGTATGTATTTATGTACCATATCTATCTATCAATGTGACCTTTGTTCTGTTAAATTCCGCAAACATCTATATATATAAAATTAAGGTTTTTTCTATACATTGCTCCAAATCACGCCAAATTTTGGTTGCACACATTTCAAGCAAAGCTATGAACGAAAACACCCTCAACAAAATTTCTGTCTGTCTGTATGTCTGTCTGTTTCAGTGGTTTCCGAAAAGTTGCTCACGATTCACGTAAAAACGGCTGAAGGGAACATTATGAAATTTCATATTTACATCAGATGTCTTCTAACTTACGTTTTTAGCTATATAACGTTTTGATATTTTGACCCCAGAAGGGGGTTTGGGGGGACGCACGAATAAAAATTATCAAATAACTCCTAAACTATTAACCCTATGGCAAATTTTATGATAAACAAAGTTGTAGGAGATGTGATTTCTGACAACTTTTGTTTAAAAAAATTTCTCCAAAAAATCGCCCAAAAAGGGGGGAGGGTGAAAAAATGTAAATTCTTGCCCTTGGAGCAAACTAAACCAAATTTTGTATACATAATCTCTGGGCCTCTAGAGAGCTAGACATGCAAAAACTAACCACCCAAAATGGGAGGGGGGGGGGTCAAAAAATGAAAATTCTTTCTCTTGGGCCAAACTCAACCAAATTTTGTATACATAATCTGTGGGTCACTAGAAGGCTAGAAATGCAAAAACTGGGTGCGTTAGGTGTGTGCGGGGGTGGAATGGGGGTGGGGTGAGGAGTGAGGCGGAGTAGGGTGGGGTGCAAGGGGTGGTGCGGGGTGAGGTCCAGGGGGCTAGGCAGAGGTGTGGTGCGCAGGGTTGGAGGGCACGGAGTGGTGCCCGGGGTTGATGGGGTGCGGGGTTCGAAGTGGGTGGGGTGTGGGCGGGGGTTGGGAACGGGTGCATGGTGCGGGTGCTGGAGGGGTTGGGGAGGCTTGGTGTGTTTCGGGGGGGGGGGGGGGGGTCGAGGGCTGGGGGTCCAAGGGGCAGGCCTTGCACCCAGTTTATCTATAAAAGTAATTTTTCACCTACTCAATTTAATAGTTTCTAAGGAATTTGGTATTGGTTGGTACTTGGTGAAACATTTTTTAAATTATTGGATAATATGTACTTAATTTAAAAGAAATTATATAAAAATAATAAAAATAAATACATTTCATTCTGTTAAATTCCGCAAACTTTTCTCTGTAAAAATAATTAAGACTAAAAAGTAAATAAATAAATTATATTTAAAAAAAAAAAAAAAAAAAAACTAAAAAAACATGCTTCTAAAAAGTACAAAATAATGTAATACTTAATCAAAAAGCGTGGGCGCTTTGTCGAAATTAATTAAAAGTACATGTTTCTGCGCCCTAAAATATATATTATTTATATTTCTTTATATTCCTTAGTTAAAGCAACTTTTTTTTTAATTCAAATTTCCATTGAAAAAGTGAGAAATTCTTCCGAAACGTTTGGAGTTAATTTTATAAAATATTTGCATTTAACGGAGAAATCAATTAGATTGTTCTCTGCTTAATGAATATAATATTCGTTTGTGAAATGACCAGCACTACAATACTAATTCACTCACATCAAATCGGATATTTGAACCCCTTTAAATAAAATTTCTCATTGCCTATGAGCAATGAGTTATAAGGGAGGAGCACTACCCCCTTACACATCCCCTAACTACGCCCACAATGAATCTGTTTTTGAATTAAACCATATTATGATTATATAAATAAAAACTTGCAATATATAGTGGATTCAATATTGCGATCGACTTACATAATATCCTCTGACAAGCCAAAAAAGTGCGTTTGTATCAATACATAGTAGGTAGTGATTAGATTTTGGAATATCTCGTTGTTAATTTTTGAATTATTCTATTGAGTTTAAAAGGATGTTATAGTATAGCCATAAAACATAGAACAATTTATATTTTAAGTTTTTTAATAATTTCTCGAGCAGCTCTAGTGTAACTGAGTCTTGAAAAAATGTTCACTATTTTATTATTTAATGTGGGGTGAGCGATTCTTTCATTAAAATCTGATCGATTAAAATAACTAGAAAGAGCGCGGATAGCATCATCTCTCTTTCTTTAGAGCCAAGAAGTAAAGCCAAATACAAGTTCACACCTGTTTCAGACTAATGGAGATTAATTTCTGAATTTCTATTATTTTAGGAATGGCCTTTTGCATTCGGACCAAACGATACTCGTTAAAGAGAGAGAATTTTAAAATTTGACTTGATTAAAATTCAGACAAACACGCTCAAAAGAAATTACTTGTTCCGGCTCTAACTAGCAAGCGTATCGAGTATTGAAAAAGGTTTGACTTTTTCTTCTATTTCTTTGTATTTTTGATCGCATAGAGAAATCCACTAAAATTTAGTTCACAATTAACTTTTCCGATGAAACATTTAATAAATTTTTCCAAAAAACCGGGACAAAATGATCGGGACACCGGGACACCTGAACCATACAGGGACAGTCCTTACCACTTGTTATGTACGTATTTTATGGACGGCCACTAATCTAAAATTAAGTTGTGGGAAAAACTGAAACAGAATAAACATCCTATTGCATAACTCCTTAAATTTTTACAGCAATTGATCCCTGGATATTAAATTATACGCCATGCTTGTAAAAAAAAGATTTAGTACTTATATTGGATGCGTGAAGCTGTGATGTGAAAATCGAGTAGAAGAAGATAACATGGGGAATAGATTTCAGTAACCTCATGAGAAATGAAACAGAAAAGAAAAATTAAATTAAAAATTCGAAATTACTTTCAATTTTCAAATTAGCAAAGTATTTAATAAATATAGGACGTTTTTCCAAACTAGTAATACAAGAATAAAAGATTAATTATATTAAACATAATTATCTTAAATATACCTTAAAAATGATCAATAATGAACTAACATTAGTGGAAAAATGACATTGATAAAAACATTATTTTATCAAATAATTATCAGTTTTTATAAATTACAATAAAACAGAGGCTTTTTTATTTACGCCTAAAAATGATATATGGCAGGGGTGGCCATAAACCTTAACTTTAGGGAGCCGAAAATTTATAAAACTGTTTCAAATGGAGCCACATTGTTTGGAGATTAATAATTAATGTTTTATTAAAAAAAGACACATTTTTTTATTTTATAAAACATAAATGAAGTAAAATATATATTTTTGCTCTACTTACTATAACATTACAAATTAATTAAATTTTTGTATTATTATTTTTTTAATTTAATTATTATACAGGGTGGGGCATAAAGATCTACCACATTTTGAAGAGATATAAAAAAATGAAAACATTTAACTAGAAAAAAAACTAAATATATTTTGAAAAGAAAATAAATGAATATTTTTTAAAATGTATTTTAAATATTATCAGACAAAAAGGGGAGGGGTCAAAAAAAATTCTAGCCCTATTGACCAAACTCAATCAAATTTTGTATACATATTCTGTGGATCTCCAGAAGGCTAGACATGCAAAAACAAATCAAATTTTGTATACATAGCTTGGTCGAAAGGGCTAGAATTTTCATTTTTGACCCTCCCTCCATTTTTGGTGGTTAGTTTTTGAATTTCTATCCTTCTGGGGGTCCACAGAATATGTATACAAAATTTGGTTGATTTTGGTCGAAAGGGCTAGAATTTTAATTTTTGACCCTCCCCCCATTTTGGGTGGTTAGTTTTTGCATTTCTAGTCTTTTTGGGGCCCACAGAATATGTATACAAAATTTGGTTGAGTTTGGTAGAAAGAGCTAGAATTTTCATTTTTGACCAGCCCCCCCCCCCCCGGGGGGGTGGTTGTGGAAAGTTTAAAATAGAGAAAAAAATATATATTTTATGTTCTTTTCAAAAATATATTCAGTTTCTTTCTTGTTAAATTTTTTCATTTTTTTATACCTCTTCAAAATATGGTAGATCTTTATGCGCTACCCTGTACTTTTTAAAATCAGTATTATTCAAGAGGGTTCAAGAGCCGCACGAGATTGACTGAAGAGCCGCATGCGGTCGCGAGCCACGTTGTGGCCACCTCTGATATATGGAAAGAAAATTAATCTGAAAATAATTTAACCCTGAATACGTAGAATAAATGAAAAGATATCAATTAAATTTCAATTTCTCTATAAAATGATTTGAATAAAGCAAGTATTTTAAGCTAATATTTGAGTAATAAGAAATCTTCATTGAAAAATAAATTGAATGAAATAAAAAAATAAAAAGCTTTGTCTGTGTATAGGAAAGAGGATTGCTCTGTACTATATATTATATAATATATTTAATCTTTCATATATTTTTTGAAAATAATTAATTGAGGGACAAATTCTAAAATAAAATATATAGCTTTTTGAATTGTTGATCGTTCTATTCAAGACAAGGGATATTTATTTCACATTTTAATAATGTAATTTATGAGTTTTTTGTTTTAATTTCGCCCTTAGTAATATACTACTGATAAATCATTTTCAATTATGACTTTTTTCTGTTTGTGTGGCCTGGATTATGATACCCACGATAACTCCTAAATGAAAAGTTAAAAAAAGTAGTGAAATTAAAATGTGTGTGGAACTCTTGACATATTATTTTTAATTGTAGTTAGATTAATTAATAGTTCTCTTGTGCTTTTGTAATGTTATTATAGCAAATTTAATGCTTAAACAATTTTCGAAGAAAAAATACAATATTTCAATTGTTTTTTTTTTCAAAAATATATTTTAGGTCCTTCGATTCAAACGGATACTGCTTTGAGTGAGTGAGGTAAGGAGTCAGAAATTATATCGTGTGGCTTAAGGGGGTTCAAGACTGTTTATCATTTTTATAAGAAAATTCTCAAATTTTTACCATTGTATCATTGATGTATTAAATATTTATTCCCGAAATTTGAAGTTCATCGTCTGTCCCATTAGCGATAAATAAATTATTGAATATTGTCTTTTTAACATTGAAGTAAATGAACCGATCTTTTAAAAGGGCTATAACTTCTATACAAATTATAATCATTATCAACAAATTTATTCATATTAATTATTCAACTTTTATGAATCGAATGATAGATTTTTCAATAAATTATACAGTCTAGTTAATTAGTTATTCATAAATGTAAAAATAAATAGTTATTTCCAACCAACAGAATATAACAAAAACACTAGTGTATAATTCCAATTCTATTTCTTGAAATCGTTTTTGTGTTAAATAAATGTTTTTATAAGGAGGAAAAATTTATCTCAATATTCTTTTTATTAATATTATCAAAACAAAGATTTATATTCGAAATTAACCTCATTATTAACAATTATTTTATTAAAAAATTAGTAGCCAGAAGTTGTCACTCTGCAAAAATACAAAAGATTTTTTCGTAGATCAACCAGATTGAGCTGCTGTCCCGAAACTCCTTAAACTCTGTAATACCTGAGATCGATATCGACCATCCCCACAATGAATCAGCCTGTCCTATAAGAAAATCTTAAATTTCTCCTAAGTAAGCTAAAAATTAGAAATGGATTAATCCAAAAGTTCTCGAATCATCTTTATTTATTCCCATTTTCTGTTATTACTATTTTAATAGATCCTCAGCATAAATAAATAATAAAACAACATAAGAAAACTTTTCAAAAAACTTCTCTACATAAAATTAGATTTTAAAAGATACAATTTTAATATCTAAGTTTCTTGAAGGAGAATTTGATGATTAATTCAACAATTTTCAAAATAAAACGATTAATTGTATTTATTAGGTATAAAGTTTTTTTATAATTAGTAATTTTCTTTTTTTGAGTTTTTACCTGTATTGTAATATAAATCTTTCACTATTTTAGTATAAATGAAGATGGTCTACCAGTGGTGACCGAAACTGTTTAGTAAATATATCAATAAATATTAGTAATTTTTTGAATTATTTTATTTATTATTTTAGTGACTAATGATAATAACTCTAAGTACCCTAACCTTTTCAGTTTCATTAGCCCTATGAACAAGCAAGACATGTGTTTTTACCCCTTTTTAAAAAAATATCAATCCTCGCCACACCCCGCCCCTTAGCGGAAAAATTGAATCCGTTACCGTCAACATATATTAATTAGTCTGATCAGATCGTCAAGTAGTAATTTTACCCACATGGGGATGAATACCATTAGGTTAGGAACTACTGGATAATACTGTTAATTTTGAATAGATAATTTTATTATAAAATAATTAAAATTGTTAAGACAATTTAACTTAAAAATAATTTATAAGCGCTAATTTATCTTAAATAAATAACGATTTTGATTGTTTTATTTGAATATATTTAGAGGAGAATTTTCAAAAGAGCAACATCGAAATCTTGCTTTATCCGTCAATTATTTATAATATTCGACTCTACTTTCTAAAGCAGGAGTTCACAACGGGGTCGGTATCCCTGGAAGTCGATGAAATTTTAAGGGGGGTGGCGGGGGGCGGGGCAATGATGATGGGGAGTCGATGTACATACGATTGATTAATAGTCATATAATATTACATTATATCCGAGAGATATATACCCAAATAAAAGTTGTTACCGAACCACCATATTGTCGTGTTACCAGGTCCGAATATGTTTGTATTTAGTATATAATATAATTCTATGTCTTATATGGCCGTTTATTTAAATATTTTAAAATTGACTAAAATATATTTCAATACTATACACTAGAACTTTGTGAATAATGAGTATGAGATTCAGTCCATTGTCTCCCACGGCAAGTGAAGATCGAGAGCAAGAATTCTCCTCTGAAAGTATTCATATGAAATAATAAAAATCGTGTTTCATATTTGATTTTTTCATATCATATTAATAAACTTTTATTTATCTATTCAATATTAATAATATAATGGTGTGGCTTGGGCACCCATACCGCAAGTCCCTCTGGCCAGCCAGGCCCAGTGTTTTAGTAGGTAAATTATATTATAATATATACATTTTATTTTTGTTGTTATATTATATAATCGTAATATTTAAATATAATAAATTTGAATATGTAAAATGATATATTATAATTAGTATAAGATTGTAGCTGAAAAAACCCATAAACAAAGTGTGATATTTTCTCTGACAGTCTCTCATGGTAAGAGGCTTGCGTCCCAGCCAATAGATATAACAGACCAAAATAATTATAAATAAGAAAGAAATCTATCTTATTTTATCGATTTAATCTATCTTGAGGCTCATAGTAACTTTTTAATAAAAGAAAATAGAATTTTATTTAAGAATTTTGTAGTTTAAAAGAAAGTGTATGAAAAGATTTAATATTTTCTCTCCGGGAACGAATCAACTAGAAATGGCTAAAAGTTTTATTTTTTTCTCATTAGATATTTATTCATATCTATTGAAATTTCATATCTCTATGTTATATTCAATTATATTTTATATCAAATAATTATTAATGGGAAATTAGCATTTTAAAGGATAGTTTATTTGAAGTCCAATTTGAAAAAAACGCTAATAATTCAGTTGAATTTTTTTTTTTAAATTTTAAATAAATAAATATTATAAAACAATCAATTACTAATAATTTAGTTTAATTTTGTACGAAATCGGTTCAGTATTTTTTGAGAAAATCGTCAAAAACCCCGAAAACCGGTTATGAGGAGGCCGTTTTAGAAACATTTTAAAATTCACCTACATGTCACAAGTCAATGTTTCGTTTCATATGACTTTTTTAACTTTTTTCAAAGGTATCTCGTGCTTTCAAAAAAACGTCTTTTTTTGATGGTTCAGATGGTTTTTGACCATTTTCTCAAAAAGTACATGATGAATTTCGTTCAAAATTGAACCTTATTATTAATAATTAATTGTTTTATAATATCTATTATTTTTATATTTTTAAAAAATATTTCAACAGAGTTATTAGCGTTTTTTCAAAATGGACTTCAAATAAACTTTAAAATAAAAATTTCCTAATAATAATTATTTTATATAAAAGATAAATGAAAATAACACACGGATATGAAATTTCAATAGATTTCAATAAATATCTGATGAGAAAAAAAATGAAACTTTTTGCCATTTCTAGTTGATTCGCTCTCGGAGAGAAGAAATTGAATCTTTTCATACAATTTCTTTTAAACTATGAAATTCTTAATCAAAATACTATTTTTTTATATTATAGACATACTGTGAACCTTCAATAAATGAAATCGATAAAATAAGATTGATTTCATTCTCATTTACAATTCTTTTGATGTATTTTATCGATACGTTAGGACGTCTCTTGACATTAGGGATACATTATTTTTTCTGGATTCAATAAATCCATTCAGTTTACACTATTGAAATAACTTTTAGGTTTTTTAAATTTAATACATTTAAATGTATGAGTATATAATATAATATATAAATGAATAAAATAATTTAAATATCCAATAATTATACCATCAATAACAATGAACCTGGCGTCCACGAGAAGCGTTAGAGATCAGTGCAAAGCAGTTAAATAATTATTTTACTAAATAATTAAAAGCGTTAAGACAAGTTTATTTAAAATCGATTTAAAAACATTAATTTATATGATATATGTAACAATTTTGATTGTTTTATTTAAATATATTCATGAGAAAATTTTGAAGAGTGCAACATCCTATTCTTGCCCAGTCGGCCAAAGATCGACAAGTGTCTTTAAAAGCTCACTTATTAATATTATTTCTTTAATAACAAATTACCGATTTTTATGTTTGATCACTAAATATATGAAAACTAACCACTTCTTCAGTTGGTAAAAATTCCATTGGACCATGAGAATCAGGTTTAGTTAGAGACTCCTGGAGTGTCAATTTGTAATGTAATTACAATTTACAATTTTAAAACTGTTCATATACAATACGAAACTTATTTTGCGAACATATGTGAATAAAATGTTATTAAATACAATATTTTTTTATTAAACGATAAACATATTATGTATTATTTTTATTTGTTGTTAGGTCAATAGTTTATTTTTTTTTTTCTTATTTTTCTCTCATGGTTCTCTCAGATAACCAATAGTTTACTGTACATGGGTTAGGGGAGTGGGGATAAAGGGGGAAGTGCCACCTCCAAAACTCATTGCAACCCCTTAGAAAAATCAACAAACTTTTTAGTAGAATTGACAAATTTTGGAAGTAACGAAATAATTTAATGTGAAATACATAAGTGATGTTTCGTAATAATGCAATTTCGATTTTTCTAGGAGGGCTCTCTCTCTTTCTCCCCACTAACTACGGGCATTAACCATACTATTGTGAATCTGGACTGATCAAGGACTATACAAGATATTGCTGTATTCAGTTTTTAAAAAAATCGATATTGCTCAAATTTCACTTCTTCTTAAATATTGTATTTACCTCCGGAAAGTTTCCAACCTGATTTACTTGACAAAATGACGAACATTAAAATTTGTATCAACCCCAGTGCTCTAAAAAATAACAAGATTTTGTTTATTGGTGTTAGTTTATCTTGTGCCTTCATTTGACTAAATATAAGAGCATATTTCACTAGGAAAATTAGTATTTTGCTTAAGAATTTGCTCGAAAAACCAGAGTCAATTTAGAAAAATTAACAACATATTCGAAATCAGCAGCTATTATATACTACTATTATAATTACTCAAAATAGACTCATAAATCTTTGGCAACAGATTGACTCTTAATCTTAACCGGTGTTATAATTATTTCCTTTTGGAGACAGTCTAATAGAACTCAATGGATATTTAAGGGCTAAACTACCCAAGATGAAAAACACAAATTCTGAATAAAATATTTTATTGAAAAGTTATTTTAAAAACTGACGTTTCGGAGGATCTTCCCTCTTTCTTCGGGGTTTAAAAGGACCAAAGAGGGAAGCTTATTGGGGTTCATAGAATTCTAATGACACTTGCAAAGCGAACTTTTTAAAACTAACGTGTGTCCCATATACGGTATTTGAGTGTTCGGATACTTTGGCCAAAAAATTATTATATGTAATTAAAATAAGTTTCATTTTCAAAAAACAAAACAAATTGGCCTAATACTCTTAATTAATACAAAGAGAACGAATTTCATTTTCATTATTTAATATTACATTTGGTTCTCTAACCCCTCTCTTTTATGTAGTTAAAGGGTTTTAATTAAATAATATAAAGACATTTTGTTAGGGATTAAGTAATGAGATTTGCTGGAAAAGATTTATTACTAACAAGAGGTTGAAAGTTGAAAGAAAACAAAATAACGCCGGCAAATTTATTTTATATATTTCCGGAGAAAATCTTGTTTAGAATTCTGTACAAGAAAATTGTTCAAATGAAAAATTTCATTTCATGTTTTAACGACTCACTTATAACTAAAGTGGGAATTAATTAATTTTCACCATTCATAATATATCATATGCATTAAATTTCATTCATTACATACATAAGTACTTATACTATATTAGGTATATCTTTGGATATTATAATGTATAATTAATTTTAGAGATCGGAACTAACACTACGGTTCAACTTACAAGTGTTTATTAATATCAAATTCCCCAGAATAGAATTCAATCTGTTTTGTAGAGAATCCAAACGGAAGGTTTAAAATTACATAATAAAGTTTGACGGCGGAAATCTGAAGAAATTTAAAAATTAGTTGGATTATCAAATTATATCAGTATAACCTTAATATAACGAACCTCAATATAACGATTTCTTCGAATTAACAAATTCTTCGAAATCCCCTAAAACTGCCCCTAAGAGTTAATGCAAAATACACCTTTACAATAGGAATACCTTTTGTTAAAAACCTCTTTCTAACGAATTTTCAATCATTGCAGACCATAATTAGAAAGTATAATTTACCTCTTTTTGCAATTTTTGTCAACGTAATAACCTTTACATAACGTATCCTACCAATACATCTAACAAGAATTCTCGACATGACCATATGTTCATTGTATAAACTGTTTTTAAATAAAAAATACAGTGTTTTCATTAGAATATGTTTTACTTTACTAGTGGAAATCGTTTGTTTTAGCAGGTTAAGTAGAAGAGTTCGTAATGTTGAGGTTAATAAACAATTTTGCTTACCATGTTAAAACGAATCTTAGACCAATCTAAACTCTATCTAACAAACCTCATTATAACAAATTACTTGTAATAACGAATATTTTCTAATCCCCTTCAGCTTTGTTATATCGAAGTTTCACTGTATAGCTAATATAAAAGCTCAAATCGCGATTGTACTAGAGTTAGATTTCTAAAGAAAACACAGAAAATTGTCAACTACTGATTCATGGGTGTTAAGGATGGTTTTTATTATATGTCAGAAGAGTTGATTTCACCCCCTCGGGAATTGAATTCAAGTCCCAAAATGTTATGCTTGACCACCGTGGGACTCGGGTTTGATTCTCGAATGGGTGATTTATGATATATACACCAAGAATTCACTAGTTGACAATCATTTTGAGTATTCTTCAGAAATCTTAGTTAACTCTGCTACTATCAGCAATTTGAACTTTTATATTCGAATCAAAATAGCCTCCCTTCTATTTTTGAACATTTTCTCAACAGAAACCCCTCAATAAATATATGTTTTAATTGTATGTTTAGATTTAGGAAAACTTGATCGCGAGATGAAGATTAAAGTTTTGATTAACAAAATTAATATACGGGTGATATATTATATTCGTCAGATTGATTCGTCTCGGAGGTCTAATGGCCTGGATTACATTTTTGCACTCGGGCTCGATTTCCCTGGGAGTGAAATTGACCCTTCCATCATAAAATATAAATAATCTTTTTAACCCCTCGGATTCATTAGTTGGGAATCTTTTTTTTTTTTTTTTAGAAATCTAAGCCCTGCTATTATTAGGAATATGAACTTTTATATTTGAAACAAAATGAACCTTCCTTCGATTTTTTAAAATTTTTATAATTGAAAATCCTCAATAAATATATCGTCTAATTGTATGCATAGATTTATAAAATCACTTGGTCGCGTGATGTAGATTAAATTTTTGAAAAAAAAATTCGCGTGATATTTATTATATGGTTTGTCTCTGAGGTCAGCCTGATAGCATTTTGGCATTTGGGTTCGATTTCTCAGTGAAATGAACCTTTTCGACATATATAATAATATAAATAATATCTAAACTCTCGGATTCATTAGTTGACAATCTCTTGTTTTTTTGCTCTGCTACTATGGGCAATTTGAATTTTTATATTACAATCAAAAAATGTCTTCATATATAATTGAATATACAATTTCGAAAAGGGCACGTCTGAAAATTGAAAATATTCAGGAATGAAAAAAACTAATTATTTTCTGTGTGTAAAATTAAGAAAATTTATTTTGGAGTTACATTTTGGGGGCAGTAAAATTAATACCAGAGTTGTGCCTTTTTCGAGCTTAGTGGGTGCAGGGAAGCTTTTAGATTACAATTAAATAAAAAACTGAATTTGTCAAAATATGCGAGATTGCATATTCAATTGAAATCCCTCAATAAATAATATGGTCTAATTGTATGTTTAGATTTAGAATTCCTTAATCGCGAGATGAGATTAAATTTTTAAATAAAATTTTTTTACCCGTGATATATGTTAGAATGATTCTCCTCGAAGATCAAGCTAATGGCCAGAATAGCATTTTGGCACTCGGATTCAATCTCTGAGGGGATGAAATCAACTCTTCTGACAGAATATAAATTAATAACCCCAAACACGGATTCATTAGTTGACAATCTCTTATCTTTTTTGTTTTTTTATATAAACTTTTATATTATTATTATTGATGAGGTGCCTAGTGGTCTTGTACTTCAACCCAATGGTTACTTGTTTGAAACTGGCTTGGAACAGTATTCCCCATTACTGGTATTAAATTTCATGCTACACTCTAAGTTAATGTTGGTTGAGAATAGCGACATCACTACCATTCAATAAATATAAAATGTGGGGTAAAATAAAGTCCCATGAGCTCTTTAGCTAAATAAACCACGATGCATAATTACTTAAGTAAAAGAACGGAGCAGAGATATATCTATTATTGCTCACCGGAAGTAAAACTTAGGCTGTGAAAAAAGAATCAGGGTTAGAATCCTGAAAGCAGAATCCTCCCTTTCAAAGGGGTTATTTATTTATTGATTTAGCCTATGTCGTTTTTACAGAAGTTGCATATTTAGAGGGGATGGATAAGTCAAAACATTCAACAAAAGATTTAATACAGTAATACCTCGCTTAACGTTAAGTCCGTTTTTTTTAATGAAAATGATGAGAGAAGGAATTACGCCAAAAAGGTGCATCCGCTAAAGGCCTGGGTTGGCCCCTCCATCGTAAAAAGAAGAAGAAGGGATTTAATGGGCTGGATAGGGGTCGAAGGTATCTGTGGATACGGGTCTTAAACAACAGATGGTTATAAGGCGCGGGGATGACGGTGGCAGGGAGCGAGCTCCAGTCTCTGGAGGTCATAGGAATAAAAGATTTGGCGGAAGCGCTTGTTCGATTTTTATCCAATTTAACAGGGGTGCTGAGCGTTCGAAAACTGCGTATTACCGGATCTTTTGAATGAATTGTACCTCATTTATCAACACAGGAAAATAGTTAAGGTCGTAAAATTGAATTTTTAGCTAACGTATTGAATTCACTAGAAAATTTGTATTTAACAATGGATGAAAAAATGTAGACAAAAAAAATCATTTTCAAGTATTATTTTTTTTGTTCAGTGATAGTATTTACTCGACGTCAGGGCCTTTCAGAGAAAATGCGAAGCCTGAGGCAACTAATTATTTTTAGTACTTTCAAAATTCAAAATAAATTTCTTATTTCATATTCATTAAATTATAACAATTATTTATTTCAGAGAAACTTTGCGCGCTTTAACATTAACAAATTCAGATATGATGAAGCGCCTAAAATTGTGAGGCCCGGGCCAACTGCCCCTCTTGTGTCCACTCTGATAGGCTCTGATGCTCCACTTTAAGAGGGCAGTGATTTCTCTTCTTCTTTTTTTTTTTTTGGCTTTTCGGCCTTTCTAGCCATAAGCCTAATTACGATACTAGTTATATTTTTTTTAAATTTGTCTCTACCCCCGGGGTCAGATTTTAGCTGGATGCCTCGAGTCGGATTCGAATCCGGGTCCCCTGGTTAGCTCGCTGTCACGCTACCGCCTAGCCTATCTGACCCCCCTTGATTTCTCTTTATAAATGGGATATTGCAGTTTTGACAAGATACTCATTATATTTATCAAAGACAAAAAGATATAAAATTAATATTTTATAAAATAAAAAAAATTATTGGATTAGCTAATAATAAAAGAAGACAGGAATTTAGTATAAAATTCCAGAAAATTTAGATTAAAATTAAAAGGAGTTTGAGAGAAGAATGTCGGCAAGTTTTCCCCCGATTAAAGTTGAAGTAATTGATCTCGTTTGAATATATTTCAAAGTCTCAAAGAAGGGTGAATGAGAGTGGGGAGTGTTTGGATTGGAGAAAATTACACCCCCCCCCCCCCTCCAAAAAAGATCCCCCCTTTTTCCTCCTACACACTGACCCTATTGAGAGATTTATAACAGTCCATTGGCTTTATTTTAATATATAAAATTCCATTTGAGCGGAAAATATTTCTCTTTGCTGTTTCGAAGTAATTTATAAACCAATATAAAGCGAAAGAAATATAGGCGAGTTTGAAAATGGTGAATCGATTTTTCTTTAAAATCAAGTTTCTTCGATCTTTTCATTTGAGATAATTTGATGAAAACAAAGAAGAAAAGAGAAAATGTTTTCAAAACATAGTATATACTTACCTACTGTCTGCAAATTTAAGTAAATTTGGTGATTTTTCACCTGTGAATTGTTTAAGCTAGAAAGCAGAATTTTGGCACGGAAATTCAACTTATTTTTATATAAATATGTCGCCCGAATTTCAGCTTATTAGTTAAAGACATTACACAATTCGTTTTTCTTATTTTCAATATGTTTTATCCTTTAGAGTTAGCAATTTTTACCCTAAAAAATCCAAAATATAATCAGAACTTTATTTGCAAATAAAAATATATTAGTAGCAGAATAAACTCTGTGGGCCTTATTCGTTCTTGGGTTCCCATGGATATCTAAATCGAGACAAAAACAGAGCAAAAAAAATAAAACTTAAAAATTATTATAAAGAAATGAGTATCTATTTGAGAAAGAAAGATTGATTTTTTCTCAAAATCAACTTGTGATAAGTACCTAATCAATTAATTTTACGTACATGAATTTAGGTTGTATCAAAGATTTTAATAGATATGCTTATATTGCATGTAGGGGGATCTTGTCCCCTTGGGAGTCGAACCCAAGCACTAGTACGCTTTCCTGGCAACTAGTCAGACCCTTGAGACCATCACCTCCAAAGGAGTAATTTTTACTTTTCCAATCTGTTTGAATGGAGTGAAAATACTTGGCTTTCGTTCTATGTTGCATGTTTGGAGGTGATGGTCTCAAGGGACTGACTAGTTGCCCGGAAAGGGTACTAGTGCTTGGTTTTGACTCCCGAGAGAACAAGACCCTCCTATATGCAATATAAAGAAATCTATTAAAATCTTTGATTCGACCTAAATTCATGTTCGTAAAATTAAAATTTATTATTTTTCACGTTCGAAGATTAAAAAAAAAAATTGAGTCGATTCAAAAACTCGACTTGGTTCGTAAACTACACACGACTTTCATTTATCCCACATTGCTAACAAATTAATCTATCTATATTTAATAATAATCGGCTTACGACGGCGGCGCCGCTATGATTGGCATACCCTTAACTGATCCGCCAATTTAGTTGTCTAAATAGCAGGGGCTCCCATTATAGCAGGCGTTGATATTAAATGACCGTGCTGTTGCTGCCACTGGCAAACAGCGAGTAATGGTTTATTTTGTAAAAATACCTTGAAACATGAAAAAATGTTGTGGCCCCAGTAATTTGGGCTCAGTGCATATAAAGGAACCAATCAGTATTTCGCACGACAGCGCAAAAGAGACTTGACGCGTCCCTGATTTTAAGCAAACGTACTGATTGGAATCTAAACTTATTAATCATGGCAGAGCTTATAAATAATATGAAACATATAACCTAAAATTCCTGTTAAATTTGAATATTGTATGAAATACTTTTTGTTCTAAAATGTTTATATTTCCAAAATTAACTTCTTAAAATAGAAAAAAAAACTTTTCTTACCTAAATTAGCAAAGTTTTTTGAAAGAGGAAGTCAAAACGGGTGCCCCTAATTGATGCAAATAAATATAAACACATACATATAAAAATATATAGTACACAGCTGCATACCTTATAATAGTTATAATTTTAAAATTATATTTATTTACATATCAACTCCCTTCACTTAATCTCCTACCCGAAGAGCTTGTCAAAATGCCTTCGGGCATTCCCGCTGGCTCTCTGGCTGTATCGGCTACGAACTGACACTATAAGCGCTTTATATTTAATATAGATATGTGTAAATGTGTTTATATTTATTTGAGGTAAACAGAACACATCTATTTTGATTTGCTCTTAAAAAACTATATGTTCTATCATTAGAAATTCCGGAATAAAAACGAAGAAAATAATATGAAAAACCTCCAAGTATAGGGAGGGGCAGGGCACTTTACTTATTTAGAAGTTCATTTAAGAAAAACGTAACGCAGATATTTATTTAATTCTTTAAACAGCATCAAGCACAACGTTTAAATTTGATGTTTACACAGTTTTAAAGATGAAAATTTTATGAGCCAGATGCCGTCCATTATTCTCAATACCCTGCGTACATCGAACTCGGAAGTTTCATTCAACTATTTCCAGCATATCGACGGGTATGTTGGCAACTGCTAAACGAATGTTGTGCTTCAGATGAGCAGGGTCCTAGGACGATCGTTGTAGACAAGTGATTTTAGATAGCACCATAAAAAATAGTCACAGGGGGTTAAATCAGGCGGCCGTGCTAGCCAGTGCAGATCGCCCCTCAAGGAAATGACGCAGTGTATGTAGAATAATGGATGCCATCTGCTTGATATCACTTTAAGAATGTGTAAACATAAAATTTAAACGTTGTACTTTATCCTGTTCAAAGAATTCAATATATATCTGAGTTACTTTTTTCTTAATTGAATTTCTAAATAACAAAACTGCTCTATCCTACCCTATATTATAGTTAATAATCGGAAATTCGACACACAAGTTTGTACTCAAACGTTCTACGACAAAAACTGCCAAATTCACAGAAAGCATACAAATGCTTATAAAAACTTTCCCTTTTCTTCCAATTTCTTTTGTTTTAATAATAATCATTTGATTGCTCCTATTGGATCTCAAAGTACTTGACTGTTTGCCATTGTTTCGATTCCGCCCCCCGTGAAACCCGAAGCATAATATTACCTGTTATTTATTAATTTCCAGCTCCGAGGACAAAGACCCGTGAATGTATCGCCATCGGCAAAGTTACCCACCCCTTTTACATTATTACATCATTAGCAACCACGAACCCCTTCTCCCTTGACTTAATTACCCCGTTAAATTAGCTCATTAGCCCTCAAGTCATCAACCGCAATTTCTGTTTCCATTTCTGGTCATATAAAATGTATTTGCATTTTCATTTCACAGTGCGCGACTTTTTAGGGGAGAATTAAAAAAAACGAAAAAAAGATGTTTTATTTATTATCAATTCCCCTTCACTCAGCAGCCTATTCATTCTCAGTCGCAGGTACTATACAATCAAATGATTTTCGTTTCAATTGGTAAAATTTAAAAGATATTTTTTTTTTAGTCCAAGTAAAATAATATTTCATTAACGAAAGCTTTTCACTTTTATTATTATTTTTTTTTCTTTCATTCTATTCAATTTGAATATAAGAGATGTTAATTTCCCTTAAAAAAATTCTGTTTTTATGAAACCATCCTTTGAAAGATACAATTTTCCAGCTAGGTAAACGTTTCATTTATTTTACATGTTTTTATCTAACTTGGTCCTTCTGTATGTTTGTTTGGGTAAAATCGAGGGGTGATCAGCGATTGGAAGTAGGTGTACACCTCTTTGGAAGTATTTTGGAAGTACTTGGAAATATTTGAAAGTACTTGGAAATATTTGAAAGCACTTGGAAATATTTGGAAG
Source organism: Forficula auricularia (assembly GCA_024734495.1). NCBI lineage: Eukaryota > Metazoa > Arthropoda > Insecta > Dermaptera > Forficulidae > Forficula > Forficula auricularia. Next base: position 5,054,239 of record JALMQS010000058.1, read on the forward strand.
TACTTTGAAATATCTGGAAGTGCTTGGAAATATTTGGAAGTACTTGTAAATATTTGGAAGTACAAGTGGAAGTAGGTGTACAGCATATTAGGTCGCGATATTCGAATTTTGACCCACCTCTACCTAATCGATTTCTGTGAAATTTTACACATACTTTATATTATTTTAAATTCGAGAAATTTATATAGAACAATGGGTATAATAAATTTAAAAAAATTTAATATTTAATTTAAAGGGCAATCTTATTACTATGACTTACTAAATATGATATATACGTAAGTCAGAGTATTTTCTATAATTATATAAAAATATAAAAATATTTTTTGATGATAACATTTAAGGAAAGCGTTAGTTGGTTTATAGTGAAACATATTAAACACGGGAGTTTTTTAACGAGTTATAGTGGTGTTTCACAAAAAGAAAATAAAAATTTAAAAAAAAATTTAATTATATTTTGGAGATTTTTTATTTATCTCTATAGATATTTCGGGTTACGAGCCTTTCTTTAGGAGGTTTAACAAAAGACATCTTTTCAGTCTTTTGTTAAAACTCCTGAAGAAGGGCTCGTAACCCGAAATATCTATAGAGATAAATAAAAAATCTCCAAAAAATAATTTAAAAAAAATTTAAATTTTTTTAATTTTTATTTCCCCTTTGTGAAACACCACTATAACCCGTCAAAAAACTTGTATTTTTTGATGAAATGATTAAATTTAAAAAAAATCAGAGGTTAAATTGCTTATCTGAATTTTGTTAAGGAATTATTATTATTTTTTTAATTTTAAATAAGTATTTACTTAAATAATAGCTATCGGAACTTCTAGTAACAGTTCATTTTTGATAACTATTCAAGCTTAGTACTAATGAAACGTTATATAGAAACAGTATTTTTTCTATTTTGGTTTTCTAATGTGTTCATTAGGGTGGTCTTTATTTTGTGTATTTTCAAATTTTTACGCTGACAGAGGCTCATATGGTTCGAAATAAATAAAAAAAACTTGCCCTTAAAGTTTCAAGTCTCTATTTAAATTTTAACCTGTGCCGCACAGTGATGCAAGTTTCCCATCTAAATAACATGGGGTTTTGTGCATTTTTTTTAAATGAAAATTATGAGAGAAGGAGTTACACCAAAAAGGTGCATTTTCTAAAAGCCTGGATTGACCCCTCCATCGTGTAAAGAAGAAGAGGGGATTTTATGGGCTGGGCAGGGGTCGAAGGTATTTGTAGATAGGGGTCTTAATCAGCTGAAGGTTATAAGTCGCGGGGAAGAGGGTGGCTGGGAGCGAGTTCCAGCCTCTGGAGGTCTTAGGGATAAAATAGTTGACGAAATCGCTTGTTTGATTTTTATCCAATTTGACAGCGAAGGGCTGCTGAGCATTGAACGATCAATTTTTTATTTCGGCAAAGTAATGGTTCAAAAAATTTGAAACTCTGAAGAATTTATTCTTATAATAGTAACTATCCCTCAGAATTTTTATATATTTTTAGCTATTATAATTTTGGAGTCTATAACTTACTAACACTAAGATAGCAGTATTATATCTAGCTATGTATTGTAAATAAAGGCTTAATAATAATAATAATAATAATAGTGGTGTTTCACAAAGAGGAAATAAAATTAAAAAATTAAAAAATCTTTTAAATTATTTTGGAGATTTTTTTATTTATCTCTATACATATTTTGGGCTATGAACCCTTCATCAGGAGGTTTAACAGAAAACTGAATTTAATTTTTTAATTTTATTTCCTCTTTGTGAAACACCACTATAACCCGTTAAATAATTCCTGTGTTTAATATGTTTCACTATAAATCAACACCGCTTTCCCTAAACTTTAATGTAAAATACATTTTAGTTTATAGGTTTGGAGCTCCCATATTTTACTGATAATTGTAATTGACAATTAATTACACTTTTAAGTCGAGCTTTTTTTTTTACTTTTGGAATGTTCGTGATATTGTTTGCCTCGTGCATGCCCAATTTGCCTATTGCACTGACCCTGAGGCTTAATTGAAACAATAGTCAGTGCAAAAAGTGTACCAAGTTTGCACTCAACCAGGGTTAATATTTATGTTATTCGTGCTGCACCCTGGACATTTCCAGTTCATTATTTTCCGTTTAAGCATGCATTCAAGTCTCTTGGCTGCCCTCGACTTACCCATAGTTGGACGTAAATTAAAAGTAAACAGTCATCGTGTTCTTCTTTAAAGCTCCTTTATCTTAGCTATTCTAATTTATTTAAAATTTGAAAAAATATTTGAAGACGTTTTCAAAGAAGTGCTAATTTAAAAACATGAAAGAAATATTTCGCTTGCTGTCTTATCCCTTAAGTATATGTTGACTTATACTTGAATATTTATTAAAAAATTATAATAATGAGTATTCTTAAATTACATTCAGTAGTGAAGAATTTTGTAGATTATTTTCTTAAGAAGTAAATTTGCATACAATTTAGGAAGAACCTAATTTGCTAGGAAATTGTATTTTTTATATTTGAACTAGGGAATGGGAGTAGTAAATACAAGAAAACGATTTGTAATTCATTACATGAAAATAATTCGTATCTAGTATTTCGTTAATTAATTTTTATTTTTTCATTTTATTTTAAGAGTCCAATTAAAAAAATGAAAATTTCTAAAACGGTAAAATAAAATTTATGGCAAACATACTAATACAAATACAGTGAAACCCCTCAATCCCACAATTCCGAACCCCGGAAATCCGAACAAGATTTTTTTTGACAAATTTAAGTTTGGTTAGGTGTTTTCTCGAACTCAAGGCTAGGCAAAGCTTCTTCCAAGATCTCCGCAGTAAATTCACACTTGTATTTTGCCCCGATTCTGCAACCCAGTAAATAATGTCTTTTATTTTAACTTTCTTCAGATTCTCAAGGATAGAAAGAGAACTATTTTCTTCAATAAGAAACCACCAGCTTTCGGCTAGTCTGAACAAATTGAAATCCGAACAAGCTACAGCCCCAATTAGTTCGGATTTGAGGGGTTTCACTGTATTTAAGAGAGAAATCCCACTTTAAATTAAGAGTAGAACCAAAATACTCTTTAGATCTCAAATAAATTCAAGTGATAGCAAGAATACTAATAAGTCGAGCCCGGAAAGGAGACTCACGGTAGCTTTAGACATTTCAAAAGCTTATGATATGGTCTGGAACAAAAATCTTCTTGCCAAATTGACCTCCTTCGGACTTGCACCGAAACTCTGCAAGTTGTTCGAAAGTTTTCTTTCAGACCGCAGTATTAAGGTTGTCATCGGTGGAATATCATCTTCCTCCTTCTATACCATCGCTAGACTACTTCACGGGTCGGTTATCTGCCGTACGCTCTTTCTTATCTATATCAACAAACTTCCAATCCTGTACATTGTTACGCAGATGACAGTACCTTACATAACGCCCCTCCATCGCATAAAAACCGTGTAGACATTGCCTGCTCAATTAATTAATATTTATGCAGACTTAAAAACTGATGATCTCAAAACTTAGTTAACTTTAACACAGTGAAAACGCTGTGTTGCCTAATCTCTAGGCGCGTCAATAGAAACCTCCCAAACAAATGATTCGATTCTAATTCAGAGAATGTTTTAGGGATCATATTTTTAAGGTCTGAAAAAATATATTTTTTTAGGTCTTAACATCGTGATTATGTTCCTTTTTATTTTATCAAAATAGTTTTAATCGTAAATGAGAAATATTGAAAAATATAAGCAAAAATTACATAAAAAATTGAAAGTTGGGCAGAGCAGAGCAGAATTTTTATATATTGAAGGAGACAATATCTTCTGCTGGAATTATTATAAATTTTATTTATTTATAACGAAACTATAGTCTTGTTATAAATAAATAAAATTTATAATTCCAGCAGAAGACACACTCTTTTATTGTCTCCTTCAAAAATTACATAGGTAAGGATATCTACATATTTGTTGTCTAATCATAATAAAATTATAGACATATCGTGTGTATTTTTTGGCTTTTCGGCCTTTCTAGCCATAAGCCAATTTAAGATACTAATTATTTTCTTTAAATTTGTCTCTACCCCGGGGTCAGATTTTAGCCGGATGCATCGAGTCGGATTCGAACCCGGGTCCACTTGGTTAGCAGGCTGACACGCTACTCCTAGCCTAACCCGACCCCCACATCATGTGTTTAATCACGCCATATTTCTTAACAATGAAGCGGCAATAACTGATTTAAGAAATATTATCTATTTTTTATCGAAGAAAGTGAATAGAAGGGTCCAATATTCTGTGATACAATTTTGTTTTTTATCTACCTCAAGTGAATTTTCTTTTTAAATTCTGAAATTAGAACTTATTTTTTACACTTTGCAAATTTTTCGAAATAAATATGATGCCAAGAGTTTCGCTGTCAATGGAATGTCGTTGTTTTATTGTTGTTGAATTGTTTTTTCTTTATATTCCGCGAGATGATTAAACTTTTAGTCAAGGCATCCTTAAACAAACTCGACGTGGTGCACAACAATCAATCACATGCCAGTCGGTGTAGAAATAAATTCACTCGGGTTTAGTGATAAATGAGATGTTTTGCAACGAAGTTATTGAGGACGGAAATAGACAATCGGGATTCGAATTCAAGTATATCCGGCTCCCACCTGTTGTTGTTTGCGCTACAAAGGTAAAAGAGAGAGGGTTTGCAATTAGAAAAGCCAATGAACCAATTAATCGCCACAAAATAGGGTTAAAAGAAAAAAAACTCGGCTGAAGATGGTGATTATTTGTCAAATTTTGGGTACAAATTAGCAGGATTGTAGCTAAAGATTTTTTTGGGTTGGGAAGAGGTAACAAATTCTATTTTCTTCTTCTTCATAAACAGCTGGTAAAAAAAGAAGCATCACTTCAAATTGTTATGGTCTTTCGTATTTTAAGCTCTATAACAGGGGTGTCCAAACTTTTGGGTACCTTGGTCCACATTGGAAGAGTAGGTACGAGTTGTTTTGGGACACACATAAAATACACTAACGATAACGAAAGCTGATGAGCAAAAAAACGTAGAATATATATCTTACTTAAAATATTTAAGTAATTAAGCTTCATAAATTGGTGTTGTTATCGTCTATGATGATATATTTTTGTGGCTGGTTATTGGGTATTTGGACTAGAACCTAAAACAGGCGGGAATAAAATTCAGAGAGAGAAGACTAATCTACAATCTATATCAAAACCAGACGGCAATTATAAATATTGGTGATGAACAAAGAGAAGCCAAAATAAAAAAAGGTGTAAGACAAGGATGTGTGCTGTCACCCATGATTTTCAACTTATACATAGAAGAAGCGATTAAAGAATTCAAAGACAAAATTGATACAGGTATAGAAATCCAAGGTCAAAAGATCGCTATGTTAAGATTTGCCGATGACATTGCCCTTCTAGGAAGCAATAAAAAAGAATTAGAGGACGCCTTGAATGGAATTAACCAAATCCTAATAGAAGAAATCAAAATGAAAGTAAACAAGAATAAAACCAAGGTCCTAGTATGTACAAAAAAAGAACAAACGAGACAGGAATGCATCAAAATTAACCAAGAAAACCTAGAAGGAGTTAAGGAATTCCGCTACCTAGGAAGTAAAATAACATGGGATGGGAGGAGCAAAAATGAAATTAAATCAAGAATTGCCCAAGCAAAAATGGGGTTTAATTCAAAACAAAAACTACTATGCTCCTCCTCAATCAGCTTAGCAAACAGAAAGCTGCTATTGAACACATATGTATGGAGCATAGCCATGTACGGGTGTGAAACCTGGACAATTGGAAAAGCGGAGAGAAAGAGATTGGAGGCTTTCGAAATGTGGTGCTACAGAAGAATGATGAATATCAAATGGATGGATAAAATTACAAATGAAGAAGTTCTTGGAAAAATCGGAGAAAGAAGAACCTTGTGGAAGAGTCTGAAGAAGAGAAGAGGTCAGATGATAGGGCACACACTGAGACATGGGGGACTGCTTAGGGATATCTTGGAGGGGGAGGTGGGAAAGAAAAGGGGAAGGGGAAGACCCAGATTAGAATATTTCAACCAAATAATTGGGGATATGGGATGCCAGACATTTAGAGAGGTTAAACAGTTGGCGGAGGACAGAGTCGAGTGGAGACGGATTGTTGCATCAAACCATTCTTAGGACTGTATACTCAATGATGATGGACTAGAAATAAAATTAGAATCTAAGTGGATATCGATGAGGCAGTCCAAAAAAAGAAGAAGATAATTTACACTATTTTTTAATTAATAAAACCGACGTTTCGGAGTCTATTCCCTCCTTCTTCAGGGTTTTGAAAAGTCAGTGAAGGAAATCCAACGCGACACTCCCCTCTGTCTCCTCTTTCAGTGGCAGCAACAATAATATATTGTATATCATTCTCAGCAGAATTATAATGTATTTATGAATAAAAAGATAGTGTAAATTATCTTCTTTTTTTGGACTGCCTCATCGATATCCACTTAATTCACTTAACAGTCCGTCTCCGAAAATTACTCCAATCTAATTAGAATCTACGTTTCGCAGTATATTTTTCTGCTTTCTCAGGCAATATTTGAACATAACCTCCTCGTAAAAAGTAATATATAGTTCATTACACCATATTTAATTGTGATCGATATGGTGTAATGAACTATATATTACTTTTTCAAATATTGCCTGAGGAAGAAGAAAAATATACTGCGAAACGTACATCATTTAGAAAATTTTACTTCTAATTTCATTTTAAGTCCAAGTAGCCAATAACCAGCCACAAATTAAAATTTATGTGTATTTTTTATTATAAAATTAAAAGACAAATCAGCAATATGAAAATACTGAGATGTTTGTCGTTGTGTTTGAGACATTAATCCGTCAATATTTAGTTCAAAGGCATTCTCAGTGAGTTCTCAAAATGATCAACAAATATTTTGGATCTAGCTTCATTATTTGTGTGCTTCATACTTGGAAATAGTTGCTTGAATAAATAAAATTATTTAAGAAACATTTTATGAATACCTCATTGCCAAATAACCTGTTAAATTCAAAAATTCATTGTTCATTAGCAAGTTAAAATTATTGTATTTTTACTAATTTTACTTGTATTTTTAATTGCAATCTCATAAAGGTTGTAAATTACCAATGTTTTTGGGCCACATTGATAGATGTCTTGGGCTATATGTGGCCCGCGGGCTGCGAGATGGACAAGTCTGCTCTATAATACATATTCTTTAAGCAAATACAATAGATATTATGTATTAGAGAAGTATTTACCTTTTGGAGAGATGGATTGGTAGAATTTCATTGGAGAATTGATGGAAGGATGATGAAAAAATAAAATTCCGAACAAAATAAATTTATTGGAAAGTCATTTTTACACTCTTAAAACCCGACATTTTGATGGGAAAAATCCAAACGTTATATGGGAACTATTTAACGAGCAAGGTAGTAAAAAATACTCTACATCGTTATTTGAATTCTCCCGAACTTTTAGAAGAAATCTTTAATAATTTTCAAATGATAATTCATAAAAATTAATTTTCATTCTTTATTCGAAATGTTTCGCTCGATCGTAGAAGACTTAAAATTTCTAGAGACATTCGAAATTCAAAAAACTCACCAATTTTTACTTTCACATTTATATTCTATAGAATATAGCAGGGGTGGCCACTAACCTTAACTTTGGGAGCCGCAAATTTATAAAACTGTATCAAAGCGAGCCACATTGTTTGAAGATTAATTAATGGTTTATTAAAAAAAAGACACCTTTTTTATTTTATAAAATATAAATGAAGTAACATATATTTTTTTACTCTACTTACTTATAATATTACAAATTACAAATTAATTTAATTTTTTATTATTATTTTTTTAATTTAATTATTATACAGGATGGAGCATAAAGATCTACCACATTTTGAAGAGAAATAAAAAATTAAAAAATTTAACTAGAAAAAAACTATATATTTTCGAAAAGAAAATAAATGAAATTTTTTAGAATGTATTTTAAACATTATCAGACAAAAGGCAGGGTCAAAAAAAAATTCTAGCCCTTTTGACCAAACTCAACCAAATTTTGTATACATATTCTGTGGATCCCCAGAAGGCTAGAAATGCAAAAACTAACCAAATTTTGTATACATAGTTTGGTCTAAAGGGCTAGAATTTTCATTTTTGACCCTCCCTTCAATTTGGGTGGTTAGTTTTTGCATTTCTAGCCTTCTGAGGATCCACAGAATATGTATACAAAATTTGGTTGATTTTGGTCGAAAGAGCTAGAATTTTCATTTTTGACCCTCCCCCCATTTTGGGTGATTAGTTTTTGCATTTCTAGCCTTTTTGGGGCCCACAGAATATGTACCATATACAAAATTTGGTTGAGTTTGGTCGAAAGGGCTAGAATTTTCATTTTTGACCCCTCCCCCTTTTGTCTGATAATGTTTAAAATACTTTTAAAAAAATTTATTTTATGTTGTTTTCAAAAATATATTCAGTTTCTTTTTAGTTAATTTTTTTCATTTTTTTATACCTCTTCAAAATGTGGTAGATCTTTATTCCCCACCCTGTACTTTTTAAAATCAGTATTATTCAAGAGGGTTCAAGAGCCGCACGATATTGACTGAAGAGCCGCATGCGGCTCGCGAGCCACGTTGTGGCCACCTCTGGAATATAGTAATGTGAAGTATTGCGATGCCCTTGTCTGGGTCTTGATTCTTTGATTATTTAAAGTATATGCCATGGATATATGTTTAAATTTAGAATCACTAGCTTATGAAATTTTACAGATGAAGATTAAATCTCTGAGTAAACTATTAACGTGAAATAAATGCCAGGTGGATCCACCTCACTGGGTAGTAGTCATTAGGCAGGATTACTTTTTCGGGTTCGAATTCTGAGGGATTGAATACAACTTTCTGACATGTAATTAAAAATATTCTTATTATTAATAGAATAATTTCTACTACTTACACACATTATTAACAGAACTACTTACATTTGTTTAATAACTAAAACTAGTAATTTTTAAAGAGTTAGGTGTCGGTTCAAGGTGAAACATTTTTAATAAAAAGTAAGTAAAATGTCATGCTAAGTTTCACAAAATAAAACAAATATACCTACATATCAAGATAAAACTCAAAACATATATTTGTTTTATTTTGTGGAACCTATACCTTGAAATTTCACTTACTTTTTAATTCAAACTAGCTTGACGACATTGCTCAGTGCTTACTAAAAACGCTTGATTCCAATCTATGATTTGAATATTCCTATACTCTATTTTAGAGGGAGCCCATAAAAATTCCAAATCTCACAACCTTCAATCCTTCAAAACACAAGTGTCTAGGTGTCAATATTCTTGAATATTTTTCCTGATTTTTCTTGGATAAAAATTAAATTATAATATAAATATAAGGATTTGTGAGAGTTTACTTGTCGAGGTTAAGCGGATGAAGGCTTTTTTAATAAAGAAGATTAATTTTCAATCATTGTGTAGAATTTAGAATATTTATTATTGACCGACCACCATGGTTAATAGGTTTCGGTCTACTGAGTGACCATTGTCAAGGCCTCAATTCCAAATTTGTTTCCTAGCTAATTTTTGAGAACGAGAGTCCATCCCAGCAACTCGATTTTCATACAATACTGCCCTACAACAATTAGTCTCTCCTACGTGTACTATTTTTTTTTTTTACTTTATCCAGTACTTTTTTTAGTTTTTTCTAAATATCTTAAAAATGATTTAACCAATTTTTTCTTTTGTAAGCAGAGCAGTATATTGTATAAAAATCGAGTTGCTGGAATGGACTCTCGTTTCCAAAAATTAGCTATGAAACAAATTTGGAATTGAGTCATTGACAATGGTCTCTCAATAGACCGAAACCTATTAACCATGGTGGTCGGCCAATAATAAATATTCCACATAAAGATTGAAAATTAATCGTCCTTATTAAAATAGCCATACATCCGGTTAACTTGGACAAGAAACCCTCCTTTATAAATATTAAATTATAAGTTTTTACTGGAACCTCTTATAACCTTAGAATTAAATAAAAGACAAAACGCAAAAACTATTACTTTAAATTAATTTGTCACTTGACTTGCCAAGTTATTTGACACTTCGATTATTACGCAGCTTCGTTTCATTAATAATTCATTCTTGGAGCTAGAAAGATATATAAGTATATTACTAATTAGAAAACTTTAGTGTATTTTCATAGCTTGAGGATATTAGCATTTGAGACAGGTCATTTATTAAGTTTTTCTAGTACGCTGTCAGAACTTAGGTCTGTTAATTATTTCTATCCGTTTATATTCTGATGGGTATTCTTGTTATATCCGTGGTTTTAAATCACTGACATCTTAAGAAATGTTAATTAAGATACGTTCAAATAGGGAATGCAAAAACTTGCGACCAGTTGCTCTAAATCAGGGTTTCTCAACCCGTGTGTCGCCCCGAAACATCATCGTATCCAGTTCATGAGTATAGCGAAAAATTTTATTCAAATTTTACAAAGAAATTAATATAGTATTTAGATCTTGAGGATGAGTTTTTTATCAATCAAAAAAGATGGTAGTATTATTTGAAAAATTCACCTCCTCATTTGATTAAAAATGTATTATTTTAAAATTCTAAAAATTTAAAACTTTAAAATCGTAAATGACCTAAAACAAAAGTTTACTTTTTTAGTTCTATTAAATTTGAATGAAATTTATTTGCTTAAATCATAGTATGTCAATGAAAACTCGACGCTATGGAAAGGCCATCTATCCCGAAAGCTAGATTAGATTTTGGGTTTAACTCCTGAGGGAACGATCCCTTCTGACATGTAAAAGAACATATTTGCAACATCTTATATTATCGACCTTTTGAATTATTCAAAAAAAGATCGTATTATTTGAAAAATTCACCTCACTTTGTTTAAAAACTTATTAATGTGATTTTCAAATTCTAAAAATTTCTAAAAATTTTAAATCTTAAACGACCTAAAACAAAATTTTCATGTTTAGTTCTATTAAATTTGAATGAAATTTATTTGCTTAAATAATAGATATATGTCAGAGAGATCTGGTCTCTGTGGAAAGGACATCTGTCCTAAAAGCTAGATTGGCGTTTGCTTTCAACTCCTAAGGGAGCGATCCCTTCTGACATGTAAAAGAACATATTTACAACATCTTTGTGACCTTCTCCGAGAAAAGAGACCTAGTGTGTTAAAAAACGGGTTTGGACTTAAGAGTGGATTCTGGTACCTAAAAGGGTGTAATAAGATGAAATGAGATTTCTGATAAAAATTTATTTACCCCATAAAAACGTACAAAACGAGCTTGTGACCTTCTCCGAGAAAAGGGACCTAGTGTGTCAAAAAACGCGTTTGGACTTAAGAGTGGATTCTTTTGAGATATTGATAACACTCGTCATACAGTTGGCACAAGACTGAAGCGTCACTTTATTCTTTTCCTTTCTTATAGTTATTTTTAAAAAAATACGTCACCACATAGGCATGACGTCACCAAAGTCGGCTCCCAATCATAACTAACCATACCAAATCGCATCTCCCAACTGAAGGTGTGTTCAAATTGATAATGCGTTATGAAACTTTAAATGCGTTTTTCTCAAAACTTCATTTTCACACACTAGGTCCCTTTTCTCTGAGAAGGTCACTTATAGGTATTATCGTCCTTTTGAATTTTTTTTTCTCTCCGGAATAATTTCCATTTTAGCCAGTCTACCATGAATCCAACAATAAGCTAACGACTAATAAATAATAATAAATAATAATAAATATCATAGGTGCAAATAAAATAAAATATCCCCGAGGCAAATAGATTACTTTTTGAAATTTTAAAGTTATAAATTAATTAAATTTTAAAATCTTAACTTCTAATTATAACTTTCTTTAACTTACAAACATTTATCATTTATTCCAACATATCGATGGTTAAGGTTCCCAACATCCTATTTCAATTTTTGAGGTTTATCTATTATTCCGCCTAAATTAAAATGCATTGTCAATTTTTAAGGTGTTTAAACTCATATGTCGTTATTTTATCAATTGAGCGGTGAGTCACAGCACTATCTATAACAATTACTTGTAAAACCTGTTTAAAATGTATTTTTAATACTCCCAATTTAACTTGGATATTTTGACATAGGAGGTTGTGAATCTTCACCATCGATACGGAACTTTATACATTGGAAGGATGAACAGAGCCCATTAGGGTGGTATTTATTTTGAGTATTTTCGAATTTTTTCACTGAGTGAGGCTCATATGGTTCGAAATAAATAAAAAAAAATATCCCCCAAGTTTTAAGTCTCTATCTCAATTTTAACTTGTGTCGCACAGCGATGTAAGTTTCCCATCTAATTAACATGGCGTTTTTGGCATTGAACGATCAATTTTTCATTCTGACCAAACTAATGATTCAGAAATTTGAAACTCTGTAGAATTTATCCTTAAAATAGTAGCTTCTTTCAGAATTTTTAGAGATTTTTAGCTAATATAATTTTGAAGTTACAGCTAGATAAAATACTGCTATATCTTAGGATTAGTAAGTTATAGACTCCAAGATTATAATTGCTAAATATCTGTAAAAATTCTGAGGGATAACTACTATTATAAGTATAATGCGTACAAAGTTTCAAATTTTTTGAGCCAGTACTTTGGAGGGAATAAAAAATTGATCAATCAATGCTAAAAACCCCATGTTATTTAGATGGGAAAATTGAATCGCTGTGCGGTACAGGTTAAAATTGAGATGGAGACTTGAAACTTGGGGGATATTTTTTTATTTATTTCGAACCATATGAGCCTCTGCCAGCGTAAAAATTCGAAAATACCCAAAATAAGGACCGCTCTAGGTCCCATACTTAAGTTTGTGTAGGAACTCGAAATTTCTTTGGGCGGGTCTGATAAGGTGCCATTTTACTTTTGTAAACGGACATTTTTATCTGGTTTTTATTAACGTGTGTCGCAAAAACAAAACTAGTTTTAAAAAGTGTTGCGTCGAAATGGTTTGGAAATAGATTCTGCTCTAAATAGCATAGCTGTTTGCTTGCACCAGCAGTAATAAGACGAGCATCTGAATTCAATTTGTTTACTCTGCACGAGCTGCTCTTTTTTTGCTTTTTCTCTTTTTGTTCATCACCCTCCAGAGGGAAATCAAAGAAAATTGAGAATAGTAGCAAAAGATCGATTTTTCCAAATTAGGTTAAGATCAAGCATCGAATGAATTGTGAGTTGGTGGGTGCCTGGGCTGGGAACCAGCTTGGAGTTACACGGCAATTAAAGCAATGATCATTTGTCTGTGACGTTTCGATAGTCACGAGCTGGTGTCTGCGTTCGCTGTGGGTGGCGCCTTCCAACCGAGGAACAACAATTTTCGTGGCATGTTAAATAGCACCTGCAGCACTTTCGGAAAAACAAACAAATACTTGAGAATCTCTTATTTTGTTATTATTAAGCCTTAACTAGGAAATTACATCGAAAATTGTCGACATTATGCAGCTCAAGTTGAATGCAAATATGTTTATTTACAAAACGTTAACGACCTGCGTATTTTCTTATGCCTTAATCTTTTTTCTTGTGGTTCATTTTAGAGCCAGCCACACGCTACACTACTTAAATACAAGTATTTAATAAAACATATTTTCTAAATTATTTTTCAATCTCGTTGTATATTTATATAAAATCACTCTCTCAATCTTATATAAATTTAGTCACTCATACATATGTTTCGAGTACTAGTTTACTTATCTTCTGTGACTAACCAGCAATTTTAATTTTTTTAAGGAGTAATCAAAACAAGGAGGTTGTCCTCTGCTTGACGCAAATAAACATACACACACATATATATCAAATATATATATTAAATTAAATATATATTTATTTAAATTTTTTAAACGAAAATGCCAAAAATTAGAAGCAAAGTTGTAGAAGATGTAACTTTTGATAATTGCGTTTAAAATTTTTTGAAAATAAACACCCATAATGAGGCGGAAGGTCAAAAATGAAGATTCTAGACGTTTGAACCAAACTCAACCAATATCAGTAAACTCTAGTTGCCACAAAGGTATTCAATGAAACGCATTTTAACTAGTAAGAACCCGTTCTTATTAACAAACGGGTTTTTACTGCAACATATAAATATTATTTAATTGATATATAATATTATAAATGTGTGTATGTGTGTATGTTTGTTTGCATCAAGCAGAGTAAAACCTCCTTTTTTCTCTTTATGAATCAACAACTCTGCTACTCTCGTCGAAATAAAAACTTTTCAACTATTCAATTAGGTTGTCCTCTGCTTGATGCAAATAAATATATATATAATTGAATAGTTAGAGACTACTGTTTCGAATGTTTCACCTTCATTATCAGTCTTTTTAATTATAAATATTCTTGAAGGAGACAAAAAAGAGTGTGTTTTTTGTTGGAATTATAAATTTTATTTATTTATAACGAGACTATAGTTTCGAGGGCTTATTAACCTTTCATTCATAAATTAATTCCTGTGAATCAATTGTAATAGACTGATGAAGAAGGCAAAGTCCTCGAAACTATAGTCTCGTTATAAATAAATAAAATTTATAATTCCAGCAGAAGACACACTCTTTTATTGTCTCCTTCAATATATAAAAATTCTGCTACTCTCGGAACGAAAACTTTCAATTTAATATAAATATTCTATCTGTTGTTTTGCATTCGTTGGTTAAGTGACCAGCTTATTTTTTATTACTATTACAACAAAACCAATTTACCCACATCCGATCAGGTATTTCAACTCTCATGAGATATATAATAATAGATAGAATATTTCAAATTAAAAATTCTGGTGAAAATCAAACCTTTGAAACAATAGTCTCTAATAAATAAATTATATAGATACCTACATATTTATATTCGGTATAATATATAAGCTAAATGTATATATTTATTTGCATCCAGCAGAGTACAACCTCATTGATTTATATCTTTATGAATCAACAACTCTGCTACTCTCGGCAAAAAACAAAATCTTCTCAAGAAAATTATAAGCTTTAATTTCGTTTTTCTGGCTTTTAATTTGAGATAAGAACTGGCTTAATAAACAAAGAAAAAACAATTCAACAATTTTTTTTTAATTAAAACAAGATAGTAAGTAACACTTACTATAAGTCAGAATTGGCCGTTGCCTTATGAAAATAAACTGAAGAAATTTCAGCTGTTGAGAACTCAAAATGTGGAAAATGGCTCAAGAGGAGGAAGACGAAGAAATAAGGATAAACTTCTGGACACAATTTTGAAGAAATTTTTTTTCACAAGCTGGATGACACCATTAAGGCCCAAGAAATTGATGAACTAGATAATGAGTCTATGGTTGGTCCAGTTTTTCTAAATGAATCGTGAATGGAACGAGCCATCCCGAGTACGGTAATTATCAGAGTATATTTTCATTCAACGAGAGGATCATCTATCAGCAGAGATTTTAAAATGGTGGGCCTAAAGAAAATAAAAACAAACTCTAGAATCCTACTCCTTGGTAATGAGCGTTGTTTCATCTGTCACAAATGGATCCTGGATGGGTTTGGCACTTGAATGACTTAACGCGGGGGATTAAAATGAGTCTATAAACACATCTCACTCAAATTTATGTTTGCTCTTTTAATACCAATCCACAAGTAATGACAGCTGAGGATGGTCTTGACAGCAATGCTTTTAAAACATATTAGCATTCTGCATTTACCTTATTGCCTTACTTATTTAACCACTGCCATCAATAAATTTATAAATAGAGAAATGTTGAAATTTCCGTGTTCATTTTATTTATTTACAAACTCTAAATTAAAGTAATAAATCTGAAATAGAGCGAGAGGAAAATAAATAAATAAAATCTTTAATTATAGTAGAAATGTTCTACCTTGGGACCTAGGAAAACTGATATATTTATATAAATATACAAGGGAAAACTAACGAGGGTTTCTATAAGATTGAAAAGTTTTTATTTTACCGAGATTAGCTGAGTTGTTGAATCATAAAGAGAAAAGAAGAGGTTGTCCTCTGCTTGATGCAAATAAAGTACACATATACTTATCGTCGCTGATCTTACAAAACCTCTTAAGTTCTAAATTCATTGTTTGCCAGAAAAGAAGAAAAAACATTTTAAACACGAAAATATACAAATACAATGCAATATTTATTATTTGTCCGTAGCGCGAAATTAAATTGGAATAGAATACTATATATATTTGTCTAGATTAATTTGTAACAACGCTGAGAGAATTTTCTTTAAAAAAATTACGCTCTTGCCTAGAATCTAACCGACGAACTCTTGAACTATGGGCATCAGCTCTAGCGATTACACCAATGCAACATTAATATTTGTATCTTGATTTCTGTTACTAAAACTATATATTTTTGATTTGGACTTTGTGTCGAGATAATATTGTATTCATTTGAACTCGAATGAAAATGAAAAAACACCAATAGATTTTAAATTAAGAAACATTAAATATATATTAATTAACGAGGCAAATTTGAAATATAATTGTCAGCGCGGATTTTAAACTGATGGTTCCAATCGATTTTCATTAACCAGGCAAATTTGAAATATAATTCTAATTTGGACTCGAATTTTGAAATAAAAGACTCAAATTCATTTTAAATTAAGAAACATTAAATATATTGATCATTATTCCTCCCCTCCCCCTCGCCACTCAAAAGTTAAAGAGGCGAAACTTTTAAGAGACGATGTATTTTCGGTAGTTTACCGGTATACATTTGGAGTGTGGTTTTTTAAGAGGAATAAAATTTTTGGATCGAGACGCTGCCCGCCAGAGCACCAGCCCGGGGGGCCGAGCTTCGAGGGCGTGCCGAAGGCACGCACGAAAAGCTCGTAGAATAATAAGGTTTCAATAGACAGACGCGCCGTGAAAGTTGGTCGGTATAAGTGTATAATACGTTTTTGACAAAAAATAGGACTTATGAGGTTTTGTAAGATCAGCGACGTTATATTAAATATAGATAATATGTATATGGTATATATTATGTATTATTATATTAAAATGTTTCACCTCGAACCAACACCTAACTCCTTAAAAGTTATTATTTATTTGTATGAGACTATAGTTTGACTGGCTTCTATGCTATGAAAAGCAAATTTTCAATATCCACGTGATACTGACTTCATGAATGATAATATTTATATTTTTAAAAAACTGATGATGAAGCCTTCGAAATGGGATTTATATATAGAAATACAAAAAATTTCAAAAATTCCAACTGCCTAAAAATACTATTTAACTCCCTAGTAAGAAGCAAGCTGGAATACTGCAGTTTAATTTGGTCACCGCATGTCCAACATCAAATTGACCAAATTGAAAGAGTGCAAAATAAATTTTTAAAAATTATATCATATAAATTCTCATCAACTAATAACTCTCTTACCCCATATAACTATCCATCTTCTAGACTCTTAAGAACCGAACTAAATATCCAAAGTTTGTCATCCCGTAGACTACAAAATGACTTGATATTCCTTCGCAAACTGTTGAATGGTCTGAGTGATTGTTGTGAAATTCTCCAATATATTAATTTCAAATTACAGTCGCATTGTCGAAACCTTTTTTATCCCCATTTGTAATTTTGGTTGCACACGTTTCAAGCAAAGTTATGAACGAAAACACCCTCAACAAAATTCCTGTCTGTCTGTCTGTCTGTTTCCGTCGTTTCCGAAAAGTGGAGTGGGGTTCGTGGGTTGGGGATCAGGGGGCGTGCCCCCTGGCTAGCAAGAGGTCCGCCGAAGGCGGGCCTTGCAGCTAGTGAAATAATATAAATATAATAAAAATAAATGCATTACATTAAGTTAAATTCCCCAAACTTTTCTCTATAAAAATAATTAAGACTATAAATTAGTATTTTAGTTTTGTTAAATTGTTAATTTATTGTATCAAAAATGTATAGTGTAACTGGGATAACTCTCGTATATCGAATAAAATAAAAATAAAATAAAAATAAAATAAAAATAAAATAAAAATAATAAAATAAAAAATAAAATAAAATAAAATAAAAATAAAATAAAATAAAACTATGGAGGGAATTGGGGGAGAGAAGGAGAACCAATAGACTTGATTGGGGAATAATGGAATTGAATGGTGGAGAAGTAATTCCGGAATCACAAAAATACAATGTATACATTAATTAATGTAAAATAATTGGTTTAATAAATTTATAAAAAAAATAAATAAATAAAACTATGGAGGGAATTGGGGGAGAGAAGGAAACCAATCGACTTGATTGGGGAATAATGAATTGAAATAATTATCGGAAAAGAGGTTTTTTTTATCTAATTAGATTTTTCCTCTTTATTAAAAACAAGGACTAAAGATGAATAAGGACACTGGATGGTGGAGAAGTAATCTCCGGAATCGAAGCAAAAATACAATGTATACATTAATTAATGTAAAATAATTGGTTTAATAAAATTTATAAAAAAAAATAAAAAAATAAAACTATGGAGGGAATTGGGGGGAGAGAAGGAAAACCAATCGACTTGATTGGGGAATAATGGAATTGAAATAATTATCGGAAAAGAGGTTTTTTTATCTAATTAGATTTTTCCTCTTATTAAAAACAAGGACTAAAGATGAATAAGGACACTGGATGGTGGAGAATCTCTGGAATCGAAGCAAAAAATACAATGTATACATTAATTTATGTAAAATAATTGGTTTAATAAAATTTATAAAAAATAAACAAATAAAACTATGGATGAATAGGACGAGGTCCTGATTGGATCGAATATGGAATTGGAATAATTATCGGAAAAGAGGTTTTTTTCTAATTAGTTTTTTCCTTATTAAAAACAAGGATTACAAAATGATCAAGGACAGTCGATGGTGGAGAAGCTAAATACGAAAATCTACTAAAATAAGCGAAAATCGAAGCTAAAATACAATGTATACATTAATTAATGTAAAATAATTGGTTTAATAAAATAAAACTATAGTCTGAAACAAATAAATAATATATATACATATGTAAAAGAAAAAATTATTTATTGATTGTATTTAAAATATTAAAAATACAAATGTTTTGTAAAACAATCTAAAACACACGTTTATTTTCAACTAAAAGGTTTCGGAGAGTTTCTATCTTTTTCAATGGTTAAATTAAAAAAAAAGTTGATCCTTTAAAATTCAGAAAGCAACACTCTTTAGAGAAATTTTAGAGGAAGCAAAAGTTTTTTCTTTTTCTGAAAATTTTATGATTTAAAAAGGGAGAAATTCTCCCGAAACGTTTGGTTGAAAATAATCGTGTTCTAGATTGTTTTTTAAAGTTTTGTATTTTTAAATATATATGGTACATATCTATCTATATTTAATATATATAATTATGTTATATATGCTGCAGTAAAAACCCGTTTTTTTAAAGTAAGAACGGGTTCTTACGCAGTTAAAACGCGTTTACTGAATACCTTTGTAGAAAGCAGAGTTTACTGATGTTGGTTGAGTTTGGTCTAAATGTATAGAATTCAGATATTTTTGACCTTCCGCCTCATTTCGTGTATTTATTTTCAAAATTTTTTAAACGAAAAATGTCAAAAATTAGGATAAAAGAGGCTTAAATCTTGCAAGGAAAGATCGAAAAGCTTATATCTCTAACACGTAAAATTTATTTCTGTGATGACTACTTTTAACCTTAAGTTTTTACTTTATTTCGTAGATTATAAAATATTGGTGTTCATTTCCAAATTGTTTAAACGAAAATGTCAAAAAACATCCTCTACAACTTCGTTTAACAAATTTTGATAATAAACAGCCAAATGAGGCAGAAGGTCAAAAATAAAGATTCTAGACCTTGATCCAAACTCAACCAACATCAGTAAACTGTAGTTGCCACAAAGGTATTCAATGAAACGCGTTTTAGCTAATAAGAACCCGTTCTTACTAAAAAGGATTTCACTGCAAAATATATATTATATAATAATTATGTTCATTCGCATCAAGCAGGGGAAAATCTCTTTGTTTTCCCTTATGTCTATAAGAGTTCAAATCGCTGATAGCACAATAGTAATTTAAGTTTTTAAGAAAATCCCGAAAAAGATGTCAGCTACTAGACCCGAGGTGGAATTAATCATTTTAATTATGTGTCAGAAGGTTTGTGATCCTCCAGGGATTCATATCCGCGCCAAAATTGTGAACACTTGTACCCATACCTATATTTTAGCTATCATAGAAACTAGAACTAATAGCTGAATTTTATTTCTATACTCACAATCAGTCTCACAAAATAAACTTGACTGTTTTATAATGTACTAGCTGCAAGGCACGCCCCCTGGACCTCCCACGAACCCCACCCTCACACTCCACTCCCCCACCCACTACACCCCGAAACCCACCAAGCACCCCCTACCCCCCGTACCATGCACCCGTGCCCAAACTCGCCCCCACACCACCACCACAACACTCCATCCGCAACCCACCCACCTCGGACCCCCAACCCACGAACCCCAACCTCACACCCTGCTCCCACCCAACACCCCCGAAACCCACCCAGCATCCCAACACTCCATCTTTACATATTTTCCACCCCCCCCCCCCCCCCCCATTTGGGTGGTTTTTTGGGGGAATTTTTTAAACAAAAGTTGTCAGAAATCACATTCACTACAACTTTGCTCATTGTAAAATTTCCAGTACAATTAATAGTTTAGGAGTTATTTGATAATTTTCATTCGTCCGTTAACCCAAACCCCCTTTTGGGATCAAAATATCAAAAAGTTAAATAGCTAAAAACGTAAGTTAGAAGATAAATCTGATCCAAATATGAAATTTCATAATAATCCCTTGAGCCGTTTTGACGTGAATCGTGAGCAACTTTTCGCGGAAACCACTAAAATTCAAATGTAAATTAACCAAGAGTAAAAAATGACTTTAGTCTACCGAATCAAAAACTATATGATGTACCTACATATATTATTTTTGTTGAATCAAGTTTAAAAATTCAAATGTAAATTAACCAAGAGTAAAAAATGACTTTAGTCTACCGAATCAAAATATATTTAACGTAAACTGTCTACTTAATTGCACAGTAAAATATTCCATCTTTTTTTTTAATAATTACTATTATTTAATATTAATATAAAAATTTCCCACATTAATTTTCTCAAAATATTAATTTGTTTCATTAATAAGCATCTCGATTACATCTCAAAAAATATTCTAAATTATTAATGAGCAGGAATATGGATGAATGCAAATTGAAAATTCTCAAGCATGGGATAATTTGCAAACGTCTTTCATTCTATTACACCTTCTTTTTTACTTTATGGTTTGTGTAATTAGCAATTTATATGAGAACTATTATAGTTTTTTTTTTCTAAATATTTCCATCGGAAATAGCTTAATCGATATTGATAAAATTAGATATTTCTTTTAGATACCCTGAGTTATACATAAATTCATTTCTAAAGTTGTTTAAATGACACTTAAGGCCAGTTGTATGTCGGTTTTTAAAGTCTTTGTTAAGTTGACAAACGGTAAAACCTTAGTATTCACTATGTGCTCGGCCGGATGTCCAATCAGATGAAAGTGGTGTCATCTGATTGGTATGATGAATACTAAGGTTTGACCGTTTGTCAACTTAACAAAGACTTTACAAACCGACATACAACTGAGCCTTAATGTATTTTCTGAACTCTAGTAAATCATCATTCTTATACATTATCCGATTCTGGAGGCCGTGGTATACGTTCGCAGCAGAAGGGAATGCCTGAAAATTACTTTGACATATTAAAACCGTACAAAGTCAGAAGACGTTCAGACAATCTCAAAAAACCTCTGATCTATGACCATAACATTTATATTGCTAGTTCACTGGCAACAGCAGCTCGCCGGGCGATCTAAGAAGTGAAAAAATTTGATTTTTTTACTTCTTCGTGCGTAGAATATCTTTAACGTGGAAAAAATTATTTTAAACCATGTTTTTGTTTGTATGTCTGTTAGTTAGTATGAATTGTATTATAAATATGTAATTACTTTCTGTAAGTGGGCTTATAGCCCGTACAATTGTTATAAATAAATAAATAAATAAATTCCGATAGCAAGAACAGAAGATCTTAAGAAGTTCCTTTTGGTGTCACAATGTTTGGATTTCCGAAACAAATAACTGGATTGGGAGTTCTAACTTTACAGCCTCTGTTAGAATAATTAAAAAAATCATATCGATATAGCTAATGAGCTGAAATTTGGCTCACAAATGTACAAGGGCATTCCCAGCTTTTTGGTCAGTGAGGAATAGGACCAAGAGAGATGATATATAAATTATATTCTACTAAAATCGTAGATTTCAAACTTAAAAAATTGAATCCTTTTTAATATAATTGTGGTCACCTAACCTGGGTTGTACTTTTGAAAAAATCCATCTTTTTTTTCAAAAAAGTTATTCAAAAAAAGATACTTAAATTTTTATATTAATTAAATATAAGAAATTTAGAAAAATTAAATTAACTATAAGAAAGAAAATTAATAATATCATTTTTTTCATTAGTTATCTTTAAGTAAGTATTTAGTATTTATAGATATTTAAATTTAGGTTTTTAAGAATCACTTTGCGTCTAGGGGGGGGGGGGGGGAGATAGCTGCCCCTTGACATTATTTAAGTACGCCCCTGAAAGTGTATATAATTAGTTGTACCTACATGTCTAAAAAACATCAATTTAGATCTCGATCCATTTGCTATAATACAAATTTACCAATTTACCAAAATTTATCGGGAACGTACCAAGTATTGAAAGAAAAAGTAAATTTTTCTTTCAATATTATTAAACTAACTGACGATTGGGCCTTCGGCCTGGCGTCACCTAGCCCCTGGCGGAGAGCGTCTCGTTCATACCAATTTAATAATTGAAATTTAAAATGATACTGTAAGTATTGAAAGAATGTGCTGAATTAAATTGATTCAACAATAAGGAAAGATTTATTTAACACATTTGCTAAGCACGATCACTATCTGACCAATCAGAATCGTTCTAATAATTTAACGCTTTGCCGTTGGCTATGCACTGGCCAATCAGATAGTTTGGATCATACAAACAAATATACATACTTTTCTATTTTATATACTATATGGACTAAATTAGTATTCAAGTTATAAAGAACCAAACAATTATTGAATTTTTTCCACTTTTATTTTCCAATCACGACGTTTCGTCCACAATTTGGACTTCTTCAGGTTCTTATATTTTTTCTCAACGAAAAATTTATCGCTACATAAATTACACTGTCAACATTAAAATGATTTCCATTAATTTATTCAGGAACAGACAAAAACTGCAAATGCATCAATATTACCATATAAAGCCAAGTTTTTAGAATAATTTAATATTATTAAATTTTCTTCTAATACTTTCAATTATTTTATTTTAATTTTAGTATGTTTTTAATACTTAGTAATCAAAAGTCATGTAGTGTGCGCTAAACACCTAAAAATATTTTTTAATTAAATACCAACTAAAAGTATCATCCGCATTGGATATCTATCAATGACAAATAAAGTGATGATTAAAAATTAGCAGCAACGTGAAGTGGCAGGCATGAGTGAGTGTTTTTTAATTAGGCGCCTCGCTGGGGCCCACAGGTGGGGTTAAGTGGGTAATTAGCCTGGCGAGTGGCGTGGGCCCCAGAGAGACTTCTTGTGTGGTCCCCCCCCGGCCCCCGGCTTGCGTGTCTCGAAGACTCCACCCCCCAAAAGGACCACCCTTTAAATATATATACACACATACAAAGGCTTCTATAAAGTTTATTGTTACCATAAAAAGGAAAAAATAACGTTTAATTATGCAAACATGGCCTCCCATTGGTTAACACGATGAATAAATATCCATCCCCACTACTATTTAGTTTCGAAAACACCTACATTTTGATCTGATACGATCAGTAAATTAAAAGTTATTAAAAGAAAACCACGATTAAAATTTATATATAGTTAAGGTATAATTAGAACTTTATACAATCAAAAATAATTAATATTTTAATGTATAAACTTTGGTGGTCGAAATGGAGTTTTTTTGTTTGGAACCATTTAGAGCATGTTTAATATAAATTTAAATTTAAATGAATTTTTTTAATATATTGGAATATAGTATGTTTTTAAAGAAGAAATCAATGAGGGTGTCTTCTTGCAGGGACGCGCCAAGTCCCTTTTGCACCTTGGTGCGAAATTATGTTTGGCGCCTTTACATTTATGCACTGAGGCCAACTTACTGCGGCCAGAACATTTTTTCACGTGTCAAGGTTTTTTTAACAAAAATAACTAATAGGGCGAATAATATATAATTTCAACCTTTTTTGACATATTTCGAAAATAAAAAAAAAAAAAATGTTTAATGCTCGATTACAAAATTTCATCATACGTCATATATTTATGTAGTAACATAATAAAAATGAATTTAAAAGAGGTTGAAAATGTTAATCTTTTAACATTAGAGACGCTTGTAGGTAAATTCAAATTGTTTTAATTTTTAAGATCAATGTGTTCTTTATTTGTTTTACACAATCATGTTCAGCACGTTCGCTGTTTGCCAGTAGCAGCATCAGACAGGCCATTTAATAGCAACACCGCGTATAATGGGGGCTCCTCGTAGTTAGACAAGTAAATTGGCATATCAGTTAAGAGTATGACTATCCTGCACAAAAATGGCGCAAGTCATTTCCCTATTTTTACTTTATCCCATGCGAAGCAGATAAAGTATTGGATCGGTCTCGTGGCAAGTGCGACTTCAAAGTGTTCTTAGGTAAAGACTACGGAATCCATGGTCTCAATCAAATTTAAAATTGTACTATCCATTTAAGTTGAATTTTAGCACGGTTTTGCCAAAAATCACATGGGGTCTTCCAAAGGCCAAAAGTGAAATTTTTTCGTTTATTGCATGCAGATGGATGGATGTACTTAAATTACTCCTTTTTTTCGTAGACGATTTTTTCCACACTGTGAATGAAATTGAAAACCTCCCATTACTTTTACAAAATCAAACGCTGATTAATTTTTGGTCGGCACACAAAAATTAGTACTTTATTCCAGTATTTTTTTAATATATTTTGAAAATGAGTTATCCATTTTTAATGAAATTTAATATTCTAACTAAGTAGCTTGAGGTCCACAATAAGGTTATATAGAGTTTTTAATAAAATATATTTTAAAGTACTTTACCCTGGAGTAAGATAGTACTTTTTAAAAATTCTTTAAAATTTATTCATTTTATCGGTAAAATGTATGGTCTGTCGGCGCCTTTAAGGCCGTGGCGCCGTCGTGCACTGCACGACCTTGCACATATGGAGGGCGCTTCGTTCCTGCCTGCTTGTTAAAACTGCACTTCTATGCCAAGTGTGAACCTCACCATATATCTCAAATTGTTGATAATTAAATAGCAAAGTGACTCAAATTTATAGGAGTTCCGAGTTTTGGATTTTTTTTTTCCAATTTTGTATTTTAATTTAGTATATATATCTTAACATGAGAAGATTAAATGATTAATCAAAACGTTGATAATAGAAAATTGAATTTTTATTTTACTACCTCCCCTCTCTTCTTATTTTAACTTATACATACATATAATAAGAGAACCACTTCTTCAATTTTTTAATATACTATTTTATTTGTTAATTAAATGATAGATTTGATACTTTTTCATTTTTCTGACCACTAACGATCCGAAATTAAATTCAAATTTTCTTTTTTTAATTTATACATTCAACACCCCAATGTCTTTCCAAATGATCACAAGTGAGTTTTTTATTCCTCTTTCAAATGCTAACAAGCCTTTCATCGTTATTTTTTCCCAGAAGAAACTTGATTACTTGTCATTGAAGAAAAAAAATATAATTAGTCACTATAAAGCATTGTCAAGTGAAGAAAATTATAGTGGAGAAGATGAAGATGAAGAAACAGACGAGAGGACCAATCATAAAGATTAGAAGAGCGTTAATGTCTTTTTAAAAGGCGCTAGTGAGATGATAATTCAATTTAGAAAAGGAGCAAAAAAAAATCCCCCGGCTCAGTCTCTATCATTTATTGAGTCTCTTATTTTGAGGCAAATGGTAGCTGTTTAAATTAAATGAACACTTCATTAGCTGACGTGAAGTTTTGTTTATATAGTATATAAACCAATTGATGAATATACAATATATTGGAGAAAATCAGAGGCGTTACTTAACGGTAAAGTAAATGTATTATTCTGAGAGAATATATTTATTTCCCCGAAAACCTTCTGCAAATAGATCGCAGGAGGGATGAATTCGGGTGTTTTTACAAATCTTATTATATTACGAGCGTTCCCTAATATAGCTCAGATGCAGTTCGCTATTTCTCCTGTGCTCACATGCGCAGAAATGCAAAAATATTTTCACTGCGTCGTTTCTCGGATCTGGCAACATTGCGTTCTTACCGACGCTAAAAGAAAAAGAATAAAAAAAAAATCCAGATGAGATCAGTATAGTTAGGTTTAGAGAATTAGCTAAAAATCTCAAATGCACCAGAGGAGAAGTTTTTTAGATGTGGAAAAATTGAGTGATTTTAGTGCGGCGTTGTCAAGTCGCCATCTCTCACTTGGCATATCATGAGAGAAAAAATGAAAACCATCAAATGTTTCTAACTTTTAACATTTTTCAGACAAAACGAATATCGCTTATTACAATTATTTTAAAGAAAAATATTTATTATATCTTCAGTTAATGATTCTCAGTTTTTGAAAATAATTTCAAGAAAATTAAGATTGTTATTTAATGAAACAGTCGGTTTAACATCAATCGGGATAGGGTTCGCGTGTTAAATATGCAAATTTCAAAGGTATATATTTTCAAATTTAGATTATTGAAAAAAAATTCTACGTATTAAGGACACTTATAAATATGTGTATTCAAATTTTTAAAAGGATTGCAAGAAAATGAATTTTTTAGGGAACGTCCTTAAATTATCAATTCTTGTATTATATAGGTATTTGGGTCGACTTAATTATTCACAGATGGGTGCGTCCACAAAAATGTATAATTACTTTTTTATTATTGATTAAATGGTTTTTAATTTAAAAAACCACTAATATTTCATTAGAAATATTATTATGTAATAACATTAGGAAATTAAATTTATTAACTGGTTCAATAAATTGTTAATTATTTAAAAGAAAAATAATTAATAGAGGTATTGAAGAAGTAACTTTAATATGTATAATTTGGGGTCGCAATGAAGCCAGTATTACAGCGAGCCAATTCCAGCATTAAAATAATTGCGTTAAGCAATTATTTTTTTTTTAATTTTTTAAATTGTCTCCGGATACCAGGAGCGAACGGGAGTGTTCTTTGCTTCCCGCCAATATAATTTTCATCCACTTTGCGTGAACAAAAATTTTGTCGATCTCAAAAGTATGTGAAATGAAAAATATCAACAAGCAGCAGTCGATCGAGTTACGAAACTGAGCTGTAGAACTCAATGCTGAATTGATCCATAATATTTTTCTCAAAAAACCCGACGATTCGGAGAAACGTCCCTCCTTCCTAAGAATTTAAAATTGTCAACCAAGGATCCTCCGTATATATCAATATTATTTTTAGTTGTAATTAAGTTCAAAACTTTTTGTAGTCCGATTCCATGATGATGGCGAGTCAAAACGTTGGACAAAAAATTAAATTCGAATTCAATTTTATTTAATTCTGGCTGCAAATAAAAATATACATTTGAACATGTTTACAATTAAAAATAATATCAATTACATATATATCGTTTTTAAATTAAAGAAAAAATTACAGAGAAACGTTAATAAATATTAATTATATATCTTAACGAGACATCACGCCTATAGTGATTTTCGCTAATAGCTATATTTAAAATCCGAATACCGTGCATCATTGATTGATCACGATTTCTTTAGAATTACTGAGGCTAAAAGGTAGAAATTCGACATGAACTTTACTTTTAGCACGTAGATGATAACTAAGGGAAGTTTTTAAAAATTAAAATTTTAAAGAGGTAAAACAAAGAAAAAATATTTAAAAACACGGTTTCATTTTAAGTTTCTGAATCTTCTTTGGCTATTAACTTGAAATTTTGTATGGTTGGTTTTTTTAAGATGTAAATGATTGCTAAGATAGGTTAAAAAGGTGGATTAGGAAAAATATAAAAAATCATGGTTTTATAGTGATTTTTCGGAATTCCTGGAGCTAATAACTTGAAATTTGGCATGGAGGTTACTTTTAAGACATTAGTACCTAAATATTTGTTAGGAATAATTTTAAGTAGCAGAAGGCCTCAAAGACGGAGCTGAAGGCGGAATTCGCAGCTAGCTGAATATAAAAAATTCAAGGTCCTAACCTCTTGGGAGAGGTCCCGCTTCCCAGAATTTTGAAAAAAAATATTATTATATTTAGAAAAGTCTGAAACGTAGAGAAAAATAATTTATGACCATAGCATTTTTTCAAGGCTGTTTGTTTTGATTTCGATGCAATGATTTGTTAACAACATAAGATTTTATACCGTTCTGCTGTGGCCACACCCTGAGCCACTCATCCGGTGTTTGAGGATCGAAGAGCTATAAGGGGAAATGTTGGGTCCCTAAAATACAATAATCTAATAGAAAGCTAGTTTTATTTTTTAATTATTCGTGTTTAGAAATATTTGAAACCTGGTAAATAATATTTTCCAAGTATGATTGTTTCCTTTCTATGTATCTCTTTGTCTCCCTGTGGACCGGAGATAGAATATGTCCACAGTATCTCCTGCTTGACGTAGAAGGCGACTAAAAGGGTTTGGACATGATGTTAACAACCCCATTCCGTAAAAAACTCCACATTTTTGGAAGCAACGCAACGGATTTCACTGAATTAATCTTATCACATTTACGGAGAGAGTACCGAGTCTTGAAAATGTTTATACTTTTCCTCCATTTCTGTTGAATAATTTTTTTTCCTATTTCTTAATAATTATATCATGTATGAAATATACAATCTATATCTGTTGAAGAAGCAGCAGCTTAAGTATTTAATTTCTGCCTTGGATTTCTAATATAGCTTCAAAGCGCATTTTTCTAACCCTTTGATGCCTAAAATTGTCCCTTCTACTTTGGAGGTCCCAACCGAATTCGAATATAAATAAAACTTTTAATAGCGACTGACACTTGTTTCTTTTGATCATTGATGATTTATTTTTAAAGATTTGCAAATCAAAAGCGTCTAAAATCCAGGTCGAAGTCGCCAGTTCGCTTTTTTTTTATTTATACTTAAATAGAATATCTAAGTGAAGAATGGAATGTTATCTGAGGCAAATGGACTATTTGAAGATTTCACATTTCTAAGAGGAAATCAATGAGTGTATCATATAATAAACTATTGTATATTGAAACAATTTATTGATTGTTTTTCTTATTAAATAAATACAATACTTTTATAAAAGAATTTTAATATATTTATTAGAAATCCAAACGTTTCGAGAGAAATTCTCCCTTTATCAATAGAAATTTGGAAAAAATAGTTGCTTGAAAAAGGAAATATAATGCAACTACATGAATTATTTATACATGTTGATATGTTGCAGTAAAAACGCGTTTTTAGTAAGAACGAGTTCTTACTAGATAAAACGCGTTTCACTGAATACCTTTTTGGCAACTAGAGTTTACTGATGTTGGTTGAGTTCAAAAGTCTAGAATATTCATTTTTGACCTTCCGCCTCATTTCGTGTATTTATTTTCAAAATTTTTTAAACAAAAATTTCAAAAATTAGATAAAAGAGGTTTAAATCTTGCAAGGAGAGATCCAAAAGCTATATCTCTAAATACTAAAATTTATTTATGTGAAAATCACTTAACGTAAGTTTTCACTTTATTTCGTAGATTATCAAATAGTGGATGCATAATGAACTTGTTTGAGATTTAAATTAAATAATAAATTAAGTCTTTTGTATGGTTTGGTTCATTCATATCTAAAGTGAAAATTGACTCAGTTTATTTTATTTTATTTATTTATTAGTCCTTGTTTAATGAAAGAAACTCTCCCAGCATCAATAAATCAATTCTAGGCAAATTGCAATTATTTACCTTGGTAAACCCTGGCTCCATGGCTACGTTTCTTGGTTATGTTTTCACAACTCACAAAAGTCGACAAATGATCTCGAAGCAGATATTTCGTCTGCTCGTGACGTCAGTTCTGTTTTTTCGCCCTGATTGGTGTTCAAACTAACATGGCGGGTTGCAGTATTTTATTGTTTTATTTTATCAAATAAATTAACAATCTCGCTAATAAGATAAAAATAAATTTGTTTTTTGTAATCTATGAATCCTATTTCATTAAATAAATACATTATTTTAGTAATTCTTGGTTACTGTCATCA
Source organism: Forficula auricularia (assembly GCA_024734495.1). NCBI lineage: Eukaryota > Metazoa > Arthropoda > Insecta > Dermaptera > Forficulidae > Forficula > Forficula auricularia. The sequence goes on from JALMQS010000058.1 coordinate 5,084,570, forward strand.
TGCCTATTCTCTTTATCATCTGAAAATTTTTCAGAAATCGTTCCGGATTATGAGAGAATTTTCATTTTTTCCCCTATTTTTTTTTTAATAATGCTGTTTAAGTGAAAGTCGTGGTGTGCTCTAAACACACCATAATCTTGTCAATTAGAAAACTCTTCGTTCTCTTGTGCCATCTGGAATTCTCACAGCTAGCTACCCTATGGTGTTATTCTGTTGCAGCAAGTGAATCTAAAGTGCAGTCAGGGCAAGTGTTTGTTGGTTTCTTGGCTGGCGTCGTGACATGGCTGAGCTTTCTTAGGCAATCGGTGGTCGTGTTTCGTGTTGTGTCGTTGTTGTTGCTCATTACCAGGCAGACGGGTACTAATTGATGCCTACTTACCCCACGAACTCGCGCATTTTTTTGTTTTATGGCCAGCCAAACTGCACGACCGCCAATCTCATTGCCAAACATTATTTAAAAAATTGTTCTATATTTGCGCTTGAGAAATATTTAAAAATTGCAAAATAGAAAAAAAATAAATAAAAAAATTAGATTGTTAAATTCAATCTGGTAGAAATTTATTTTAAATATTACTTGGGACGACCGGGATGCAAGCTTCGTCTATAAATTTTTCCTGTCAAAGGTCAGAGTGTCTGGATTCCGATACCCTTCTTAAACAAACAGTCGTAGAAAGTTCATCTGGTATCAAAACCTGTTTATATCCAATCTTGAGAAGTGATTAAATTTTGGACTTTCTAGCTTCAGAACTTTCGTTTCAAGAATGCAGAAAATATATTTATCTAGATAGGTACGCCTAAAAGGAACATGAAAGCGAAATTGGCAAAAATCGGTATAGGGACCAGGGTGTCAGATTCACCTAGAGAACTTTTCACAGGTTCGATTAGATAAAAAAAATTCTATTGACAACGAATATGGTGGTAATGTTTCCATGTGGCCCCTATATTCCATTTTTATGGCAAAATTTATTGCCCTGATATTTTATATATCTTATATTTTTATTTCGCTTAAATTCTTACATCATTATACATTTTAGATTACTTAGGTGAAATTCCTCTTCCGATACTTATTTTTCTTTATTTTATTTTTTGCCCAGTCCATTTATTTAGGAAAATGTCTAATTATGAATTAATGAAATATAAAATACAGACAGTTGACAGAGGAAACTGTTGTTGTCAGTAAAGATTTTTTTTTTTAATTTTAGAAACTTTTTAAAATTTAAAATATAAAATACTAGGTAGGTTTCACAAAAATAAAAGATCAGATGCTTGTTTAGCAGGACTATATATTTTGGAGTATAAGCCTATCTTCAGGAGCTGACAGAGGAAACTATTGTTGTCAGTAAAGAAAATTTTGAAAAATTTTAGAAACTTTTTAATATTTAAAATATAAAATACTAGGTAGGTTTCACAAAAATAAAAGATCAGATGCTTGTTTAGTACGACTCTATATATATATTTCGGGGTATAAGCGCATCTTCAGTAGTTTACAGAGGAAACTATTGTTGTCAGTAAAGAAAATTTTGAAAATTTTTTAAAATTATAAATATAAAATACTAGGTATGTTTCACAAAAATAAAAGATCAGATGCTTGTTCGGCACGACTCTATATATATTTCGGGGTATAAGCCCATCTTCTGGTGTTCACAGAGGAAATTGACAACAGTTTCCTCTGTGAACTCCTGAAGAAGAGCTTATACCCCGAAATATATATAGAATCGTGCCAAAGAAGCATCTGATCTTTTATTTTTGTGAAACCTACCTAGTATTTTATATTTTAAATTTTAAAAAGTTTCTAAAATTTTTCAAAATTTCCTTTACTTTATTTAAAATGTTTCACCAAGAACCCCACCGTTCTCCCTTAACAGAATTTTTCACCTTTGAAAAAAAAGTCCGATTGCCAATTCCTATCACATACTTCCGTCTGTTAATCTATTTAATTTTTTGTTTGTTTTATCCTATCTTCAGAATGGATATGTAAATAAAAACCCGCATTTGCATGCTTAATAGTAATTATAGGGGGAGTTATAAATGGTAAGAAAATACTTTGAGGCGCCAGTGGTCTGCATTAGAAAAACCACTATATTCAAGCGAATTTCTTTGAAAGTGATTATATTTTATTTATTTATATATTTTTTTCTTAAATATTCTTATCATATATTTTTTTATTAGTAATTTTAATAAATAAACCCTAAAAGCATTCTAATGTTTAATGGAGATGGAATTTCAAATAGGGAAAAATTTTAATATTAACGCCATCAACAGCGCCAGGTAAAGAATAAAAAAAAAATCGAAATCAACACTCAACTGAATACAATTAGAAAATGAAAAAAAAAAAATCATTTAGCCCTTCCGTGCATTTTTCAAATAAATATTCCGTTTAATTTTAAATATTAATAATAATGTTTTTCAAAGGTGAAGAGAGATAACAGAAAATAAAAATAAAAATTGAAGTATAAGCGCCGTCCATGAAGAGTTAAACTTACAAAAATTTAAGATGAAAAAAATTTATTAAAACTTTTGATTTAATTTAATAATAGGTACTCAAAAATGAGAAAATAATTGTTCTTTCCCTACTCAATAATTTTTCATAAGCTTATGATTAAAATTAAAGCTTGGGCATTGATCTCTCTACACGGGCAGCCCTATTCATGGCAAAAAAATATATATAATATAGAAGGAGAGTGGGTTTCAGATACAATTTCTAGTAACTATAAAATACATATGATGTTTTAAATAAGTTTATGATTTTATGTAGGGCCACATTCATTGCAGTGCTGGGCCGCGAGTTGGACAGCCTTGCTCTAGAACTTCCGGTTCAAAAACTCTGAAAATATTATTTTTTCTAAAAATAATTAAAACAAAAATTAATTTTCAATAATTAATTTTACTGAGGTTTTATCTAGAGCGGCTCTTAACGGCGAGCGCACCAGGTCTTGAAAAAATTTCTACTTTTTCCTCAATAAAGATCTTTTTAAGACTTAAAGAAAATGTGTTCACTTCAAATTTAATTCCCTTTAAAATTACGTTATGAGAACCGTTCTAAAGGAACCATGTATACGTGATTTTCGTACCTGTCGGCGTACAGGTGTGGCTTAACTTAAAATTATGAAAATACTCCACAATGTCACTCAATCTTTCCTTATCATCGACAAATAAGAGGTAATTTGATATCTCAACTATTTTGGAAGATAAGGATTTTTAACTTCAGACTTTTCCATATCAAATTCAGGATTTTAAAAATCAAGTCCGGACTTTTCCATATCAAATTCAGGATATTAAAAATTAAATTCAATATGTTTCAAACCAAATTCAGGATTTTAAAAATCAAAATCAGACTTTTTGAAATCAAATTCAGAATTTATTAATAAACAGTTGAAAAAATAAAAAAAAAAAAGTTATAGTTAAGAAAAAGTTTTAATTTAATTTAGCACGCAGGAAACGTTTTCAGGTAAAAATCTAAAATTCGGGGCATAGTAAGATATTTGCGAATCAATTCTCAGCCCATTAATTAAAATCTTTCAAGATTAGCATTTTGTACTCTCAAGAAATGTTTCCATTTAAAAAGCTATAATTTAATATGTAAAAAAATATGCATGGTTTTATAGAAATTCTGAATTTGATTTGAAAAAGTCTGATTTTGATTTTTAAAATCCTGAATTTGGTTTGAAATATCCTAAATTTTTAATTAGTAGAGATTGTGGTGTTGGTGCAAGGTGAAACATCTTTAATAAAGATAAGAGTAAATAAATATTATATTTACTCTTATCTTTATCCTGAATTTGAGGAGTTTTTAAAGGGGTTATAGTGGTATACTTTAAAAACTCCTTAAATTCAGGATATTAAAAATAAAATTCAGGATGTTTCAAACCAAATTCAGGATTTTAAAAATCAAAATCAGACTTTTTCAAATCAAATTCAGAATTTCTATAAAATCATGCATATTTATATTTATATGTGTTTAATATGTTTCACTATAAACCAACCCTAAATGTTATCCTGAATTTGATATAGAAAAGTCCGAATTTGAAGTTAAAAACCTATTAGGTACGGAAACCCCGGTATGAGTCTCCTACTCGCACTTGGCTAGCTTATTATCTTGACGCCCAGTCGCCTATTTTGGTTGCTATAAAATAATAATAAATGGTGATGTGAAGTTGTATCAAACCAATCTTATGACCTATACCATATGATCATGAAAATTATTAGTGTGAATGATAAATTTATTCTTATGTGTCTTACTCTGTTTAAATAACCCTAGTTACGCAGGTCAGACTTGTACTTAGGGTTGTAGCCCCCTAATATTATGAATATGGAATTTTTGTCAAAATATTTATATTGCAATCAAAACTGTCACTAAAACCCCAATTTCTAATAGAAAAGCTTTTTTTTATATGAATAAAGTTTAAAATTATTACATTGGGATATAAAAGGAAATATATTTCATTTTCTGGTCCAGCTTCTAAACAACATCACAATCCTATCTGAAACATCATCTCTCCTCGGAGAGGTGAGGTGCTAATATTGCCAACGACTTAACATGGATCTATTAATCTGATAACATACTTTTAATAAGTGAAATGATATTTTGAACTTTGTAAATGAGATTCGAGAAAGAATAGCTGGACAAGATATTGCTACTCCTCTTATCTAATATCTAATGTACAGTTAAATAAACATTTGATACTTAGATTGTCAATAAAAATAATATTTAACTGTTTGGATACATGAGTGTAAACTCGTAAACAAATAGTACAATGTAAATTGCTTTAAAGCCTGGAACATACAACCCCTGTCCTTTATTTTGATTGGCTTAATATCGTGTTTAGGAATCCGAATTAATATAAAACAGAACCCTATTGTTGTCTGTTCAAGTGTCTCTGAGGGGTTGAAAAGCTTACGATCATTCCCTCACTAGATATATTTTCATTTTTTTTTATTTTAAAATATTAAAAATTTGTTTTATACTAATTTTTAACCGACTTCAAAAAAGGAGGAGGTTATCAATTCGACTGAATTTTTTTTTTATATCTATGTTACCTGATTTCTTCTCCAATTGTGAACCGATTTTGATGATTTTTTTTGCATTGTGTTTAGTATAGTTTCCGATTTGTACCATACAAATTTCATTGGTATTGGACCTTTTTTGTTATGTATGTTCACTAGTTCACCCATAACTTCCTTGTTTATGGACCAATTTTAATGATTCTTTCTTCGTTTTGATCAGTATAACTCCAAAGTAGTCAAGATACCTAACTATTTATTTATTTATTCATTTTTATGTATGTTTAGTAAGAACTTTTTGCCTTGACCGATTTAGATGAAATTCGGTCACATCCTAGACCTATATAAAGGCTTTAATCGGGAAAAATAACAACTCATAATCTTAATAATAACCTTTTGAAACAGGCGATTTTCTTTTGAAATTATCTTTTTTCTCCATGATAACGTTTTCGTACAATTTTGAAACTAATTTACTTTTTTTTTTTTAATATCTTTTTTTTTCATGTAGAATAACCTCTCAGATCCACAAATTGATCGAAACGTCATATTGAAAATAACAAAAAAAAACTGATTTTTTTGATGTAAAACCCGATTTATCTCAATGTTTTTACCCTTGAAACAATAGAAACGAAGATTATTCGATTATTTTATAAGTACAGATAGCATAAAATATTCAAAACAATAATATGGAAACAATTTTTTTTCATTAAAATACTTTAATATTGAAAAATTAATTATAAAATATATTGAAATGTTCGTTTCTATTGTTTCAAAGGTAAAAACATTAAAATAAATCGGTTTTTACATCAAAAAATATTTTCAATATGGCGTACCTTTTCGATCAATTAGTGGATTTGAGAGGCTATTTCACATCGAAAAAAATATTTTAAAAAATTAGTTTCAAAATTGTACGAAAACGTTATGATAGAGAAAAAAAATAATTTCGAAAAAAATTGCCTGTTTCAAACGGTTATTATGAAGATTACGAGCTGTTATGTTTCCCGATTATAGTCTTTATATAGCATGATGTGGCTAAATTTTTTTCAAATCGGTCAAGCCGTTTTTGAGAATAAAATTATTTTCTGATTTGCAGTTTTTTCGATTTATTCAAAAACCAAAGTAGATAAAGATCTGAAACTTGCAAGATCAACGTATCTTATTAGTACCAACATACCCTCAAATGATGATCCAGATATCATTCTGGGGCCAATTCACTATCACTTATCGTCCTATGGCCTTTATATATTGAAAAGAAATAAATTTTATTGTTTTTAAATATTGAAAAAATAAGAATCTTTTATAAAACAATCTTGAACACGTTTATTTTCAAACCAAACGTTTCGGGAGAATTTCTCCCTTTCTCAATGGTAAAAATTTTCAAAAAAGAAAAAAAATGTTTCTTCCACTAAGATTCATAAAGTGTTGATTTGTATTTTTTCAAAATTTTATTTTGAAATGGTAGGTATCGATAACAGTCAAATGGGGGTCAAAGAAACAAACCTATTAATTATTTTTAAAGAAGATTAAATTAATTATATTAAAAAAATAAATTAAGTTGTAAAAATTATTCAAAATTGATTTTGGAATGATAATTCGCCTCTCGATGAGGAGCACTATTTTTTTTCTTCCGCGCCAATTAACGACCAAACAACTAATACATTTGAATGGAGAAAACATTTTCTATCAAAATTCAATTACAATTAACCATTGTCATTTTGATTATCTTTTTGTAATTAAATGATTTTCTTTTGAAGCAGAAATCAATAAATCTTCCACAAGTTTCTAGATAGGTATATAAGGGTTATTTTTAAAAAGTTCTTAACTCTTTCTAAAAGCAATAAATAATTAAATAAAGATAAAAACTTTTCAAATAGAACAAAAGAGAATCCAACTCTTTCTCTATTCTTCCTGTTGCTAATAATAATTATAGAATACATTGTTAAAGAGAAAAGTATCAGATTGCTTGAACATTTGTTGTCTTGTTGTTGCTTTTTTTCTTTTTAATAAATTTTAAATTTAACGAGATAAGGGCTTAAGGGATCTATAATTATGTGATTAAAATAATTTCTAAAGAATGCCTATTTACATATGACTATTTTTAAGGCGTGGGTATTCGTACGCACGTGAATGTGTGTGTGTGTATGTGTGTGTGTGTGTGCATCCGATGCAATCGCTATTTTGGGAATTCTAATGCGCCACCCAAAGACAATAGACCGCTCTGGGCGCTAATAGCACGAAATTCACAAAAATTTTATCATTTTTTTTCTTTTTGAATTTATTCATTTATTTATATATAGGAAGACTGTGAGTATATATATATATCAGAGGTCTAAAACCTTTTCATAAATGTGTATCCACAAAATCAAATTTTAAAAATCTTCGAACTATCAAAAAATATCCATATCTATTATATGTTATTTATAATATTGTGTGTTGTATATAAAGTAGATTAATAGCGTATATGGGGAATTTTAAATTATGGGAAAATCAACTGCACAACCCGGGAACTTGCTCGTATAGATAAAAAACTAATAACTGTAAATTTGAGCAATATCAAACATCGTGTAACCAAGCCCTAGCCCTCTAAAGTTTGAAAAAGTAGCTTTTTTTCATTTTGGTCCACCCTAATATTAAACTGTCTTAAATGGTCAATTTATATATTATATCGATAGATGGCATTAATACGAATCCAAAACATGTTTATTTATTATTAAACTAAAATTGACGGAGTTTTTATTATTAACCATTGAAGAGTATCACAAGGAATATTCGAATTTTAATAAAATGATATCTAAAAAATTTTTAAATATACAAATAAGATGTGTGGTAACTAAAAAATTATAACTCGGTCAATTTTATCTGATTTCAATAAATAAACCTGTTTTGGATTCGAATTAACGTCCTCTATCGATATAATATATAATTTGGGACCGTTTAATATTACACCAAAATGAAAAATGGGGAATAAACCGATTTTTCCAAACTTTAGAGGGCTAGGGCTCGGTTACGCGATGTTCGAATGGTTCAAAATCTACAGTTATTAGTTTTTCATCTATACGAACAAAAATAATATTTTTTGACAATTAAAGACAATATACTACATTTCAATTGAAAAACATTTCATAGAAGTCAACTGACATGTCGAAGAAATATAAGCTACTGTGTGCATTACACTACATTCATTCACAATTTCCTCTTCTCTTTTACTTAAACCCGAGGGGTGATCCGCAATTGAAAGTAGGTGTACACGTCTTTGGAAGTATTTTGGAAGTACTTGGAAATATTTGGAATTACTTGGAAATATTTGGAAGTACAAGTGGAAGTAGGTGTACAGCATATTAGGTCGCGGTTCACCGCTTAAAACACAATCGTCAGTGCCATTTTTGGAAAGGTCTCAAAAAACTCAAAATATTTGAAGTAAATTTTATTTCCAGTTATCAAATTTTAAGCAAAATAAATAAATAAAATAAAACTTGCTCTACTTCTTCTAGCCCATTAGAGTAGCTTAAGTTTTACTTAGGTAGTCACATGATTTACGACTGCTAAACGTAGTGGGGTACCCACATAACACCAGACCATAGATTTTTGGTCAGTGTTGGGCTCTGAGGAGCACAAAACATATTCAGAAACTGTTTAGGGAATCCAAATAAACACCAGACAATAGATTTTTGGTCAGTTTTGGATGTGGGGACCACAAAACATATTCAGAAGCTGTTTTTCTAATAAAAATTCAACGTTCATAAAAGAAGTTCGATATATGGAGGTTCAACTGTATATTTTTGTATCCTCTCTACCCGTAGATTTAATTATTTATTTATTATAAAAGACAGCTGACACATGAGTTCAGGATAACAAGAGTGCCTATGTAGGTATCATAGAAACTCTAGGCTAATATACAATTTTTCTTACTATTTTAGTAATTGAACAATAAATTTGGTTAAATTTGACTGGTCGTACAAAGAATCGAAAAATGTTGACCAGTTAATCAAAATTCCTCACTAGTTTGTATTTTTAGCAAATGTTCCGGTGGTTTGTCGGCGGTGCTAGGGATGTTAGGTGGAGGGTGACCAGTGAGGGTGGCAGCTGCTTGTCGTCGACTACCTCACCACGTGACAGAGTCCAGACAAAAATCGGAAACGCACATATCCTCTCCAAAATCTTTAATGGATTTCACATGCTCCTTATAACTAACCATCTGGTTGACTCATTCCGAGAACAAATTATTATAACCTCAACGAGTTTCAATTTGCTCGGGAGAAGGACTATACGTGGATAGATAAATCATTCGTCGCTGAGGCAGAGAGAAAAAAGGGCGATTAGGATGTCTAAAAATAAGAAGAAGGGTTAATAAGCGCCAAGGGCCGTCTACTCAATTTAACCCTAAACTCGAATAATGGAGAAAACATCATTTTTAACAGAAAAAAATAGGTCTGACATTTTTACTACTCATTAGAGACAAACGGAAACCAACTGTGCTTCTTAGCTTCAGAGATTTCCAATTTCAATTATTCTATCATCCCTAATAGAAAAGAATACTAAGCTAGAATTTTGAGTTTTTCAGTTCTGACCCCAAATTAATTTAAATACCCGGCTTCTCAGCTCTTTTTTAGAAATATTGTTAAGATTTGATAGATTTTCCGAGAATTAATTAAACCAAAACCTCGGTTCCTTTTCACCCTTTCATAAACTTCAGGATTTCTAAAATTAATAGAAGTTTCCACCTTTCATTCATTCTTAATATAATTCATCAATCATTTCCAATATGATGAATGCAACACAACTAAATAGTTAAAATAGAAAATATTTTTTTTTTTTTATAATTATACATTTTGATACACAAAAAAGCTGCAACGTTAAGTACAACCTCTGTGTAGTGCGGGGTGAATCCGTGCATCCTGAAAAGATGTGTAGAAACTTAAAAGATTGGGTCTACTTGAAGGTATCTGTGGATGCGGGTTTTGAAATCGACTAAAGGTTATATCTCGTCGGGTAAACGGACGGAAAAGCGAGATCCAGTCTCTAGAAGTCATAGGAATAAATGAATTGGCGAATGCCTTTGTTCGATTAGTATCTAATTTAATCGCTAAAAGTTGTTGCATGTTAGAAAATTGTTGTTATATTTTCCTGGAGTTATATATCAATAGTCTAATTTTTTTTCTATGTATCATCTCTGAATAGATCGAAACCAAAATTAAACCCAAATGTTACTTTGGCATTGGTTTTATTATAGCTGATTAATACTCTGATTAGCACCTTTGTAATTGTATCCATATTATCCGTTAATAACAATCTTATACAAAACCTTATTATATACCAAATAGCTACATATCTAACTCTTTGACAGTCACCTGCTTTCGTAAAGACTAGCTTTTACCACTAAAATGTTATTGTTATCAAAAAGTTACCTATGCCACCATTTGACATCCAATAAATAGATGTTTGTTAGTTAAAAAAAAATCTGTTAAACCAGTAAGTGTCATCAAAATATAACCATTAAACAACTATAATACACCCTTCTGTACAATACGGGTAGATTGCATATATTATGGTAAAATGTCAGAAACATTAAAACCCATCCACCCAACTTTTAACACAGTGTTTAGTCACAAGAACGAAAACAATTAACCAGTACAGTTTAATTTCACAGTCGATGACAAAATTTACACTACTGAAAACTTCTACAGAATCATAAGACAAAATATCCTGAATATACTATTTTTTTTTCTAATTTCAACTTGCGAATAAAGTCAAAAAAATCTTCCAAAATTTTCTCACAGTTCTTTCAAATATAGAGTGAAAATAATGTTTTTCTATAACACACGGTGCTATTATTTTTAATAAACTATTTATTAAACATACAAATAATTTTAACTTTAAATAATTATGTAAGAGAAACATCATTATAATTAATTATCCAGTGAAATCTAATTTTTATTTGACTTCCTCTTCATTCTAAATAGAGTTGACACCTGGAAAGCAGGAAATTCTTCTCAACTCATGACCATTATTCAACATGTCTAAAATTCTACCGAAAATATTTTTTTATTTCTTGAAAACTTCTTAGTTCACTTATACTTTAACCTATGATCAAATAATATTATTAATTAAACAGACCTATTCAGCAACGTTTCGCTTCTTATCGAGTCTCTTCAGGCTCTACAACACACATAGGTACAACAAGTAATAATAGAATTCATTATTTTTTGTAATCTTAAAACTCACATATATACAAATTATCAATATGCATATACCTAAACTCGACTATAAGTAATCAAACTAAAAGGCACAAAATCTAGTCAGTTCTCCCGCGTTGGAAATTAAAATATTTTAGCACCAGAGTGAACTTATCCGAAAATAATTCTAGAGTTATTGTGGGTATCTAAATCAAAAATCATATTTTTACAAATGGGTTTTCTCCATGTTTCGGACATTTTTCAAAATTTAAACAGGGAATCAATGGGGTCACCTTCTGCTTATTGCAACTAAACATTGACTATGATTTTTTTTTAATTAATTAAAAGGACTGAAAAAGACCAAACCTTCAAAAATAGGTTTATTCTCTAATAAATGAATTAATATACTCACTTTCTCACTTATATATATATATATATATATATATATATATATGGATAAATGTTTATTTGCATCAAGTAGAAGACAATCTCAACGATTTTCTGCAGATATTTTTTTTTTAATTAACAACACTGAAAAATTAAGGCTAAACCTTCGGAAATAAGTTTAGTTTCCAATAAATTAATTAAATACATACGTAGGTATAAATATTCACTTATATATGGCTATATGTTTATTTTCATCAAATAGAAGACAGCGTGAACGATTTTTCCTTTATATATATATTTTTTTAATTAAAAACACTGAAAATGAAGGCTAAACATTCGAGAATAAATTTATACTCTAATAAATGAATTAAAAATATAATATGTAGGCATAAGGCTTCGAAAATAAGTTTAGGCTCTAATAAATGAATTAAATATATATGTATGTAGGCATATATACACTTATATATGGATATATGTTTATTTGCATCAAGTAGAAGACAACCTCAACGATTTTATTTTAAAAATCAACCATTCTCGGCAAGCAAAAATCTTTTTAATTGTATGTTTTAAAATATTGAATAATGTAGTACCGAGTAATAATGATTTACTTTTCTTTTTTGTTTTAAAGTAAAAATTATTAAGATAAATTGAATGTAATGGAAGGCAGCCCAGAGGTAGTGAGGAAAGAAAAAATTAACACATATTAAATAAGGTGTAATTTATTGGAATCCTTCCTTCTTTCCTTTCAAACCGACGTTTCGGAGGATTTTTCCCTCCTTCTTCTGGGTTTCAAAGGGTCAATGAATGAAACAAATAAAATGTTTCCTTCTTCTCTCCACAGTAGTGTTTAAAACTTTCCTCTTTTTTAACAAAGGCATAGAAAAACAATTTTTTTTCCTCCTTTTCTAATTCTAATTAAGAAAAGGAGGAAAAAAAATTGTTTTTCTATGCCTTTGTTAAAAAAGAGGAAAGTTTTAAACACTACTGTGGAGAGAAGAAGGAAACATTTTATTTGTTTCATTCATTGACCCTTTGAAACCCTGAAGAAGGAGGGAAAATCCTCCGAAACGTCGGTTTGAAAGGAAAGAAGGAAGGATTCCAATAAATTACACCTTATTTAATATGTGTTAATTTTTTCTTTCCTCACTACCTCTGGGCTGCCTTCCATTACATTCAATTAAAATTTCTACCAGTCCGTCTCTCTCCAGAGAAAATTTCGTTGCAAATTAAGATAAATTCTCTTTTGAATGATAAACAAAAAAAAAATTACTATTTTCCTTTCCTTTCAAAATAAGTATGATCGTTTGTGAATCGAATTTCAACATCGTAAAGGAATCTCGTTGGGTGGATCCGTCAACTCAAAAAGAAAAAGAAAAAACTCAGCCACCGCCTTAGCAAGTAAATAGCCATATACGTCGCCGATGGTCCGATGAATAAATATTCCTCTTCTCCGTCAATGATTGGGCGATTTTACAAGCGCTTCGTTAAACTCGACCGTGATTTATTTAATTTAAATTATTCCGGGCAACACGGCGAATAAATTGCGTTTAATTATCCATTGTTTTGCCCCGGTGACATGAGCTGAACAACGACGAGCCGTATTTTGCTCCCGACGACGAATGTCAAGCCGGGGGCTTTTTCTCTGTTTTTCTGCCCAAAAGACGACGAGACTTCCTTCATGTTTAGAAGAAGAAATCAAATAGGGTGTCCTCTCTGCTTGATGGAATTAAATATACATATAAATTAAATAGATCGTTTATTAAAATTCCGAAAGTTTCGGGAGAAATTCTTTCTTTATGATTGAAAAATAGCTGCTTTATAAATTTTACTTAGAGCAACTATTTTTCCATTGATAAATGGAAAATTTCTCCCGAAACATTTGGAATTTTAAATAAAAGAACTGTCTTTATTCAATATATAATTTTATTTATTAGAGAACATATGTATGTACGTACGGCGAACTCCGGTCACCATGTAACCAGTGCATTAAATTTACTCAAAGAATTTTATTTTTAAAAAGTAAAGAAGATTTAAAATATTTAAGAAAATTTTTTATATTGAAGGAGACAATAAAAGAGTGTGTCTTCTGCTGGAATTATAAATTTTTATTTATAAAGAGACTATAGTTTCAAGGCCTTTGCCCTCTTCATGAGTCTATTACAATTGATTCACAGGAATTAATGTATGAATGGAAAGTGAATTTTAACATGTGTCTGGGGAAATCACCGAATGTTTTCTACATTTGATTCAATCACGAATCGACTGTGGGGAGTTTTTGTCAAATATTGAGTGAAAATAATATTTGAACTTATATATTTCTAACTTGAAATAATGATCTTAAATAAATTTTTATAATTTTTCTAACTAATATAACAAAGAAAAATTGACATATCTTTGAGAATTGTTTTGACCGCGCTTATTTGAAAAAGATATTTTATCACGAGACTACTGCGGATTATGCTATTGAAGTCTGTGGAGTCTTAAGTCTTCGGTTAATTTATGGCAAGCATCTAACATACATGCTAATAGACCGAGCGCTCTGTACTGGGAGATTAAATATATAACATCTTAGATCTCAAGTTCACTTGGTGATCCAACCGAATGTCTAGCGGGCTATACGCGAAATGACGTTGGATTGTAGCTAAGTGGATCACATCTTTTTTTCTCTCTTGGTCCAGACTTAAAGACTCCACAGACTTCAATAGCATAATCCGCAGTAGTCTCGTGATAAAATATCTTTTTCAAATAAGCGCGGTCAAAACAATTCTCATTGATATGTCAATTATTCTTTGTTATATTAGTTAGAAAAATTATAAATATTTATTTATGATTTTACCGTTTATACTTGTTTCATTTTTTTCGAAACTATAGCCTCGTTATAAATAAAAAGTTATATAGTAAATCCAGCAGAAGACACCCTTTTATTGTCTCCTTCAATATATAAAAATTCTGCTATCCTCGGCAAAATTTTTTTCAATTTAATATAAAATTCTAGGTAGGTTTTACAAAAAATAAAATACAAGTTGCTTGTTTAGCATGACACTATATATATTTCGGGGTATGAGCACAGTTTGCTCTGTGAACTCCTGAAGATGGGCTCATACCCCGAAATATATATAGAGTCATTCTAAACAAGCATCTTGTAGTGTATTTTTTTGTGAAACCTAGCTAGAATTTTTTATTTTTAAATTTTAAAAGTTTCTTAAATTTTATTTACTTTATTTAAATGTTTCAAAAACCCACACCATTTTCCCTTAATAAATTTTTTTAAATTTATTTCGGATCATGTTTGAAACCTGGAGAAGATTCTTTTTCTTCAAGCATGTTTTTTGTGGATTTAGATACCTTTGAAATCAGAATGTTGTTTTTCTTACTTTTTTTTATATTGATGCAAATTCTGTTGTACCAACAATGTTCAACCTCTGTAGACCAGGATGATCACTTAGATCTCAAACTCTCAACTCCGAACGTAAAAACTGAAACTAATTGCAGTGGGTTATGGAGTTATATCAGTCAAAGTGGGATTCACCGGGATGAATAAAACTCTCAGAATAAAACGTTTCCGTCTAAATTTTATTGGGCCATCCTCAGTTTTTGGGCTACAGAAATATATAATCGTTGTTAACACTCAAGCTAATATGACACAGTAATGATGTGAAAAAGGATTCCAGTCTCTAGAAGTCCAACAAGTTGCAATGAATTTGTATTTCTATCTCTCATTTTATTTTGAACATTCTCCTATAACTCGACATTTTAAAGACCTCATGTCCGATTTTTTTTTGTATGTACCTCAATTGACTAGTGCTGCACCCTGGTTTTAAAACTAACTTTTCGTTAAACATACTATTAGTTGTATTTTTACCAAAATTTATCAAAATATTATCTTTTTTACATTAAAATATTCACAATTTATATTTTTTTATAATAGAAAGTGGTTCAATGAAAATGAGTCCAATTTAATTTATATTATACTAGTATTACTATACATATAATAAACACTGCAATTATAAAATAAATAATCTAAAAACTCACATAAGCATCTTATTTGTTTGTTTTTAAATAATTACTAATGATAAAACAGAGAGGGTCAATAAAAAGTCGATAAAATCTCGAAAGGGAGTATATTGATATGCGTTTCGGAACTTAAACTCTAGTTTCAAGACCTATGCTATAATGTTTATTATTTTAAAAGAAAAAATATAGACATATATATGTAAGTTCGAAACACCCACACATGAAGACGAGTGGGAGGGGAAGACAAGGACAAGCGAGCGCCATAATGGATTGACACGTCAAGCAATAGAGAGACTGTTTAAAACGCTCAAGTCAAATACAATTGTTAATACACAATTTAATTATTATATATTATATAAAATTGCTTATAGATTAATATCATTGTTAAAACTAAGTAAATGACCTGAAATTTCGAGTTATAAGTGGGATGGACGCGAGGTAGATAAAAATCGTGTTCCACTGAAATGTGAAATGTTTATGGATATATACAGTTATTTACAATAAGTTTTATATTAATTACCTGAAATGTGAAACTCGAAATTTCAGGTCCTTTACTTAGTTTTAACAATGATATTAATCTATAAGTGATTTTATATAATATATAATAATTAAATTGTGTATTAACAATTGTATTTGACTTGAGCGTTTTAAACAGTCTCTCTATTGCTTGACGTGTCAATTTATTATGGCCTCGCTTGTCCTTGTCTTCCCCTCTCACTCGTCTTCATGTGTGGGTGTTTCGAACTTACATATACAGGTATTTTCTTAACAAAAATTAAAATCCCTGAGGAAGAATACTACTTAGGAGTCCAAAACAGTGGCAGTTTTCAAAGTTTGAGGGCTCCGGAAGGTACAACCAAAAATCTCTCTATCAATAAATTTACCAATACCAATTATAAAATCCAAAACAATGCACATACACAATGAATACCATTTAAGCTAAAGTTTTTAATTACATTTTTAATTTAACAAGGCATTTAATCAGAAACAATAGTAATTAGGATTCTCTGTTGGCCTCTGGCGGCCGCCCAGTCCGCCCACAGTTAAATCCGCCACTGGTCCAAAACGTAGGCGGAAGTTTAACAAATTATATTACAATTAAATATTGGCCATATTTTATTGATCTGGCATACAGAAATAAAACTTCATGATATGTTCAGCTTTACATCTTTCTGATTTGAGTTTAAATTCATTTTCTTCACATTTCTAAAACGACTGATGATTAAGGTTAAACCTTCGAAACTATGGTCTCATTAAATAAATAATGTATATAATAGATAGATAGATAGATAGCAGTGGTGGTTGGTGACTTTTCAACCAGGGGATGCTGTCCAAAAAACGACCCTTCATTTTTTGAAATTGTATTTTAATTTTGGCTTTTTTTTTGCAAATTTCATCGAATACGGCATCATTTTCGTTAATTTTAACATTAGATTTTTTTAAAATGTATTTTGAGTGTTTTAGCCCAAACGGATACTGATTTGTCTGAGTGAAAGAGGGTAGGAGTCAAAAATTAATTCTTATGATTTAAACTCTACACTCCCTCAGATGGAAATCGACCATCTTCCACAATGAATCAGCCTTTCCAATAAGAAAATCTTAAATTTCTCTTAATTCTATTGCTATAAGCAAGCTATGACTTGTCTATAGCATTCTTAATTATTTCCGATCTTATTTATTGAGAGTTCATAGAAATGAATTAGTCCAGAAATTTTCGAATCATCTTTATTTATTCCTTTTTTGTGTTATTTCTATTTTAACAGTTTCTCAGTAAGAACAATTTCTATTCAACTAAACTCGTCTGGAGTTGTCTTTGACATGCTTGAACTGGAAGATGTTCCAGCCAGAGACTTCAAACCTTCTAACCGCACCCTTTTCGGAAAATCGTTAATTGAATTGTCTCTTGAAATTATGCAACAATTTTATTTCATTTCGAGAACCAAATATACTTTTCAAAACAAAAAAATGTTTTCTATAGAAACATTTGAAATAATGGATAGTAATTTGAAAATTTAAAGATGCTCCTGAAATTTTGAAGTCGATATTTATGAAAATACTCTAAGTGTTTGAAATTTTAGGGATGCGCCGCATCCACAGCATCCATGGACTCCAGTAGACTGATAGATAGATAGAAATTTTATATTTAATAAAATTAGTACAAAAAATAAATGTCTTATCTTACCAGGATGGAAGCTGGAATCTCTGCTGGAACAGTGTATGGTCCATGGACTCCAGTACACACCCTATCGCGCCTGGGTTTGTATGCCAACTGAAAAGAAATAAATATTGCTATAAGAATAATTTCCCATTGGATTCTTTTTCTTATCATTATCGACTGGCCGAAATGGAAATAATTAAAATTAAAACTTTACTTTAGTCTTTCAAATGAATTTTCTTAATTTCTAGAGGATACAGGCTGACTTATCACATTCTATCACTGTCTATCAAAAACAGGTGTTTCAAAAACATGAATGTTTTAAAATATTTAATCTATCATCTAATTTTTGTTTTATTTCTTATATAAAGCCTCAATTAAATTCCTAGTCATTTTAACACTCGTATACCATGGAACATAAAACTCAAAATACAAGGTCCAGAGTTTTTTCTTTAGGAAGGTTTTTTCTATAGTACATCC
Source organism: Forficula auricularia (assembly GCA_024734495.1). Classification (NCBI taxonomy): domain Eukaryota; kingdom Metazoa; phylum Arthropoda; class Insecta; order Dermaptera; family Forficulidae; genus Forficula; species Forficula auricularia. Next base: position 5,102,780 of record JALMQS010000058.1, read on the forward strand.
TTTACTATATTTTTAATTATAATATATTTAAGAAGTTCATTTAGCATTAGAATGAACTTTTTAAGACTTTACGTTCTTGCCAGTTAACTAGCTAAAAGTCGCCCTGACATATAGGTACCATATATACAGGGTGGTGACTTGGCCGACGCATCATAGCGATTACAATGTTAATTTTTGAATGTGCATTTATTTGCTCCCCTAATTATTTTAGAGTTAAAGTTCTTACAGATTTTTTGTAGAGAAAAAAATACTGAATCCGAACTTTATTTGCTCCCCTAATTATTTTAGAGTTAAAGTTCTTACAGATTTTTTGTAGAGAAAAAAATACTGAATCCATACATATTTTTGTTTTCAAATTTTGAAATTTCGGAACCGTAATAATCAACATTATAAATAATTGTATTTTTACAAAAATCACTGAGGCCATGGAATTATTAAAACAAATAAGGCATTTTCATTTGTTGTTTCTATTTGACGTTTAATAGTGATGTCTTTAGTGATTATTTTAGAGCATAATTAGAATACAAAAAACTGAGCAGAATTAAAATTCTAAAAGATAATTACATCAGATTTTGTCTAATTTATAATTTAAAAGTCCAAAAAAACGATTTTAAAAATGTAGATATTTATTTAAAAAATTTAAATTCAAAACTTTTATTGTTGTCGATTGTTTAGTTTTATTGTTTATACTAGTCTCAAAATGGATTCATATTGGTGAACAAATCTATGATTATAAAACAAAACTTAACTTTTTAAAGTCAGTTCTTATTACAATGTATTCGTTACAAGAAAAAATTGAAATAATTAAGTATTTTTATGCTGGAAATAGTGCTCGGCAAGTGAGTTCCTTGTTTAGCGTTAAATATCAGAATCGACCAATTCCATTCAAATTTAACGAGTTTCTCATTATGGTAATCAATAAATTCTAATAAGAACTGATTTTAAAAAGTTCAAATATAACAAACGTCACTTAGAAACAACAAATGCCTTGTTTGTTTTAATAATTCCATGGCCTCAGTGATTTTTGTAAAAATACAATTATTTATAATGTTGATTATTACGGTTCTGAAATTTCAAAATTTGAAAACAAAAATATGTTCGGATTCAGTATTTTTTTATCTACAAAAAATCTATAAGAACTTTAACTCTAAAATAATTAGGGGAGCAAATAAATGCACATTCAAAAATTAACATTGTAATCGCTATGCTGCGTCGGCCAAGTCACCACCCTGTATATTTATATTCATCAAACAGAAGAAAACTTCATTGATTCCTCTTTATGAATGAAAAACTCTGCTACTCTCGGTGAAACAAAATCTTTTCAACTATTTTTTTTTTTTTAGTTTTTGTTAAATTTTACAAAAAAAAGTTACAAAGATTTTGAAAATCTTTTTTTTTTTTTTTTTTTTTTTTTTTAACAAATCCTCTCTGAAAAAAACCTTTCAATGTGAAGACTTCCTCTTTTGGTGATCTCTTCAGGCTGCCTGTGATTTGTGCCTGGCAAGGGGACCCAGCCGATGTGGCCATCACCAGCCACCTGGCTGGCGTCCCTGGCCTATTTGCTTGCCATCTCTAATTCCCTCCCTGGATGACAAACAACGCAAAATCAACAGCAACAAACGGATACAAAAAAACAGAAGATCTATTTGTTCATAATAAATATACTAGTTTATTTATTGAGCCCACTGTTTAGGTAGCACACAAATCCAACCGAAAAATAAATTTAAAATAAAATCACTCAAACATATTCAATATACCTCTGTATGATTCGTAAAGTTAACATGGGGAAGATATTACCGATATTACAGTATGAAAATTGCAGAAAGTTTTTTTTTTACTTATTCGTGTTTAGAAATGTCTGAAAATATTTTCCAAATAAAAAGTTTTTTCTGGCTATACGCCTGAATACACCACTGTGGACTGGGGGTAGAATATGTCCAGAGTATCCCCTGCTTGTCATAAAAGGCGACTAAAAGAGGTTGAAGTGAGTCTTAACGCCTCCTTTCCGTGAAACTTATCATTTACCGAAGCGACGCATCGAATCATCTGAGAATCCATGTATTTAATATCAATATGTTTAAAAGGTGAACTAAGGGCCGGTTGTATGTCGCAAAGTAAATGCTTTTTACCACTAACCAAGGGTAGATGGTAAATGGAGGGACTGGGATGGCCAATCAGATGAGAGGCACTGAAAGTTCCTGTCATCTGATTGGCCATCCCAGCCCCTCCATTTACTATCTACCTTTGGTTAGTGGTAAAAAGCATTTACTTTGCGACATACAACCGGCCCAAAGCCTTTAAGACCCGCATTTACCTAGTACCTTCAACTCCGACCCAAACCCTCAACGTTCTTTCTATTCTCATAATTCTTTTCACGACGCAAGGGTTCACTCTGCCCCTTTTTGGTACAACATCTTTTTTGCATTAATATCATTTTAAAAGAGGACTGTGACTTAAATTTCTTAACTAATCTTATACCATATGTGGAAAAACTTGCCTCTCAAGGAGAACTTTATTATTATTAATCAAGTTTTAAGGGCGCATAGACTACTAGAGTCATTGACGCCATAAATGAGAACTAATAGCTCGGATTGTCTTCTTCTTCTTAGGGCCACTTGTATATCGCTTTGTAAAGTCTTTGTTAAGTTGACAAACGGTCACACCTTAGTATATTGAAAGTGCGTGTCATCTGATTGGCCATCCAGCCGGGCACTTGGTGAATATTAAGGCTTGGCCGTTTGTCAACTTAACAAAGACTTTACAAACCGACATACGACTGGCCCTTAATAGACCTATGGACTGTGTTTATTCTAACTCGTCCTGCCGCTGTTTTAAGGTCGACCTCTGCTTCTTTTGTCTGCTGGCTTGTTCGTTAAAATTTTCTTGAGAATTCGGTCTTCGCTCATTCTTTCCACGTGTGTGTACCAATTTTCTTTTCTACATTTGATCCAGTCATCGATCTTTTATATTCCACATTTTTCCCTGATGTCTTCACTTCTTTGTTTATCAAACAGCGATAGGTCAAGGATTCTTCTGAGGGTCTTCATCTCGGCCGTTTACATCTGCCTAGTTTTGGCTGAATCTGGTCTTATTTCAGCAGCATACGTAAGTATTGGTCTTACCATAGTCTTATATATTCGCACCTTGGCCTCTGTTCTTAAAAACTCATTCGACCAGATTGCGTTATTAAGACAACTCGGATTGTGATTTAACAAAATTAAAAAATATTTAGGTATGGCCGAAATTAATTATTATTATTATTTTATTGACAGATATTTTTCACATTAGAGGTTAGCTAGCATGTTGTGATCCATTTTTATATATATTTAATTATTGAATATTTTAATTTAATATTTACTTAAGGATCTTACTAGCTCCACCCCTTAGATGAAAGCGATTACTCTCAATCGAGCAATATCAGAAGTCATGCTATTTAAATTAACTTCATAATTACATGGTTACATTGTAACTTATACGCCTCGCCTCGCACATGGCGTAATTATTGTTCTAGAGCTGTTTCAATCACTTTGGCTTCTGTAGTTAATAAAATTAGATATGGAAGAGAGAAAGCGATCTTCTATTAGTATTAAAACGCCATTAGCATTTACGTGAGCCTCGGCTGTTTTTCAATATCTTTTGTTCATGATCAATGGTTATAATTAATACGTTAAAAATAATGAACATAAATAATAGTGGATCGAAACAAGATGATAACATAATTTGAATTTAGGTTCTGGGGGAAGGGCGGGACAGGAATTGGTTCATCATCATTGCTGAAGAAGGAAATGTGATGTACGAGGATGAGAATCTCGACCACCCAGTTATCAAGCCGCCTCTGAAGAATTGGGAGTGTTTTTTTTCTTTCAAAAAGGGTTTACCGTTAATTTGAAATAAATGACTGTATCTCTCTTTTGTTTCTCTGATGTATAACGAGATCATTTCTCAAATTGGAATCTTATTATTACTATAAGTCTAAAAAAGAAATCAAAAACATAACGAGAAAACAGAAAATTATCTAAGCAATTCATTAAATTAAATTGAGATTTTTTTATACGAGACGGCAAAGAATTGTTTGTTGAATTTCCTTAAAAAATCTCCAAAACAAAAATTTGTTTTTTTAAGGTAGTTGTTTCACCATATGCGTTTTCTTAGATTTTTTTTGAAATTTAGACAGATTATTATTTAAATACTTCTGCATCGATGGGTGGCAAAACGAAATTTATTAACAATATAGTTCCGGAGATATTAAATTCCAAATTTAGAGTTTTTCAGACTCTTATAAATTGCACTATACGGGATATCGGAAAGTTTACATACATATTTAATTATAATTAAGAAACTTCTTACCATTGTTATAAAAAACTAAAACAACATTAAACAATAATTAATACATATTTTAAGACAATTTAATTCATAGTTACAACACCGTTTCTGAGTTAATAATTAATAAATAATAAAAAATGTATAATGAAAAATTTACACTAAAAACAAGCTGGCAACAACTCATATATTTAACCTAAAAAGTGGATTTTTTTTTATTTATTTATTGAAACCGGGAACAAAGCCCATTTAGCACATCAGTAAAGTGTTAGGGTTAGTGAGGGAGCCGAGTTTTAGCCGGCAGAAATTTTATATGCTAGCCATAGGATCGAACCACGGCCTAAAAAGTGGTGGATTAACTTTAGTACTTTTTTGACGTTTATTCGATTCAGCCATTGTCGCAACAGCTTTTAATCGTTTATGAAGAACTTTTTGTTTAATAAATCGATCTTTATCATGTATTTTATCTGTAATTTCTATGATAAAAATATTCAAGCTCGGACTATGTTACCAGATTTTTCAAAGTAATTGGCTAGTAGTGGTACATAAACATCAAAAAGTTTTGGGCTTATTAATTATGAATCCTTATTGTTTGTTCTATATACTCTAGCATTAACTTTTTGCTAGTATTGTCGCGAAACAACTACCTTAATATGTCTGAAAATGTCTTCTCAGTGGTGGGGAAAACCGGACATAAAAATATTCGCATCTTTCGAAAAAAAAACTCAGCTGGTGTCGAAAATTCGGAAATTGCATAATTGATTAGATTCGGGCTCGCTAATAGTACCTACTTTAAAATAAGATAAATGATCTCGTATAAAGTTTTTTTTGTGTTATAATTGATAATTTTAATGCGGGGATTGGATTAGTTTTTTGCATCCAAGATGTTTTTTTTTTTTTTTGTTTTTGTCGTTTGAGGGATAGTTCAGGAACAATATTCATATGATATTTTAATTAATAGCCTCGATATAAATTAAGCTTGAAGTTAATAAGACTAAACATATTTTTCATTAAAAATTTCAACAATTTCAATATAGCGAACAAAAGTGTCCCTTATCTTGAAAAAATTCAGATTTTCATTATCTTTCTATTTCAATCCAATAGGTTAATAAATTTAATTAATGAGAATAATGACAAAATTGAGATTTTAAAAATAAATAATACTAAATTTTTACTTATAGTCTATATACAATGTGGAAACTAAAAATCACAGGTTCCATTTAACAATCACATATTTAAGATATTTTCACTGGAACGTGGAGACCTCTATCGTAAGAAGATGTAAACTTTAAATAACTTGTATTATAGCTTAAGATAATTATATTGTTAGAGAGATCGAAGGATAAACATACTTATGGAATACGGAAGAAGAAACTTGTATAAACCTAAATTATTTTTTTTAATCTCTTAGCAATATAAATAAACTAGGAAAGATGTCCCAGGAAGAAAGAAGCGTTCTTATCAATAATTCAGACTCTATTAAGCAAAGCAATGAAAGGAAAACTCAAAATAAAAGGATATCAAACATTACTGCTGCAAATACATAACTGAAAGAAATTAAAAATCAAAACATAGGTGAATCTTCATTTAAAGTTGAAAATATTTACAAATAACACCACCACTGAGTTGATGAAAACATGAGGACGTTAAGTTTATCCAATATATGCAATTATTCGAAATAAGAATCTCTGATTGAAATTATCTGCAGGTTAAGGTAAATATAGCTGTCACTTTGTGGCCACTTCCTGCTCGTAACTTTGTTGGAAGTACTCATATCTGACTCTAAGGATTTTACCGGAAGTAAGGGTTCTCACAGTTCAGAATATTGGATAAATTCAGTATGTCCGAAATCAGCTATGTCGGTGATCTTGATGTTTTTTTGGTATATTCTAAAATTGAGGATGTATTGTCGTTGAGAATCAAGTTTTTATTTATTCAAATCTTCATAAATCAAATTTTAACACCTACACTCATTAATTTTTCCCAATTATACTTCATTGTTGAAAATCCCCTTTTTGTTAGCCAGATCTTTACCATTATAAATAATGCATGTGATGACGAAAACATCAAAGAAGCTGTTACTGTAAACAGACAATCTCCATTAAATTTTGGATATTGGATTAATTAATTAAAATTGCCTATGAGAATGGTATTTCCAATAGATTTATTATCCTTTCAAGGGTCGGGGGTGTCCTGCTTAGCATTTTATTCAATTATCCAGCTCGCAGGATGTTTATTCATAGCACTAATCAGGTTCCACCGAGCGTCCAAATGATTTATAGCAATTAACCCGAAGTGGATGCCGTAACCGGCGGTGTGTTGTTTCCATTAACTTTTTTCACCCGAGTTGTTGCTACATGCCTTCTAGCGCCTGGTGTGTTATGAATATCATTTTTAGCGCTTTTCGGGGCTTTTCTCCCCTGCGAGGGTGCAGACAGGCTGCAGGCCTGGAGCCTCTGGCATGTTTCAGGAGTGTCTCGTTGACAGGAGACCCTTGTTCCTTGTTGGCATCAATTACATCCCGGCGATAACAGCCCTCTACTACCAACCACTCGTTACATCCAATTTTATTGTGAAAGGCAGCTGGCGGCATTTTATTTAATTTTTTTAATGAGTCCCAATAGAGGCATGAGATATTACCTATTTGAAAATGGCAAACATAATTTCTTCTATTCTAGTTAAGAACTAATATTTAAATTAAATGAATGAATGCCTTTGTGTCACGCATTAGATCACATACAATTTTTCTGGTCATGACTTGTACACAATATATTATTTTCACTCACCCTGTTTTAATATTAAATCAATTTTAAAATATTTCAACTAAAAATAATATATATAAAAAGAATTTAGTTTTTAAGTTCTTAAATTCTTTGATATTAGTAGAATATTTATAAATTGCTTTATCAGAAGTGTTTTATCCTGAGGGTCGAACTAACTTGCCCGGACAGTGTGTTAGTATCTGGGTTCAACTCCAGGAGGACGATCCCTCTGATAATGCAATATAAAAATATTCTACTAATATCAAAGAATTTAAGACTTTAAAAACTAAATTATCGTGAGTTGTAGAAACACTATTTCTACATAAAACTTGTGTAGTTTTTAAACTTTTTTCCGAGGATCTTCCCTTATCTTTGATTATTTGAAAGGGCGATTGTATGCTTCTTTCATTGGAACTTTTAAGCTATCAAAAAGAAGATTAGATCCCCTGAATAATTTTTTTTAATTTTTTAATTGTATTCTAATTAAATGTTTATACGGAAATAGTATTTCATGATCCTAGACTCCTGTCCCATCAAATGTTTTCGTTAAAAGTAATTGAGACATGTGAAATTATTGAGAGATATTTTGAAGACGGAAATAGAAAAAAAACATAGATTAAAATATTCTCTTCAGATAATAAATGGGATGCGTAGCATTTAGAGAATGGAAAGAGTTGAGTCAAATGGAAATCCAGCCTGATAATTATTCAAATGATGATGATAAATGTAATTAAACAAAAATATAAATAATTTTTGAAAAATAAATTTGGGAAAAATCAAATTCAACCTTTCAGCAAATAAATAATCATTCAATTAAATTCAGTTTTCGGGAAAAATTAATACACATAACTTAGAAAATTCAAGCTTGTTTTATTTAGCTCAGTGTTTCTCAAAGTGTTCGATGAAAACTCGCCAAGGGATCCGCAAAAAAATCCACGGTAGGTGAAAAAATTCTAGCGTTCACAAGGAAGGTGTTGTTTTGGATTACTTGTGTGAATCGCAGAGATCTCGAGTGTTTTCCAGTTGTGAAGGACATTTTGGAAGAAGGTATAGATCTGGATACCAGTCAATTACCATAATCGTTTATCTCTTGGAATGTCTCAATAAATCAATCGAACAATCCCCTGATGATAATTTCAAAAAACTGGAAAATAATTCCTGGGTGAAAAATCATTTTGTTGTTAGTGAAAAGCCATCCTCCTTTTCACACCAGGATTATGAAAATTTTATCGAAATGAATTGAGACTCTTCTCTGCAGACTATGGAACGAAGCGTTTGGCAAAATTTTGGTGTAGTTTAAGAGGCGAAAAAATGAAGATTCTAGACCTTTGAACCAAACTCAACCAACATCAGTAAACTCTAGTTGCCACAAAGATATTAAGTGAAACGCATTTTAACTAGTAAGAACACGTTCTTACTAAAAACGGGTTTTTAGTGCAACATAAATATGTATATGTTTATTTCCATCAAACAGAAGACTACCTTATTGATTTCTCTTTATGATGGCATTATTGCCGTCAAATACTTTTATAGTAGTGATTGATGTATTAATTTATCTTTAATTATTCAGACTATAAAATTTCATTTATTTACATGTATTTTGACAGGTTTCAGGATCTTTCTTCTCTATGAGAATTTCTTAGTTTACTTCTCACAACATCAATCACTACTTAGTTTCAATAAAGAACCGAGAAGGGTTTGCAGATCGGTCAGAAATAAGATAGGCGATCTTTCGGAAATGTCAGGATTTTCAAAATCTAGAATATCACACATAATTTATCATGAAGACATCACACAATGCATAGATGTTTTGTTTACAATTTCTAAGGTAAGAATACATTTTTTTTTATTCTACAGCCCATATTTTTTGATTTCTTGCCAAACTTTAACATTTTCTGAAAAAAAATCTTTTGACTAATGGCAGGCGGTGACTTTTCAACCAGGGGATGCCGTCCAAAAATTACATCTTCATTTTTTAAATTTTATTTTATTCTTCACTTTTCAAAATTTATCGACAACCGCATCATAGAATTTTTCGTTATTTTTTCAAATTTATTATTATATTTTTTAATAATTGATATTTAAAGTATATCTATTCAGTTTCTTGTGATGATGTTTCAATTTTTACAAGATTGACGCGCTCATAGAAGGCTTAATGCAAATTAAATGTATAGTTTTCACTTTTTTATTATTTAATGTGCTGGTGAGCGATTCTTTCATTAGTATCTGATTGATGAAAATAACTACAAAGAGCACGGATAGAATGATCTCTCTTTTTTTAAAGGTGTATTGCAAGGAAGCCAAATACAAGTTCAAACCTGTTTCAGACTATTTGAGACTAATTTTTTAATTTCTATTATTCTAGGAATTATTCTAGGAATGCGCTCGGACAAAATCGATACTCGTTATAGAGAGAGAGAATATTCAATTGGACTTCATTAAACCAAACATATTTTAGTTCATCTTTCACTATTATTTTTTTTAATGCAATTTTTAGATTTTAAATGAAAGAGACGAGTACATGTAAATTAATTCACTTTTTAACCTCATAAAATCAAAGTATTTTCCACAAGATCACCTATCTAGAAGTGATTAAATTAGGAAATCTGGAATATTGTTTTTCATATTTTTTGAATTTGCTAACGTTAAAAAGCTCCGTTAATTTTAAATTTTATATAACTTTAAATGAATTAGTTGTATAGTATTTATTGAAAGTGTTTTTAAAATTTTACAAATTTTCGAATATAACACGAATGAAAATACTCTTTACATTTTGAAATTTTCGGGAGCATCCATGGGCCGCCCGCCACTGCTTTTGACAATATTTCGCTTTTAAATAGTAGACTCAAAATAAAATTTGAGGAAAACTTTTTCAAGACTAGGTACGCTATTTGATAACTCTTTTATGACATGACCGTAAAATTTCAATAAAATCATTTAAAAATTGACTTGGTTTACTAATTATGGCAGTCGGGTTCAATTTCCGAGGGGGCTAAAACAACCCCCATGACATTTAATTAAAAATAATCCATTCCATCCCGGATCTAATAGATGACAACTTTTTGTGATTTTCTTAGAAATTTAAATTCTATTCTACCAGAAATTTTAACTCTCATTTTGATTTATTTTATTTTTTGGCTTGAAATAAATTTGATTAATAAAAAAAAATAGTTTTTTTATTACGTACATAGAGTAACTCTTGTGGTTCCTCCAATATAATTACTGACGAAGGAGGAATGATCCTCCAAAACGACGGTTCAAAATCTGTAAAGAGAAAACTTTCCAATAAATATTTTTTATTGGAAATAATTTTTATGTATTTCTAGACTGCTTTCCATTAAATCCTCAATTATAATTACTTCTATTTAAAAGTATCCTGTGATTTTCCTAGAATCGTGGTCCTTGTAGTTTACATATCATAACTTTAAACGTAAACGCATCCTTAGAATACATAAAACTAGAGATTATTGTATGTATATAAACTATAAAATAAAATAAGCAGTTTATAATACAGATATATAGTTTAGTCAAACAAGTTGTTTCGTATTCAGGTGTTTCCCCCTTTTTCTGAGAAGTCGGCGGGTAAACGTCTAGGGTCTCATGACTCTGTTACCTGAATTCACTCCAAATATAATCTCATGGAAAAATCTAAATTGCTATTTTAACAAATCTTCACGTTGAAATTCCACCTGAAAGATAACAAATATATTTATAGGGTTTCAACAAATGTCTTAATAATTCAAACGGGAGTCAGATTTTTTCGGCACCAAAATAATTATCTCAATCTATGTAGAATATATATTCATAGATAAAAATATAATATAAATACATATGTTTTGTTTTAAAGATTTTGTTTTCTAAAACTATTTTAAGTGGAAAATATTGTATTTGGAAATGGTGGATGGGAAATTAATGAGAGGGAATTAATAAAAGCATCAATTAAAGCCAGATTAAAGACATTCCTTGGACGTGTTGGTCCTTTGAGATTCGATGTCAATTCAACCTTGGTCCGGACCATTAACTGCGGAAAACAACCATCCCTCTTAAAAAAAAATATTAATAATAACCAAAACTTCCCCCGAGAAGAGGCGACCTCTAGGAGTGAGCTTTGAAAATAGAAAATTAAACTATTCTCAAACGCCTCCCAATCGATCACAAACCCAAGGGTCGAAAATAATTTTTTCTCTTTGCCACGGGGCGCAATCACAACAAGGTTGTTGAAAGACAATTATTAATTAAATTAAATTAGGGAACGAAGAAAAGATTTTTATATTATAGACAAAAGGATCAGCCGGGATTCGAACCCGGCCGAGAGGATAAGAGCTAAGGTTCTTATAAAGGCGTCGCAGCGCACATGCGAAGATCCCGGGTTCGAATCCCGGCTGATCCTTTTGCCTATAATATAAAAATCTTTTCTTCGTTCCCTAATTTAATAGAAAATTAAGTTCTCAAATATACTAAACATCTTGAATTTTTTTATGGAGATTGAAATTTAGTGAGTGTAGTGACTTTTGAAAAATATAAGAATTTTCAAAATTCACCACACTTGATGTATTTCTCAAATTAATTTAATTTTAATGTAGTTCTTTCGCTACAATCCACATAAAAAGTCTTAGCCTCGTAACCACTCTATATATGATATATGAACGTTGCTAAAATTTTAGATTATGTTTTTTAACATGACTGTACTTCTCACACTACTATATCCTCTTTATGAATGGATCGTTTCCAAGCGACTGTTCTTATATTCCCTCCACTATAAATAATCAGCCAAATATGTATTATTTTTTATTTTTTATGTAAATAATTTCAATTTTTTTTCAAGATACTCCGAATATATTATTATAACAAATATTAGTTTTTCATCAGGATGGTGAAAGTCCTTCAATGAAAAAAAATAAAATAATGATCATTTTCCCACCCTTTCCCAATCTACCATATGAACAAAAATTTCATTTTTAATTGGAATTATTTCATGTTTTGTGTGGTAAATCGTCTTCAAATTTTAGCACTGTGTTTATTATGCTTTTAATGACTTATATTCAAAGTTTCGAAGACTACTTGAATTTTTGCATTTGTGAAAGAACTACCTTAAAATATATATTGTCATTTTAATTTATTTTTTACAGAATGTATTTCCAAATTTAAATTTACATATTTATTTATTTTTTTCCACAACAATTAGAATCGAATTTTTGAAAAAATTTTCTCTTTGGTAGAATTATAAATAAATAAGTATAAAAATTATAAATAAATTAGTTGAAAAATAATGGAAGGAAGCACAAGGATAGTGAAGAAAAAAATTATTACATTTCCAAATAAGATGTATTTATTGGACGGTCATTCTTTTATTCCCCTTCCTTTAAAACCAAAGTTTCTGAGGACTCTTCCCTCCTTCTTCAGGGTTTCAAAGGGTCAATGAAGGAAATAAACAAGATGCTTCTTTCTTCTCTCTTCCAGCAGTGTTTGAAATTTGTCTTTTCTTAACAGGAGCATTGAATAGAATTTCTCCCCCTTTAATTTAATTGATAATTAAGGGAAAAAAGCATTAAATAGAAATCCCCCCTTAATTTAATTGATAATTAAGGGGGGATTTCTATTTAATGCTTCTGTTAAGAAAAGACAAATTTAAAACACTGCTGGAAGAAAGAATAAGGAAGCATATATTGTTTATTTCCTTCATTGACCCTTTGAAACCCTGAAGAAGGAGGGAAGAATCCTACAAAACGTTGGTTTTAAAGGAAAGGTAAAAAATAAGAATGACAGTCCAATAAATAAATATATCTTATTTGGAAATGTAATAATTTTTTTTCTTCACTATACTTGGGCTGCCTTTCATTACTTTTCAATTAGAATCGAATGTTTCTATATAAGGATATAATAATAAATCATAAACGACGTTATCGATCAAACCTCAAACCCCACTCATTGTTACGCCGACGATAGCACTCTAAACAGCAAACCCTCACTCCCGAATAATCGAATCAATGTTGCCTCCTCAATTACTCTCGACCTAGACAAACTGAATAAATGGGGCTCTCAAAATTTAGTTAACTATAATTCAAACAAGACTCAATGATGTCTAATTTCTAGGCGCGAAAATAAAGATTTCCCTGATATTCACTTCGATTCGAATACCCTAAAAATGTGTGACAGCCTATCCATGTTGGGCGTCTCAGTCACATCTGACCTGTCTTGGAATGAACACATCTCCTCTGTGGCGAAATCTGCAGCAAGGAAGATTGGCTTCTTATTCAGGTCCAAGCGATTTTACAAAGCCCCACAACTTCTCACCATCTACAAGGCCCAAATCCGCCCCTGTCTCGAATACGGCTTACATCTGTGGAGAGGAGCCTCAAAATATTCTCTTGCTACCCTGGATGCAATTCAGAAACGAGCCATCAGGCTAATTAACGATTCTACCCTCACCGACTCCCTCGACTCGCTGGCTCATCGAAGAGATGTCTCTGCCCTTTCCCTTTTCTATAGATACTATCACGGCAGGTGCTCTGATGAGATAAGATCAATAATTCCCCCCAAAGCATGCTTTGCACGTAGCACGCGTTTTGCCGACTCCCAACACTCTTTCGCGGTCAAACTGGAAAAGTGCCGGTCCACTTCATTCGCCAATACATATATCCCCATGACTTCAAGGAACTGGAACTCTCTCCCAGCCTCCATCTTTCCCAGCACCTATAATCTTCAAACCTTCAAAACCGGGGTGCATAGACACCTACGTCTACACCCTCTCACTTAATCAACTTTCCCTTCTCTTCGGTAATGCAAGGGTCTTTCGAGATCCATAGGAGCTGCATCTTTACTGGCGCACCCCTTCTTGCATTCGATTGCATTAAAAAAATAAAAAATAATAATAAGTAAAAGAAATTTCGTTTTCATGTAAATATTCAAAGTTGGGATCTCTACAGATCTTTATTTTTCAAAATCCCCTTAGTCAAAAAATTGATATTTAGAAATTTTTCGTGTGTATTTATATATGTATCCGTTTTTCTTTTAATTGTAGAACCGGCGATAATTATAAAATATTGAATTTAGTGGTTACGACTAAATACTAAGAAAATGTTTAAAATTTTTATCATTTTTATTAAAAATCTATTTGCCTACAGTATTTGATTTAAGTGAATATATTTTTATGAAGGGTGCCTAAAAAATGTTTTCCCACTGTCACATTTTAGCTGCCTTTATTTAAGTTTGATTAAGATGTTAAAGTGTGAGTACATTTTTTCTGGACACCCTGTATATATACATGGTATCTAAATAAATCTAAAAATATATCCTTCGAGGCGTTAATAACAATGGCCGATGAAGGGCCGATGACCTTAAAAAATTTATGAATATGGCTTTCCTAAAATTTGAAAAAAAAATATATAAAATTAAATAATAATAACTGTATAATTAAATATATATTATATCTTACTTTTTTCATAATACCGAAGTGGGATTGAGTAAATACCTCCCCACCTCGCTGTGACCAAATTGGATTCAATTTTCGACCACTTGTGTGATTCAAATTCCAATCCGAAAATGGAAACGACACTTCATCGGGAGACAATAAATGTCAACAGGTCCATATTTTCTGTTTGTGCTTTTGTAAAACAGTGACATCGGTGTATTGTTCATCCCAGTAAAATTTCGCCGCTTGGACAATGGTTTATTGTCCAGGCGGCAGCCACGAGAGCAGCCTATCCTTTCTGTTTGTTTATTTACTGGAAATTGGAAAGATTTACAACAGGGAACCCGTGAGAATCTGAAACTAAAAAATGACCCCCCCGGCCCCCCCCCCGTCCCGACACACTCCCTTCATTTTCTTGCGCGCTCTTTGGTCTTGTTATCGACGCGAATTGGCTTCAGAAAATGAGACAGACAAGGGACGGGCTTTCTCTGTTATTTTTTTTCTTTATCTTTAAAAATTGCACCACTTAAAATTGGAACGTGGCCGTGAAATGATTTCTTCGACATGACTTTGAAATTAATTTTACAAAATCAATAAGGAAAAAAGAAGACACGAGAAACAGATTCTTTTATAAAATATAATTGGCATTTTGATGGCCCTGAATAAATTTTTCAAGTTAAGCCAGAAGTACCCTGTTTAGATCTCGGATAAGTAACCATCTAAGATTCTGGCATATTAAAGTTGACCCAATTTCTGCTTGATGCAAATAAACATACACACATATCTGTGTTTAATATACCAATGTGTGTGTGTTTATTTGGATCAAGCAGAGGACAACCTCTTTTTTCTCTTAATGATTCAACAACACTCTGCTACTCTCGGCAAAATAAAAACTTTTCAATTAGAGAGAGAATTCACAGATTAGTTCTAGGATAAGTGATCATCTAGGGTTCTGTCACATTTAAACCCAATTTACCCAGTTTCATTTCTTTCTTGTTCTCTGCGAAGAGTTTAAAGAGTAATTCTAAGAGTTGGCTAAGAAAGGAAGCCACAGATATACTGCTTACTTCTAGGATAAGTTACTATCTAAGCTACTGGCTTATTTAAACCAATTTGACCTAGTTTCATTCCTTTATTGCATTCCGCGATGAGTTTAAAGAGGGATTCTAAGTGTTGAGAGAGAGAGAAGTTACAGGTACACTGTGTAGTTCTAGGATAAGTGATCATTTAAGGTTCTGGCATATTTAAAACTATTTGACCCTAAGTAACGGATGGCTTAGATTGAAGTATATCTCCCGGATAGGATGGAGAAATTAAAGAATTTGCATGGGATAGATTGAGTCGAATGAATGAGTCAAACCAGTCTTAGGACTGTATATTATAGAGGTTCGTCTCAAAGGATAGTCAATTTTGTCAGTTAGAATAGATTCCTGAAACATACCTCCTTACATTCAATCAAACTTATCTAATAAGATGTTTGACAACTTTCCTAAATTCTCATTTTAAATTGACTTTGGTTTGTGGACTTACCTACCCTTGAATATAATTTTGAAGAAATGCAATTTATAGAACTAACGTGGTTTTACGAGGGGAAGAAGCTAATGTCTCCTCTTCAAAAGATTTAATCTTAAATAATTTTTAACATAGTTTTTTTCATATTAAATTCTTTCCAAAAACAAGCTTATACTAATTATTAGCAAATTACGAAAAACAATAATGGTTTTGGTCTGGCTCTACTTGCTCACATAGAATCAAGATCATTAAGTTGGGCTCGGGAAAGCGGATGCTTTCAACATGCCAATGTTGATTATATTTAATAAAAATTTTAAAATACTAATATAATAGACCTAACACTCCACTATAGTTAAACTAATAGGGATGGAATTTTAGTAAACATTGTCTTATCTGTGACTATTATAGTAAATTGTGAATCAGGATAAACGAATGTCATTTTGGTATTCTGATAAAGTTAAAATTCGGAAAGAAAAAAGAAAAGTTTAAAAAATTTAAGAAGTGTATGATTCAAATCATAAGAATTTGTGGATTCACAAGGATTTCAAAACCGCAAGAATCAAGAGATTGGATTCCAGTTTTTTTTTTTTTTTACAAATTCTAGGAACAAATAACATAAAGATTTAACAATCTTTAGATGAGGATACAGAAAAACTGTTAAGATTATAGTATATTCAGTTATGTAATTTTTTTTATAATTTACATGTAATTTTAATCAAATTAGATTCTGCGCCTAGTGTTTATACAACCTATTGTATTCTTAAGCACAGAAGAGGGATACCCTACAGGCGTTTGCCTATGACGTTACGGTCCATAAACTCAAATTCATCTTCTATAATATATATGTATATTAGAACAATAGGAATATTGTTAATAATTGAAGTACATTTACAGGTATTTGGACAAGAAATTAAAAAATCAAAGAATTCACATTGATTTGTGCAACGTTTAATTTCTTGTCCAAATACCTACAAATGTACTTCATTTATTAAATAATATGGAAGCGAATGAGTTCAATAATTATTAATGATATTATTAACAATTTTATTTTTAATCACACCACAATACTCGTATAGAATGCGGCGTTAAATTTTCCTAGAGCCATAGCGAACACTACTGAAGTTTTAAAATAGTTCAAAGATAAATAGTGTAATTAAGATACTATTTCTTTGTAGTTTCTTTTATTATAACTCTTTATGTCACTGCTTCTACATCGAAGTCCTGGGATAAGTTAAATTTTTTTCCCGGCAATGAAAATAGCTAACCCGAATGAAAATAAATCCAAATTCTACTGGGGTAAGCCAAGCGCTTTGGTTATTAGTTAGTGACCGGATTTTTATGCAGTAAAAACTGCCAAAATATTCAGATAAAAATGCTGAAATATGCAAGTAATATGCAGTATACGTTGAAATATGCAAAAATATGCAGTAAAGATAGAAAAATATTTTTTTATGCACTAAAAAATTAAAATTGAAGACAAAAAGACTATATATATTTGAAGGAATGCTATTAAAGGAATAAAATGATAAAGTAAACTACAGACACCAAGTGTCAAATAGGTACAATTATTGAGTAAAAAAAATTGCAAAAAATTCTCATTAAATTTAATATATTAAAAAACTTTAAACTCAAAGAAATTAATTGGTGCACTTAATAAAATAAAATAATGTTTCAAAAATGAGAACAAAAAATACGGGAGGGGGGGGGGGGGGGTTTATTTAACAGAAAGCGATTGTATTGATTTTATTTTTTTATATTTACCATCTCTTCCTATTGACGTACAAATAATAAACTATTAAAGAATTAAATGCAAAATTTGACCGTCTATAATCTGACCTCTACACTAATTTATGGTACACACACTTCCACACACATACACACACACGAACTCTCAATGACCAAAATGGGCTATAGTTCCCGAAGTCCATTAAAAAAAAATAATAATAATAATTAAAAAAGGATCTCAAAAATAATTAAAATTTGATTGTAATGTGAATAAGTTATGTAACAAGTATTTTTTTAAATCATCTTCAGGATATTATGTCTACGGTCACTTAAAATTGATTTAAAAAGGAGCGGTATACATCCACAGACGTAATAGGGGCGAATTTAAAGGAACTTAAAACCCCCACTTTGGAAGAAAATGATTATAAACTTTTAGGCATTTTCAAGTAGAATATATAGTATCTAGTCAAGTCAAAAAACAACTGAATAATAAGAAAAATAAGTAGATTGTTGTGTTTTGGCTAAGCTTACATGCTTTGTAATCGGTCCAACACTAAACTCTTGTCGTTGAGGCCTATTTTTGTTTTCTTGGAATTTAAATTATTGTCCCCCTGTTTTATTTGTTCTTTTTTTTCATTCTTTCTCCGAAAGTGTTTTTTATTTTATTTATTTATTGTCACCGAGAACCAAGCCCATTTAGACAGCACATAAGTAAAGTGTTAGTAGGGTTAGTGAGGGAGCCAAGTTATTAGCCGGTAGAAATTTTTATTTGCCAGGCAGGATCGAACCCCGGCCTTCCGCTCCAACATCGTCATAATTGATCGATGCCGAAGCGAGGCCAGCGCGTTAGCCGGCTCGGCTAACCCGACTCCCCCTCCGAAAAGTTAATTTTAAAACATCTGTATTTGGCGCGAAATATGCAATTTTATGCAATATCCTTAAAATATGCAATTTTATGCAATTTTGTGCAATATTACTCAAATATGCAAAAATATGAAGTATAAAATTTAAAACACAGTATCCTAGATGCATGATTCGGATAGATAATTGATCTCCTGGGTCGTATGCGGCGGCAAACAAAATATGCAATTGCATAGGAATCCGGTCTCTAGTTATTACATTAAGCAAATCAAAAATATTTACAAGTTATTTAAATTGTAGATTGAAATTAAACATCTATGTTGTATAGAATGGGCGAATGCAAAATTAAACTAGAACTATTTGATAACCAACAGTTATCTAAGCC
Source organism: Forficula auricularia (assembly GCA_024734495.1). NCBI lineage: Eukaryota > Metazoa > Arthropoda > Insecta > Dermaptera > Forficulidae > Forficula > Forficula auricularia. Next base: position 5,121,756 of record JALMQS010000058.1, read on the forward strand.
AGATTGGAGGACACATCTCTGTCCCACGTGACACTTTGCGCGCTAGTTATATTAATAATAATAAAAAAAAATGCGGATAATTTATTTCTTCTCCTTTGAAGTGATTCAAGAGACTTCGATTTTTTTTTTTTTTTTATTAATCGCCCCCTTTAAATTTTTTTCTCAAAGTCGAATTCATTGAATAGTTAAATGGGTGGGAATTCTTCAGATAGTTTTCTTCACAGCTCGAAAAGACGATCGTCTTTTTTTTATCCGAAATAATTTCTACCATAAATAAAAGAGTGCGACAAAGAAGGGAGAGTGAAATAAAATGTTAAGAATTTATTAGTGATATTAAAATATTTTAAATTGAATAAATATTTTCCAAATTATGTTTTGTTCGATAATAAACAAGTAGAGGATTTGTTTCTTTAGTTTAATGAACAGGTAATTTTTACCGAGAATTAAATCGGAAACATGTCTAGATATAATTTATGATATCAGGATTATTGACCATCTTTTGTATTAAAGCCGAAAGCTATATTACCATTTTTTTCAAGTTTTAGACATTTATAAGTAGGAATAAGTAAAATAAAATACAAATTAAAATTCTTGAGTAACAATTCGGCAAGTGCTATTTAAACAACCATGGGATAAACTTCTACAGTTGACTAGATTTATGGAGTTCTAATTATACAAAGTCATTAGGATTGAGTTTTAATTGAAAAGTTTAAATTTTTATTTTGTTCAGAGTTTTAATGTTTTCCTTTAAATAATCTTGCATTCAAATAGAAAAACTAGATCCAAAAGATATGACTCAGAATTATTTTTGGGGGAGGAAGACCCAAAGTTTTTTTTTTAATTGTATTTTACACAAATAATGCTAAGCAGGGACGACGTTACTAGGGGGAGGAATACTTCATCCGAAATTTCTCGAGTTGGGAAAATAGGGCTTAAATCTATTTTTGTATTTATTTTTTATTTTTAAAAAGTAGTAATATTTTAAAGAAAAGAGTGAGGGTTGAGCTTTCTATAATTGAGAATTCCTAGTTCGGTATAATTTTGTTCATTTTTTTTTCTTAGAGTAATTTAGGTACAAATTTATCTCGAGTCTCCAAAAACAACATCATTTTTCTTAGGAAACTTTATGACAATATTTTTTGCAATATTTCTCACCTTAAGGTAGTTCTTTCGCGACAATCTATACAAAAAGTTTTAGCCTACTGTATACATATGAACGGTAAATACTAAAATTTTAGGTTATGTTTTTTTTAACGCTACTGTACTTCTCACACTACTATATCCTCTTTATGGGTCGTTTCCAAGCCATTGAAATTATATCCCCTATACTAAAAATTATTGCCCGAATATATTTTTTTTTTATCAAAACTACGAGGTAAATAACTTCAATTTTTTTTAAAGTTACTCCGAATATATTATTCTAATAAATATTAGTTTTTCATCAAGATGGTGAAAGTCCTTCAATGAAAAAAAATAAAATAATGATCATTTTCCCACCCTTTTCCAATCTACCATATGTAAAAAATTTCATTTTTGGTGTGGTAAATCGACTTCAAATTTTAACAGTGTGTTTATTATGCTTTTAATGACTTCTATTCCAAGTTTCGAAGACTTCTTGAAATTTTGCATTTGTGAAAGAACTACCTTAAATCAAAGAAATATTTCTTTGACTAAAAAATAACTTGTATAAAAGGTATTTGAAAATAATAATAGGTAATAATAATAATAATTAGAATATTTTAAGCATGAAAACATAAACATAGAAAGAAGCTTCTAGTAAAGAGCAAAATCAATTATTGTATGACGAAACTCCGAACGCTAGGAGCTAGAAAGCTAAAACTTGGCACAAAAGTGCATTTTATCAAATGAAACATATTATAACGTTAGTTTAAAAATGATTTTATTTTAATTTTATCATACAATGGTAGATATGGAATAGAATCGAACAGAAAAAAATTGTTTCTTCTAAGTTTTTTAAAAATATCTCTAAACGACAAAAACTATTTTAATACTAAAAAATTAAAAAACAAAAACTTAGCTTTTAAAGCCTACAGGCTACAAAAAAGTAATAATTTTAGGGATCATATTAATAATTTTTTCATTTATGAGTGGGTGGTTTAATTTTGTGTACCTACACTCTCTGTATAGGTACATACAAAATAAACAATAATCGTATTTCTTCTTTAATGATAGCATTAAATAAGTAACTAAATAATTAATATTTAAAAGAAAAATAAATATTTCATTATTTATTAATATTTTTATATTATTCTAGAAAAATTACTTTTGAATTATATTCGATAAAGTTAGAAAATCATTCGTTTTTTGGCTTTTATGTTATTTGGGATAAAACAAAACCCTTAAGCTTATTTAAGAGAGAGAGAGAAAAAAAACAAGATTTAATTTGACTCACCAAGTATAGAAGAATGAAAAGGATGAAGATATTCAAATTTGAAAAAAGAAACATTAGTATAATTAAATTGTTGTGGTGGGAAAATGAGAAAAATAACATTTTATAATTATGAAAATAACAATTTAACAAAAAATAATGATTTTTAATTTAATTTGATTGTCAAGTTTTTTTAACGTTTCTTCTAAAGTTGTGACTTATTAATTCTGAATTAAAAAATTATTCAAAAGTATAGTTTAAGAATTTTTTGCGGGATAATTAACCTTACCTTTTACATTCAAGACGCATTAAGTCGGTTTTTGTAGTTACTAAAGACTCTGCAAATAGAGTTCTTAATTTTGGTATGTAACTATTCACATAGGGTATATGGAAAATTAATTTTAATTTTTCTAAATTTTTTATTATATTCTTAACTGTATGATAAATTGATTTACTTTAAAAATGATTCTTTTTAAATAGGAAAGAAATCCTCAAAAAAATTTTGTTTTTGTAGCTTAATTTCGTACTCACATGTTTCGGAGGCAATATGTTTATCTTCAGTGGTTTTTAATTACAATCTTTTGTTTTTAAAAAATTATTGATTTGAATGTATAATGTTAAAAAAAAGTATTCTATAATTATAAAAATAGTTTTGAAAAACCACTGTCACAAATGGCGTCCGAAATAAAACGTTACAATTATAAAATATAAGAAGATTTTTAAATTTTTGAAATAAAAAAAAACTCACTTCTTATTGAATCTTTTATCATCATTATTACTATAGTATATACTCTATATATCTTGATTGTGAAATTGTTTAATAGTTAATCTTACGATGAAAATCTTTAAATCTTTGACGAGATTTTCTTACCTATTTTTATGTCAGAGAAGGTTAGTCTCAAAGATAGCTTATTGCCCGAAAATCATTTTTACCTCTTCGGTTCATGAAGAAGCAGCATTATTTAAGTTATTTATCTGTTGTCGTTTAGACTGAATAGAAAGAACTTTAAAAATAAAATTAACGCTTTTCTCAAAGGTAAATAGCGCAAAGAAATAAATAATATTCTAGAAAATACTAAATCTAGACCTTATTAGTTGTTTGAATTTTTGTATTTATTTAAGCCATCCGAGCTTGAAATGATTCAATCATATTCAAAACATTTCATAACTTTAAAGAAAGTTTGAAACGTATTGGATAATATTTATTTTGCTAACTACTGTTTCATGGCTAACTGAGATAATTGCCTGGAGAGAGAATCGGAAATTCTGAAATTTGTGAGAGAGAATATCAAAATGAATATTTAATTGAAAATGGAATACCACTTAAATTAATTGAGAATAAAAGAAACATTTCAAAGACCGGTTTTTCAACGCACGTTAATATGCCGGATATCTTTGGGCATCATCTAATTCAGATAGTCAGTAAAATGTGTTTAACTATCTAAGATTGAGAGTCAAAATGGCAAGATCTGGCAGTTATTTCATGTGACATTTTGTTGAGTGACAGTATTGACTCCAGAGTTTGATGTTATTACAGCTAATGTGATACTGAGTTGTTGATATATCATAAAATGTAACCATAGTATCAGGTCTTTCAACTTGTTCTACTTCTCATTGATTTTATAATATCTATTCCAAGTAATTTAGCTTATGTTATCATACTACTAATTTTCTTCTATAGTTTTTTAGATACAGACATGGAGACATTACTTCACCACTTCTTTAAACGTTGTTGCTTAAATATCTATTATTTGATATCATTCAAAGAAGAAGGAGAACATATATCTTCACAGTATTCCAACTTAATTTTGCAAATTGTTTGTATTAGAGCATGAAGAATAGATACTACATTTTATCTCTGTCTTTGTAACTAGTGTAAAATAAAACGGTTTGACAGCCAACCGAGTGAAATAATGGGCCTATCACAGAGACAGTTATTGTGATAATGACTGTCCAGAGCTTGACATTACTGTATCTATTATCTTCTAGACAAGCAAGTTACTGGGCTACTATTGTGTCACTGTTGACAGTTTACGATACAAGTTATTTGATAATTAGTATCATGACACTAAATTACTACTTACTACTACTAACATAATCAAAGTAGTTCTTAATAATAAATCGGCCCCTAGCCTACTTTAACATAAGATGTACAAACAGCCCTTGAAAATTAAAATTTAACGGCAGAAATATTATATTCAGGTATTCATTTATTTTTTGTTTATTCATTTTTCAAAATGTGAAGATAATCATTTTTTTCTTTGCGTCTGAATTCCGATACCCACGCTAACTCGAAAACACCCTCTCATTAAAAATCAGATCTGGTCTAAAATGTTTCTATTTCCAAAATGATTATATTTTTTGTTTTTGAGGAAATCAGAAGAAACCAATCCTTATATTGGGTGTTTTTGGATAGTTGTTCTTAATAATCTAACATTTGGCCCAATAGTTGTTTTAACAAACTGATTAAGTTTTGTTTCAAGAAAGATTCACAGTTATAAGCATTGCCAAATCGCATGCCGAGTTTTAGAACATTTTTCACTTTTTCAATCAATTTCGATACTTGAAATCGAAAAAAACTTCTGACTCACCACATCGATTAATAAAACATATCATCGTGAAGGCGAGGGATTTATTAAATAAGAATATTTTTAATAGGGGTGGCAAACGCGTGTCCCCTCTTGAAAGCCATTTGACTTTGGCTAACTGGTGACGAATGCATATGGCACATGTTAAGGGTCTCGGCATTCGGGGCACGTCCCGGACCCTCAGCCGTGCTCGATAAATCGTATTAAAAATCTCGAAATTGTGGGGAACGAACCGGAGCTATACTTGGAATCAAAGGGAGAGAGGACAAGGCTGAGATCTTATCCAGGAAATTTTATATAACCTCAAAAACATTTGACATTTTAGATAACCTCAAAATATTTAACAATCGAAATGAATATTTCACATCATTTTGTTGAATTTGTCGCGAAACTTTAAGGGTGTCTGTTTATATATTCATTATTTCTGTTTCTAGTAGGCAAACCATTCTTTAATAATGCACTTTTTCGACCGCACCCCTTTTTTTTGAGTCCGCGAGTTTAATCAGCGTCCTGCTCTACTGAGCACTCAACATCAACATCCTTTCGCGCTATAGATGTTAGCGAATAATTTATATCGAAAAAAAAGCGTCGAGAAAAGAAGCTTCGAGCAGATATTCTTTTTTTTAACAGGAGCCTAATGGAGACTGCTCTAAAAAAATTCCATCATAATATAAAGTTAGATTTTTAAGATAATGTTCCGCGGTATAGATGGCAGTTACATCGCATGGTAATTCTCATCATTTGCGTCGACATTTTAAAAAACTAAAACTTGTATCAGGTAAATTTTCGCTTAAACCATGTTTAAGTTTAAACAGGAAGAAAAAATAACGATCATTTTATAACCAAACGTTTGATAGCATTTCGGTGAGCAATATAAAATTTATCTTAATAAAAAATACATAATAAGAAAGAAGCGAAGAGAATTTTTTTTCAGTAAATGTGAAAATAAGAAAGTTTATTTATTAGCGGATTTCGCAAAAACCATAAATGAATTTATAAATAATATCTTCAAACCTAGTACTTTAACTCTTTATTTAACAGACAAGATTTCTTTAGTATACTAAATAAGGGAATCATGCCATCCACCCGAATTTCCCAAGCAAAGTATTTTTCTTTTTAAAGGAATATTTTTCTGTTATACATCAAATAAATATGTAAATGTATATAAAAATCGGATGTCATGCTTTTCGAAAATATCTCAAGAAAGAGTAATTCTATTGTGACAAAAATAAATAAATAAATAATAATTAATCCAGACTACAAAAAGCAAGAATAGTTAACTGAGTAAAAATGATTTTTTTGGAGATATTAATTTTTTAAAAAACGCCAAGAGTAAACGACAAGTACACTAGTTACGATTTCAACAAAAATCTATATCACAAATTAAAAAAAAAACTAAATAAGTTATTTTGTTTTGATATTTTTATTGGTTTTTGAGCAGGAATATACATAAAATCTGATCAATCAATAACTCAGAGATATATTGGAAAATAATTTATATCTTGTAAAATATTAGTTTAACGATGTTCACTATATAACAATTTTTGTGTACTTTATCGCTGATGATATATTTAAAAAAAACTAAGTCAAAACCCCATTTTTTTTTATTATACAATAACAATACTTTCACAAACTACGTATAGGTCAGAGGATTCAAGAGAGGAAGGCAAGGGTTTTGTCCCTTCGATTAAAACATATACCTAGTATTTCAATAAATAACAGCAAATTAGAAAACAAATAAATTCACTTAAAAAAATATATGGGTCTCATCCACGTAAGCTCACGGGGGAAGTGAAACTTCTTTAGCCATATATGTTATTGAAATAATTTAAATTTCCTAATTTTAATAAATTTTATTTGTCATGAAATATTAGTGGGTTTTTAAAAAATTATTTCCCCTCTATTGAGTCATTTCTCCTTTATTGCAACAAAAAAAAAATCAAACAGATACGTCGCTAAAGAAGTTTTTCACTTCAAAAATAAAAAAAAAACTCACTTTTTAATTTTAGTATATTTTGAATTTTCTATTATTGACATTAAAAATTTTACCACGAATATGTGTAGATTTCTGACAGAAATTTAGTAGATAATGTGGTTTGTCATAATTGTCTGAATATCGTTTATGGAACTTAGGTTTAATCTCCGAATAGAGGCAGCTGTCTGACACACAATCAAATTTATATGATCTTTGATAAACTTTGTAATTATTGTTTTGAATTTAATTATTTTCTTCTTCTAGACATACTCAAATTTTGAATTAATTTTTAGTGATTGAAACGTCTTAAACGTGAAGGAAAATCATTTTCAACCATGATTTATCTGTCTGTGTGTTTGGATTCCGAAATCGAGAGACAGAAAGCATTTTATCAAAATCAATAATATTTTTTAAAATATCATTTTTTCAATGTTCACTCTTATCTATAGAGGTGGCAAAAAAGTAATGCTTAAAGTAATGTTTAATGCCGTTTTTGAAATATTTCACAAAAACGAAGCAAAATCACTACTAGTACGTTTACCAAACTGCGTGTGGTAAAGTTGAATTGAGTCAATTACAAATAAATGAATGGTTTTTATAGGCTTCATGAATTAGAAAAATTAATCAAATTAATGATCCAAATATTTTCTCATATGTAACTTGTAATAATTCTAAGTAAAACTAATACTAATTAAGTTGAATAACATTAAGTAATTAATGGTTTGATTGATACCCATTAAAATGACAACTTTTCTAAGAATTTACGAAGAATATATGATAATTAATTAATATTTCATGATCTGATTGAATTCGGTTGTGGTTTCGTTTATTTTTATTATTTTCGTTTTATAATCTAACGTCCGCAGAGATTTTATTTAGGTTTCTCCTTCATTTTCGAAAAATCAGTTTATAAAAAATATAAATATATTTATGTATCTATCAGGAGCGGGCTGTGACTATTTAGACAGAGGATGCTGTGCAAAAAAGGACCCTTCATTTTTGAAAATTTTATTTTATTATTTACAAAATTCATCGATAACCGCTTAATATAATTTTTCAAATTTCATTTGATATTAAAGACAGAGTGGACAGTGTCTATCTTCACTTTGACTACTTCCAGGGGCAAGTAAAATTAATCAACCTTTCTATCTTAGAAGCTCTGTCTGATTATTTTCAATAAATATTTTTATGGTTACTACTTATTTTACTTATTTTATTTATTTATTCATTCTCATCCGTACCCTAATTGTGTTTTGGATTAATACCATATACATACATTTGTAATTATTACATAATCAATTTAAAAACAATTATTTTACTGAATGCTTACTCTAAAATAATTAGTTTGGATGTAAAAAATTACGATAGCAAATGGTTTTCGTGTACGACTTGCATTTAGCCTCTTTGATTTTATTAATATTTTGTCTACCTAATTATAAAATTGTTTTGACGTTCTCATAATAATTTATTAAAAAAAAAACATTTAATTCTTTTTTTTTTAATTTTCGAGTATCCAGATTTTTTGATGTTGATAGATGCTAGGCAGGGATGCGCCGTGCGGTAGTCATACCTTTAACTGATATGCCAATTTAGTTGTCCAAATACCAGGGGCTCCCAGAATCATGGTGTGGCTATTAAATGGCCGGGATGAATGCAATCAAATGCCAAAACATCTTTTATTTCATCATTCACAATTAATTTTTTATTAAATTTATAGATTTTAAATAAAAATCAGACGTCGAGTACCTACATGTAACTAATTTACTTTCAACCTCATAAAATCAAATTATTTTCCATAAGATAGTGAAAATGATTCAAATATGAAATCTGGAAAATTCTATTCATATTCTAACGTTCAAAAGTTTCATAAATTTTAAATTAAAGCTAAGCGAAATAAAGCTAAACGAGATTCATAAATGATACGGTATGAAGATACTCTTGACGTTCTGAGATTTTAAGGATGCGCTGCATCCACAGCATCGATGGACCGCACGCCACTGGTAGCTATATTTCATTTATTTGATATTTGACTATAGTTTCGAAGTTTAATCTTCATCATCGGTCTTTTTAATTATACATATTTTATCTTTTATTTCTCATGAATTCAATTACCCGATATTTATATTTGGTATACCTATACAATATGTTAGGAAAAAAATATGTTTTTTTGCATGAAGCAGGACAATCTCATTGAATTATCTTTATGAATTAACAACTCTGCTTACTCTCGGCAAAAGAAAATCTTTTTAATTAGATTTTTAATTAAATTTTCAGAATTTATCAGCAAGTTTTATTTGGAATTTATGGTTTTCTTTATCCATTCAACCAGTCCGTCTCCAACAGAAAATACTTCTAATATAAATTAAATTGAAAGTTTTTGTGCCGAGAGTAGCAGAATTTTTATATTTTGAAGGAGATAATAAAAGAGTGTGTCTTTTGCTGGAATTATAAATTTTATTTATTTATAACGAGACTATATTTTCGTTATAAATAAATAAAATTTATAATTCCAGCAGAAGACACACTCTTTTATTGTCTACTTCACTTCTAATATATTTAATTTTACAAAAAGAAAAGGAAGGAATTCAAGTCACTCAGGCAGGGCATAATGATAAAACCCATAATTTTGTATGACATTTTCAATTAGAATAGCACGATAATTTTTTGGAACATAACTACCGTGATTTGTATATTTTAATATGATCAAAGAGTAGACACACTTTTTGATTAATTCTTATAAATTAGTACTATTAATTACGTTTTTGAAAGTTGTTTGTCTCTTTTTCCGAAAGCTTTTTCAATACGTCCTCGTTAAAAATGTAGCATTTATTTACTTATGCAGGGCGGAAAGCCTCGATAGGCAGAGCAGACACACGCGGAATACCAAATGACGAAACAAACTTTTTTTATTTTTGTTATTTTCTTAGCAAATTAGAATTTTCCTTTTTACTTGAAATACAAGTACGGTTTTGCTTGATGCTGATGGGGAGGTGCGGGAAGGGGGAAGAGGGGAAATAAAAATAAAAATAAAATTGGAAAAGGCAAAAAGCTTTGAACAATTTTGGTATTAATGGATTTTAAGAAAAATATATACGAGATATAGTTATATACGTAATGCGTAAATTATATAATTAAATGAAGTCTCTCGGTGGCCGAAAACTTGGAAAAATAAATTTTCAATCAATATCATGAAATAATATAAAAGAATTGATTCGTATTGTAATTTCTATTTGATTTGATATTTGTATTGATATTACTTGGCAACGCCCGCCAACCAAAATTTTGGATTCACTCAATTTTTTTTAATTGTTTATTGGAATTACAAATGTATGAAATATGAAGAAAAGTTTTAAAATGAAAATTTGAGTGTCTCTCTCTTTGAAAAAGTGGATGGAAAAATCTTCCGAGATCCTTACTTGACTCCTGAGGAGCGAAACATTCTGACATATACTTAATATATATATACCGAGGGGTGAACCGCGATTGGAATTAGGTGCAGGTACAAGTCTTTGGAATTATGTGGAATTATTTTGGAATTCATTAGATAATGCCCCTTCATCTATTGTCTTCTACTTGGAAATGAAAGTAGAAGTAGGTGTACACGATATTAGATGGCGGTTCACCCCTCGATATATACTTAAAAATCTACTAAGATCTTTGATAAAATTGTCCTTAAATAAATAAATTCTCAAATAATTAATAAAAAAAATTTTTTTTTTTTTTTATTCTGTAGAGATTTCAAAAATTTTCATAATTTTAAATTAAAAGCCACTTATAATTGCAGTCAGGTTCGAAAATCATCTAAAAATAGTCATTTTGGGGTACTCATTTTAAAGAAAATTAAATTTAAAAAATTTTTAGCTTAATTTTACTTAAAAAGATAATTATAAAGATATCTCAGATCTTTTAATTATTATTTTCCGGCTACACAAAAAATTTGACCAATTCCAAAATAATAATTCGGTTAAGATTTTAATACTATTTTTCAATTCAGAGATAATGATTTTACTTGGAAATTTCAAATTTTTACCTTATTTAGACTACGAGCTACAATGATCTGACAGACGGACATACGGACATTGTATTGATCCTAATAGTATCCCGTTTTACTTTTTAACAGAACCCTAAAAAGTGGCCACCAACAAGAAATATATTAAAAAAAAAAAAATGAAAATTTTTTGGTGATTCAAAAGTGACTGGTTCACTAGACGTCTAAGCGAGTCACGGCCTCTTGTCTCCATTGCTGAAGGAATCGACTTAGGATCAAAAATATCCATTGATTCTCATCTAATACTTGAGAAATAGCCTCATTACATTCCACTTTTGATAGTGTGGACATTAATGGTAACCAGTGCTGAAGATATGGAAAAATCAACCTAAAATCCCCGACCAAATTTCAATAATAAGCCGTTTTCAAGAAAAATTAGGTACTGAGATCAAATAAGCTGTCAACCTCATTTTTACTTTCATTATTTTTCTATTTTTTGAATTTCAATTGTATGTATTGTATCCACAGATACCTTCGACCCCCGCCCAGCCCATAAAATTCTCTCTTCTTCTTTTCAGGATGGAGGGGCTAACCTAGTCCTTTAGGGGTTGCACCTTTTTAATGTAACTCCTTATCTCATCATTTTCATAAAAAAAAACTTGTAAACCACCATTGACTTCAAATAGCCAGTGATATCAGATTAATAATATAGTGAAACTTGTGTGTTAAGGGAGAATGGTATGGGTTCTTGAAACATCTTAAATAAAGTACATAATGTGATAAGAATATTAATATTTCAAACGACTATTGATAAAATCTAGCAAAGATCCTTTGGAGTTTATTATTTTTGAAACCACAGAGAATTCGACCCTCCCCAAAATAATAATTAATTTAAAATTATAATACTACTTATGATTTGAGGGAAGATAAATAATTATAATTTCTAATTTTCAAGTTTTTATCCCAATTAGCTTACGAACTACAATGATCGGTAGTCTTAATTGTAGCGACACTAAAAAGGGCCCGTCATACTTTTTAAACAGAAGCCTAAAAAATAATTTTTATAAAAAAAATAAAACCGACTTCAAAAAAATTAAATGCATCAAATAAAATAAGAATAACTCAAAAATCAAATAAAATACACTAAAAGGTATAAAATAATCTAATTTAGCTAACTAAACGACGAAATTTTTACATGAAATCACTTGAAGTCGGTGCCAAACATATACATTCTATGAATTGCACTCGACGGATCTTAGTAAGTTTGGCGGGTAAGCTCGCTAATATAGTTTGCTTAGCACCGACTTAAAAAAGTGATTTCATGTAAAAAAAATTTCGTTTAGTATTTTATACCTTTTAGTGTATTTTATCTGATTTTTTAGTTATTCTTATTTTATTTGATGGAATTAATTTTTTTTAGGTCGGTTTTATTTTTTTTTTATAAAAATTATATTTATTTTTCTCTTTTTATTGATGTTATTGATGCGTACAAAGCTTACTTGATGTATTGTTAATCTTTCTATTGTTTATATTTATATTTATATATTGTTGTTAAATAAATGTTTTTTTAATGAGATTACAAGTATTCATTAATATAATCGTAATATTGGCGCCCGAACAATGTGAAAATGATAAGAAAACCTAGTAGACCACTAGCGAAGAGGAATAAGAAAAATGATTTTGCGAATATGGAAATAACGAGGGAGGAGATATCGAAGATCAAGGATCATATAAAAAAAGGTGAGCATAGAGTAATGGATTTGGGAGAGGAGGTGAATAAATTAAAAAATAATTTTGAAGAAATAATAAAGAAATTAAAGGATGATTTGGAAGAGGAAAGAAACAAGCGAATAGAATTGGAAGAAATGATAAAAAGGGAGAAAAATTCGGAAAAGGCTAGTGATTTCGAGATTAATAGGAATATTCAATTAGCAGACGTAGGAAAATTCCTTCCGGTGTTTAGAGCTCTCCCAGAGGAAGATCCGAAGTTATTTTTAAAAAAGGTCGAGAATACTCTATTAAAATATAAAGTACCGGAAGATGTTTGGCTCGTGGTGGTTTCGGATCAGTTGTTAGATAAGGCCAAGACATGGTGGCGGGTGGTCAATCAATTTCCAGCGTTGGATTGGAAAGATTTTAAAATGAAATTTCTCCGAGAATACGATAGTTTAATCGTAGTCTCAAAGTTAAAGGTTATGTTTTATGAGGAGAAACAAAGAAAAGACGAACCTATAAGGTTATTTATTGAGAATAAGATGGCTTTATATAAGAGAGTTTTTCCGGACGAAGATGCTGGTTCAATCCTGCAAGTTTTAGTGGAGATGATTACTCCACGTGTTAGATCGTCCATTAGGGGAATGAAATTCACTGATATTGAAGGGTTTATGCAGACGGTAGAAGAAATAGAAAGGGATTTAAAGGATATGGATAAAGAAGAGAAGACAAGTCCCACTCAGGATAGAAGTTGCATTCAGGATAGACGTTTTTGTGGATTCTGTAGGCGAGAAGGACATGGGGAAGACACTTGCTTCAAGGGAAACGAGTGGAGGGGCAAGGAAAAAGGGAGTTCCTTGTCCAAAAAGCAGTAGGATTCCCTAAGAAAGTAGGAATAGAAAGTGAGATTGGTAGTCATATTATTTGTTGTGTGAATAAATTTTCGGAAATCATTAGTCCATCAATGGAATTAGAAATAGAGGAAAGTAGAAGAGCATTAACTAATGAAGATGATTTAATTCCGTACTGGTTGAAGGAAGTCAAGGAGGATGAGTTGAATATAATGGAAGAGGAGAAACTAGATGCTGGTCAGATGAAATTAAATCAAAATAAGGAAGAGTTACTTCATCAAATAAAATTATATTTAGAAAAATCGATGGATGGAGCAAAAATTATTGAAAACAGTCAAGAAAGGGGAAGGTTAGTTAAATATCATTCGAGTTATTTTAAACCTAGGAAGAAAGAAGAATGATCCTGTGGGAAGCTGCGTCCGTGTTCTAAGGAGGGGAGAATTGATGCGTACAAAGCTTACTTGATGTATTGTTAATCTTTCTATTGTTTATATTTATATTTATATATTGTTGTTAAATAAATGTTTTTTAATGAGATTACGAGTTCTTCATTAATATAATCGTAATATTATTAATAGTGACTTAAGATAATATTTTGTAGAATATTATTAAGAGAAACCGTCAGGTGAATGAATCAGAAAATGATAAAAAAATTCAATTCATGAATTTAGAAATTTTCTCGAAACGTTTGCGGGTTTTAAATGAACGTTTTAAGATTGTTTTTTTTTTTATAAAATATTTTATTTATTATAATTTCGATTATTTGCTCATAAGAATTGGAAATTACGTTATTTCGTCATTTATCATATCATCAGAACTTGACCAAATTAATATGGGGCTACCCCTAAGGTACCCTCTTTCTAATAAAAGAAGAATGATTGAAATCGTTCCATAAACAAAGACGTTATGCCCGAACATACCTATCAAAAAAGGTACAATACCAATGAAAAAAAAACGGGACCAATTGGGTAGTAGACTGAACCCAATGCAAAAAAATCATCGAAATTGGTTCATAATTGGCGAACAAATCAGGTAACATAGACACAAAAAAAAATCAGTCGAATTGATAACCTCCTCCTTTTTTAAGGTCGGTTAAAAATCTATAACTTGAGGTCGATTTTTGAATATTCTATTATGTACATCCCTATATAAATATTCAACATCAAGCAATGGACACACTCTTTGATTTATTATTATCCATTCAATAACTCAGCTACTCCCAGCAAAAAACCTTTTAATTTTAATAGTGCTAATGTTGAAAGCGATTTCACGGTTTCAGATTAACCGACGGGTGATCCGCAGCGTGCAACCAGCCACCACGATTCGAGGATTATCATATCGTATGTCTGGAAAGAAGTAGAAAGAAAGAAAGGGTTGGTACTTTTTGACATCAGGGGGGGCCCTATTTGTAAAGGACCCGAGACGAATCGACGCTGACAATGGAACAGCATAACGCGACGGGGGAAAAGGGTCAAAAAAAAAAACGTCACGCCAAGAATCGAAGAAAGGGAAAGGGTCTCGGGGAAAAGAAATAAGGCGAATCTGACACAACAATAATCTAATTATACCATTGGGAATCAAATTCTTGTGATTTTTCGAACTTCGCTGGAATTAGATCAATGAAAGCAAATGGAAATATTTTTTTTTTTACCTGTGGCTGGTTGACTGTTGAAACAGGTGCTGGAATTTGGATAGATCGTGAAACCGAGATAGGGATTTTGAAGGTTCCCGTGAAACTAAGTTTAAAAATATTTTAGTATATCTTAATCTTGCGATTTTTTGTCCTGTTATTTTGGGACTTTCTAGAAATAAGCAAAACAAGTGCAAATCGGACTCGCATATCAAGTATTTCGTAACCTAATATAATTATAATCTTTGTGAATTTAAAATATCAGCTCCAGGGGCGGATTAAATAAGCCCGAGGCCCTAGATTTTGAATGATAATAAAATAAAACAGAAAATTAACAAACAAACTTTTCTCGATTTGATGTGAGCAAATTTAGAGAAAACACTAGACAAATCAATTTCTTTAAGTAAATTACATTCGATGTTCATTAAGGTAGTTGTTCCGCCAAAAATGCTTTCTTAGGATTTTTTTGAAATTTAGACAGATTATTATTTAAATACTTCTGCATCGATTGGTGTCAAAAATAAATTTATGAATAATACAGTTCCGGAGATATTAAATTTCATAAATCGAGTTTTTCAGGCTCTTTAACATTGGACTATACGGGATATCGGAAAATTTACATACATATTTAATTATAATTAAGAAACCCTTTTTACCATTTTTATAAAAAACTAAACCAACATTAAACAATAACCAATACATATTTTAAGATAATTTTAATTCATAGTTACAACACAGTTTCTGAGATAATAATGAATAAATAATGAAAAATGTATAAAAATAATTTACACTAAAAACAATTTGGCAACAGCGCATTTATTTAACTAGCAAAAGATGTATAAAGCGCGCATGCGCTAGATTTTTTCAAAATTATAATTTTCATAAGGTGTAACGTAGGCGTTGATTACATTTGTTAAAAAAATAACAAAACGATTTTTATAAAAAAATTTTAACTTTTAAAATGTATTTTATCTGTCATTTTAATATAAAAATATTCAATCTCTTAGCCAGATTTGTCAAACGAGCACCTTTTACAGTCTTTACCAACCGACATACAACTGGCACTTGGACGATCTTGTCCCATCCTATCCCCCTCGAAAAGTCCTTATAAGAATTAATTTATAAAAAATAAAAGGAGCCTATAAATAAATTATCGCCACAGCAAATATTACTTAATATCTCACAGAGACTTTCAAATGGATATTACATTATTATATAGCTGAGGTTTTTATTATTATAATCTACCTATCTTAATTTTAATGTGTAGATCGGTTCTTGTTAATTAGATTACGTATCGAAACTTGTATATCTTTATACATATACTCGATATTTATTAATAACATATTACTTTATACTCACTATGCAAGTTTTCTTCCCAATCAACTTGCAAATCAAATAACCTAATTAGATCTCAAAGGAAGTTTCTTTGCAAATAAATCTTTCTGCATATTGGACACAACAACATTTACAATTTTTCCTGTTTATTATTATTTCATACTTTTATTTCACTTAGTCCATTTGTTCTGGGTAGAATCATGTAATCGAATTTAGGCTTAGGTGCATTTACCGAGACACTTAGCTTGAAATTTTGCTCCTATAACCCTGAGAGCTCCAGAAGATGCCTTCTAAACAACTAGATATCTTGTAGACATATTAAAGACATCTCAAAGACATTTTAAAGATTTCGCATCCGGCATATACCGGGCAATAAATTGTTGTTTCTTTGTTTATATTCGACTATGTGCAATTTATTCACTCCATTCTGAAGGGCTGTTTTAAGTTTTAAGTCAGTCTAAATAAACTCCTTCCCATCCAGTGTGCTACGTAACAGACAATATGAGCTGAATAAGTAATCAATTTAGCGGAAATATAATATAGACACCTACTAGATTTTAAAATCATTTTTGGGGGTTGGGGTAGCCGAGCGGTTAGCGTACAAACCGGCTAATCAAGCGGACCCGCGTTTGAATTCGACTCGAGGCAACCGGCTAAAAAATCTGATCCCTACATAGAAGACATAATTTAATAATAGTGTCGTAAATGGGCTAATGGCTAGAAGGCCCGAAAAGCCAAAAAAATGAGCTTTTTTTATAATTAACCGACTTCAAAATAGGAGGAGGTTCTCTATTCGACTGAATTTTTTTTTGTGTCTATGTTACCTCATATCTCCGCCAATTGTGAACCGATTTTGAAAAAAATAATGGGACCAATCGGAAGCTAGACTGGACCCAATGCAAAAAAAATTTTCAAAATCGGTTGAGAATTGGCGGAGATATGAGGTAACATAGGCACAAAAAAAAAAAAAAAAAAAAAAAAATTCAATCGAATAGAGAACCTCCTCCTTTTTTGAAGTCGGTTAAAAATAAAACCGAATTCAAAAAAATAAATGCAACAAATAAAAGGTATAAAATAATTATTATCTTATTTAGTTACAACTAAACGACGAAATATTAACATGAAATTACTTTTTGAAGTCGGTGCCAAACAAACTATACCTATAAGCGAGCTTACCCGCCAAACGTACTAAGTAAGTAAAGTTTAGGGAAAGCGGTGTTGGTTTATAGTGAAACATATTAAACACAGGAATTATTTAACGGGTTATAGTGGTGTTTCACAAAGTGGAAATAAAATTAGAAAAATTAAAAAATCTTTTTAAAATATTTGGAGATTTTTTATTTATCTCTATACATATTTCGGGCTATGAACCCTTCGTCAGGAGGTTTAACAGAAAACTGAATATAAAATTGTTTACATTTAATGGATGTTATTATAGTACAGGGCGAGTGGAGGGGGTGAGCCAATGGGCGTTGAAAGAATTGAGTGGTTGAATTTAAAGGTACGTGGAAGGGAGAAAATGGGTATTGTACACCACTATAACCCGTTAAATAATTCCTGTGTACTAAGTAAGATCTGTCGAGTGCGATTCATAAATGGTATATGTTTGGTACCGACTTCAAAAACTAATTTCATGTTAATATTTCGTAGTTTACTTGTAACTAAATAAGAAAATAATTATTTTATACCTTTTAGTGTATTTTATTTGTTGCATTTAATTTTTTTGAAGTCGGTTTTATTTTTTTATTAAAATTTTTTTTTCAAGTAGATGGATTTTAGAAGAATTGTGTCTCTAAGGTTAAGCCAACTGCCCGGAAAGTAAGTTTGGCACTTGGATTAGACTCTTGAAGATGGTCCGTTCTAATATCAATAAAATAAATATAATTAGATCTTTGATTTTGGCCTTTAAATTCTTGCTTACCTAAGTATTTTATCCTGTTTTATTTTTCTCATCTCTATTTAAAGGACCTCCACTTTCAGAGGTCAAATTTTCTATTCACTTTATCAAGACATTTTCTTTACTATAAATTATAAATGATGTTTTGAACACCATGACCAGCAAAGCTTCAACTTCAAAAGACCATTAATGTATTTTAATTTTTCTTTTTAAGTTCAAAGTCTCTCTGCTATTTGTGTATCAATTTAGTCGTTTTATATTTTCTTCAATTGGAAAAATAACGTCAACCCTTGAAGAAATGTTTATTCGGCAAACGATTCCACTTTAATGTCGGCTTTTTTTTTATAGGGATGCCGTTAAATCGAACACCCGGTATATATACTTTTATTGTGAGATTATGTCGTTTCTGTTTCACCTGAGCGAAATAATTCACGCGCGCGCGCGTTAATAAAAATCTCCATCGGTTTGATTGCAGAGACAGCAGCATCCTTCGGAGCCGGGCTTATCTGTCTTCAGATCGGCCCAGTGTCCGTGTGTATATATATGTGTGTGTGTGTGGCAGGAATGCGCACGAGTCCGAGTTTATGTCTCCAAAGCGAAGACGCAGGTAGTTTCAAAAAAAGAGCAGTTCGTCCTCAAGGCTTCCAACTTCTTTCTCTCTCACATAAACATACGATTATAAATGGGATCCTGTGTGTTTTTGTCAATGTTTTTCCCGGGTTTTGTTCGAGACCTCACACAAACGCCGGGAATTAATTGGGGCCGAATTAATCACCTGCATGCCGACAAACACTAGGATTACGTTACCACTTGTGTACCAACATTTAAATTGATTTTTTTCTGAATAAAATTCCAAGTTTGGACCTAGAATGAGGAGGAGACATTTCGTTAACCTGAACAAAATGAAAAAAGGACGGAATTTATGAATTTATGGGCCTGTACATAATCCTATCCTTTCTTCGTAGACCAGACATAGTGACACGGTGACTTATTCATCTCACCCTGTTTCCCTGTCGCTTACGTCATCGCTTCTTAGCCAAATGACCTAAAATGGACAACTATAAATTCAGCCGATTAGCATAATTTCGAGTTTGTTGAAATAAACTAAACTTTTGAAAAATAATTTCTTGGCAAGAATTCAACTTATATAATATTAGGACTATGACTATGAGCTAGTTTTGAAGATTTTCAGTTCTCTAGCTGTTAATTACAGTCTAAGAATACAAGTTACGCCTTTGAAACAGTGATATCATCTAGTGCAGCGTTTCGCAAACATTTCTTTACAGTAGACTTGTACATAGAATAAAAATTATTTTACATGGGCCAGTAAAGATTAGGAAAAGTTAATTAAATAAAATAAATTATAATCATAGAGATATAGTTCATTATTTATTTCGAAAATCATATACAAAATTTAAAATGATTTATAAAAGGTAACATTTAAGAAAATCACAAGCTCAATAGTTGTATTTTTACTTGATTGATGTTGTTCTTACTCTATAATGTCTTCGATATTAGGGGCCGTCCATAATTACATCACACAGGAGGAGGGAGGGATCTCAGATTTGTGACAGGGGGGGACCCGGGGATCTTAAAAATTGTGATGTCACAAAAATAAAATTAAAAATTTTTAAAAATTTAAAAATTTGTTTTTTAGATTTCAGGTTATTATTATTCCAACATGAAAATGTCGGTAATTTTTTTTTTTTTTTTTTATAATGATATTGATACAAGAAGAAGTTGCACCAAGAAGGTACAACCTCTGAAGTCCGTGGTGGACCCTTGTAACGTGAAGATAAGGGGAGATTTAGGGATTGGGTAGCAGTCGAAGGTATCTGTGGATGCTGGTCTTGAAAGATTGAAGGTTATAAGTAGCTGGAAAGACGGTCGGGGGGAGAGAGTTCCAGTCTCTAGATGTCATAGGGATAAATGAATTGGCGAATGCGTTTGTTCGATTAGTATCTAGTTTAAGCGCGTAGGGGTGTTGAATTTTAGAAAATCGTGTATTTCGCGCAAATGAATCTAGACAAAAAATGTCTACAATAATTAAGTTATTGGGTATAAAATTGATAGATATTGTGACGTCACCAAACAAGGGGACTCAATGAAAATGTGACAGAATGTGCCACAGGGCGAGTGGAGGTCTAAAAATCTTTAAATTCGTGTGACGTAATTTATGGACGGTCCCTTAGGTTGTAAGTTTGTATAAATTTTCGTTGGAAAAGGTCACTTTTAATAAATTGTAATGAGTTTGAAGTTGTAGTTGTTGATGTTTCACAGTAAGGAAATGAATAAAATAAATTGAGTTAAAACATGTAGTTCTATGTCTCTGTAAAACTAAGAAACTTATCGAGATATAAAATTACATGTTTTAACCCAATTTACTTTATACATTTCCTTACTGTGAAACACCACCATCTTCAACTTCAAACTTTGTATATTTTAACAAAATTGTTTCACTATCAATCAACATTCTGTGAGTTTTAGTCCCTTTTAATATTATATCAGAATTTTTAATTATATATTTCTCTGCTTGAAAAATTTAATGTTTTGAAATTATATTGTGCAAATGGATTATTTACTTAAAGATTGTTTTGAAAGATCTTATTTGTTGGTAAAACTTGTGAAGTCGATTCAGAACTGAAGTACAGAGAACAATATTTGAAAATGTAGAATTATGGTAAAAGAAATTCAGCTCATTCCACATGCGAATATCCCAGGGTTTTTTAAATACAGTTGAATCCCGAAAACTCGGCCTAATGTGGACCGAAGGATGTCCGTGTTTGTGAAAATGCCGGGTTATCTGGAATGGGGTTAAAAAAGAATAAGTACGAGTGTTTCCTCAGAAAATACAGTACTGTACTTGTATGTATTGTTTAAATGAGAATACAACAGAGAATAAACTGCCCAAATACCCTAAACAAAGGAAAAACACGTACTTTATGAAGTCATAGAGCCTTTACTTCATGAAATAGGATTTTTTCGCCTTGCCAGGGTGTGGCCGAGTTATCCGGACTGCCGGGCTATCGAGTGCCGATTTTTCGGGACTCTACTGTAATAATGCATTTTTAGCCCAAAAATCTCTCAAAATTAATCTCCACTCTTAGTATCCAGAAATATTTTTTTTCTTCTTTAAGGCTCTAGTCATTGTGTGTCAAGCTAAACTTAACATTTGAAATACATATCAAGAAACAAATAACCTAGTGTAATATTTTAGTTTTGAATATTTAATTAAAGGCTTTATGGTAGGGTTAGAATATTTAATTAGACCTCTAAATAACCACTTAAATGTTTTAGTGTTATAACAAGTAATGTTTCGTGGTGTATAATTAGTTATTAGTTTTGGGGTTAAATACAATATAAAATATTTTGTGGGTATTTTTTTTTTAAATTTAGTTAGCATTAAAAAGTCCATAGCTAACTAGTGTTTAAGTTAACGGGTGTAAAATTAACGCCGTTTTATTTGAATAGCCTGGCGCTAATGACTTTCGAATTCGACACGCCCTAAACTCACAAAATAAAAAAAAAAATTGAATAATAGAACTGATAATTTTTAAAAGTGATTAATAAAATCCAAGAATTTGGGCTTTTTGTGGTACCTATTTCACGGAAATTATAAATTATTGTGAGTATAAAAAAATAATTTAGTAATTCAGAAGAATGTACTAAGAAATACAGGTTTCCAATACTATTCCCTTGTATTTTTAATTTATTTCAAATGAAGATTTGCTAAAGTGCTTGGTAGTCAAGCGTTCTGTTTATTAGTGGCATCTAGAAAAATAAATCAATAAACATTTTTATCTTTTATTTAAACTTATTATTTAATTAATAAAATCAAGCGAGTTTTGGAATTTTTTCAAAATCCCTACGTCACTAGCGGCTATACTTTTCCGCCAAAGAAGTAATTTTACGAAGAATTGAACCATACAATTTATAAGTCTCTATAAGAAGAAAGGTACAAATTGTAATTTGAAATATTAATTGATCTCATCTAAATAAACTGTGAAGAATAAAAAAAAAATCGGTTGTATGTAAATTCGGTTTACTGACGATAGTTGAACGTGACAATGTCATAAGAAAATACCGATGGAATGGTATTTTCTTATGACGTTGTCACGTTCAACTATCGTCAGTGAACCGACTTTACAGACAACCGATTTTTTTCATAAAATTCTTCGTTCGGAAAATCATTTTAAATTTACAAAATACTTGAATAAAATTTATTGTTTAAATTTCTACTCGACTGTTAAAATTTAATTTTTGATTTTATTATTTTATAATAATAAATTTTGTATTAACATTATTTCTTTCAGCAAGTAAACTGAATAAAAGTTGTTGTTCAATTAGTTACTTAATTATTTTTGCAAATTTAATTGTAATTTGTTGTAAAAAAGTAATAATTTTGAATAATTTATTATAAGAATAAACTGTGATTAAATTATTGTTCATGAATCTTAAATTTAAAATTTAAAATTTGGAAACATCATTAAAATTTTTGTTACTGTAGCTTTTAAAAAGCCCGCCTCAATCTTTGTCGCTCGTTCCGCGCTCTCGCTTGCACTTCAAGCCTTAAATGGAATGCCTCAGAGCGAGGTAACGCCGCATGAGTCATGTTTTTTCATGCGTGCAGCAGGCTCCATCGAATTATAAGACGTTGTCACGTCAAACATATTTTAAATACACTAATGAATTTTTTAAAAAACTAGATAAAAAGTAGAAAATACTTTTTCTTCAATACTCAAAAATTTTTTATATTCATATAATTAAAAATTAAAACATTAAAGTTTATTCTAATTAAAATATCATTTTAAATCGAACACACTTTTTATTATTTTTAGTTATGGGAGCGTGAAAATTTTTGAGTTTCTATACTGAAAAAAATTATTTTATTTGTACAATATTTAATTATTCCCATATTTTCTATATAAGTCCTGATATTCTGTACTACTCATTTGTATATCTTTGAGCAATAGGAATCTTTAATGAATAATTAAATTGCTGAAATTTAAAAATTTTTAAAACTTATATAGGCATTCTTTTTTGTTTCTATTACAATTACATTAAAAAAAATAGAGGGTTTTGATAAAATTTCAAGAAACTCTTGAAGGTGTTGACGGTAAAAGAAGTTTTGAGATCACTATTTTAAAGTAGCCTCATATTCAATTGCAAGCATTATTAGTTCTGGTAATTGAGGTGAAATTGTGACATCTTGAAGTGAAACCAGGTTTGTGTAATTTTTGAGTTTTTAGCTCTTCTATTTTTTCTATACTATACAGGAACTTATTAAGAAATTTTATAGAGATTTTAATTCTACGCATCTTTTGTATTTACATGTTATTTTAAATGTTAAAAAGGAAAAATCCATTGTCAAATTATAATTACTTTACGGTAGAGTCTAAATTTTATGCAGCTTTTAAGTAGGGGTGACGAATGGATCGCCTATATTCAGGCGTATGGTGCGTACAAGGCTAGAATTTTTAACTAAATCTGACACATTGGGGGGTTATGGAGCCGCTTAGCGACTGGGATATCGTTCTGCCTTTCTTATAAAATAGTAAATATTGGCAATGTCCTGAAATCAAATTTAACCATTCTTAAATTATTTGATTTTACAATATTTTTAAGAAGTAAGAATTTCACTTTCCGGGTGTGTGCTGATCACTCGACAATGGGATATGTTATTTGCATTCTGAAATAATCGTCCAAAATAGTTTTATTTCAAAAATTGGGCTTTTTTGGGGGGGACCTCTGGATAACTTCCCTATCTAAGCACTACTGAGTTCATTCAGCTATGAAATCTTTGCGGTTTTTTTATCCCTATTCCCAAAACGTATCTGACTATCATGTAGGTGTCCTTTATAAATCTTTTTGATTGCTTCATATTCAAGACTGGAATCTTTTCGCATAAAATTCGTCTTGATAATACATTCCAGCTAGAAACTCCCGAAGAAACAGAGTTCATTAACATAACAAAAAATGAAAATCGAAACGAAGAAATATCAATAACTAACCAATAGTGAAATGAATTTCATAAAAAAGTCGAGTTTTATTTTCATTCCTGTTTCTTTTCGAATAAATATCCCAAATTTATGGACAAGGGCGTGCGAGGGAATGAAGAAAAGAGAGTATCCGGCCCAACCAGTTGCTTATTTACTTTCTTTAATTCGATTTTTAAAATAATTTACGGTACAAATCATAATACCTTTTGAATAAACAAGCAAGTGTAGTTTCTACTTATTTATTTATTTACGAAAATATATAAATAAATAATTTAAATAAAGGAGGAAAGAATTTTTTTCAAGTCAAATATATAAAATAGTTCTCCATAAATTAATCATTTTATTTTGTAATCGATGGGTGAAATGATTACAAAAAATTTCCATTTTATGAATATATCTATCGTAGCTTAATTTGAATAGTGGAAATTTTATTTCGAATATATTTTTATATAAATTGATCTATGTTATTCATTCAAACATATATATATGCAAATGGGATACTATATATATATATAGCGTAGCTATACTAACTTTTAGAGTAGGGTTTCTTAATCGGGATTCACTGGACTTGACAAGAATTTGCTATGGGGTTCACAGAACAATAATAAAATTTAGTAATTAAATTTGTTAAGTTGGTAGTTAAATTGTGGTTCCTTGGGAATTCTGAAATTATGAAATCCATAGTCATATATTTCACCCTCACATAACTAAAAATAAAAAAAGCATATTCGATTTAAAATGATATTTTGATTAAAATAAACATTAATGTTTTAATTTTTAATTATAGGGTAGATTGGGGTGAGACGCCGTATTGTACAAGATGCCCTATCACGTGGTTCACCCACGCCCATGCGGTAAAACAGCTAACCAGTAAATTGGAATGAAGGCGCGTGCCCAGTGAGAGTATACAAATAGTTTTTGTTGATCAATCACAGTTTTAAGTGGTGTTTTTAAATGATTTTGTCATCGTGATTCCTCTGGTAAGTACCCTAAATCATATCCAAACATAATTTATTTATTATATTAGCAGTAGCTTTGATAGAAGAGAAATAACTCGGTTATTTTTAGTGAGTTTGAAGTGTGGGCTTTCTATTGGTCACGTAATGACCCCCATCTGCCACTGTTGCGGGGTGCTAGGCGGGCGTCTTTTTCAATGCTTTGGGGGAAGACGACGAACATTTTTTTGGGGTAAGATACCGTAGTTTTCGCGTTGGTGTAAGATGTTGGTTTGTATTACTCTAAATTTAAAATTTTTTGGAAACTATTCCGATGGTTTCTTTCCAGAAATGCCGCGGACATACATAAGAAAGTCTAATCGAGGATCATGGAACGAAACAAAAAGTTTTCAAAAGCGGAAATATTACTTAAAAGGATAAAAGAACATTTAAAAAAATAAAAAGTAATGTTATTACATTTTAATAGACTGGGTTTAATAACACTTTGCATTGATTCCCCATAAGGCATCTTACCACAAGATTGACGAAATGCAAAAGTTTACAAATTTTTTTTTTAGGTAAAAAATAGTTTTTCAAAGCGAAAGTTATTTTTTTATTAATCACAAAAGTACATATATTGTTGATAAAATGGTTGGTTAAAAATAAAACCAATGTGCTATTTTATATAAAATAAAGTTAAAAATAGGGCGTCTTCCCCCAGTCTAGTATATGAATATTAAAAAAATTTTGGTATTGAAGAAAAAGTATTTTCTAATTTTTATCTAGTTTTTTAAAAAATTCATCAGTGTATTTAAAATATTTTTTTTTATTCTTCAAAGTTTATTTAGATGTGATCAACTAATATTTCAAATAACAATTTGTACCTTTCTAATTATAAAGACTTATAAAATGTATGGTTGTAAATTATTTTCAACTCAAAAGGTAATGTTACAAGACTGAAGTGTTTTCCCAGTAAAGCTCCAAGTGGTTGACAAGTTGAGGGGGAGGATGCCAGAGCAGACAGTCGCCTGACGCCATCAAGGGTTGTCCAAACGTACTTTAAAATCAAAAACTAATGTTTTATTAAACAAACCCGGTGGCTATTTACTATTTACCCACGACCTAAACATACAGTAGCGCTAAATAAAAATGTGTTTGTTATTTTAGGCAATGATTTATTTGCTTTCCGCTACTACTACATTTTCTTTCTCTCCGCTTATGTCTTGGATAAAGTTTCATCGACCCTTCATATCGTCCAATTGTGTGCCTAGAATTTACAATTTTCCACATTCACTGCGCAGAGGTTGAGGGTTGAATAAATGGTGAATGTTATAAAAAGGATTTCCCCATCCTGGTAATTATTCTGAAATAATTAATGGGATTGACTTTTAAAACCCTGATGTTAATAGCTTACCTACTTGATATGTGAAACCTCACACAACCCTAGTTTTCGCAATTATGTCGAAAATTACTTGAAGACTTTGTTTAAATTCAAGGCAATATTACTATTCTCGTTGCAATCGTTAACTACGTTCGGGAAATTTATCTTATACAGACTGAAAATATACTTAAGGTAGTTGTATCACCAGATTCATTTTCTTATGAATTTTTTGAAATTCAGACAGATTATTATTATTTAAATAATTCTGCATCGATTGGTGCAAAACGAAATTTATGAACAATATAGTTCCGAAGATATTAAATTCCAAAGATAGAGTTTTTCAGACTCTTACACATTGCATTATACGGGATACCGGAAAGTTTACATACATATATCATTACTAGCCTTCGGCGGGCGTCTCCGCTAGCCAGGGGGCTAAGTCCCCAGGATCCCCACCCCCGCACCGCAACCCCATTTTACCTCCGCACCCACCCTGCACCCCACTGCCCACCCTTCCCCTGCATTCCACCCCGGCACCCAGTTTTTGCATTTCGAGCTCTCTAGAGGCCCACAGATTATGTATATATTTGGTTGAGTTTGGTCCAAGGGCAAGAATTTTCATTTTTTTGACCCCCCCCCCCCATTTCGGGTAGTTAGATTTTGCACTTCAAGCCTTCTAATAGCCCACGTATTATGTATACAAAATTTGGTTGAATTTGGTCCAAGCGCAAGAAAGATACGGAGCCTTTTGTGTTTAATCCCCCATTTTTCAGTTCAAGGGTCAAATTTCAAAAAAAAATAAAATAAAAAAAACCTTCCTGAGATTTAGCATTAATAAACCTATGTACCAAATTTGAATTCTAAAACTTAAAAACTCAAAGAGATAGACCACTTCAAAAATCTCAAAAATTTACCCCAAAATGATTATATCTTTCTTTCGGGTATAGAGCCTAATACTCAAATTTGTTTTTTTATATTTCAATGCTTCACCTTTCTAAACTAAACCCATATCGATATCTTTTCTGGTTTAAGAGATCTTGAAAAACATTGAAAACATATTTTGGGACCATTTCCCCTCTTTAGGGCTCGAATTTCAAAAAATCCCTCCTTAGCAAACCCATAAATCGTTAAAAGAATATACACTCCGAATTTCATCTTTCTAGGTCAAGCGGTTAGGCTGTGTGTTTATAGATGAATGAAACACCACCTTCTCTTTTTATATATATTAAGATAATTAAGAAACTCTTCTTACGATTGTTATAAATAACTAAACCAACATTAAACAATAACTAATAAATTTTTTAAGAAAATTTTAATTCATAGTTATAACACAGTTTCTGAGATAATAATTAATAAATAATGAAAAATGTATCTCATCCAAGTAGGAAGGGATTACACTAAAAACAAGCTTGCAACAACGAATTTATTTAACACACTTTAGTACACTTTTTTGACGTTTTTTCGCTTCAGCTATTGTCGCAACAGCTTTCAATCGTTTATTAAAAACATTTTGATTTATAAATCTCCCTTTATAATGTACTTTATCTGACATTTCTATGATAAAATATATACAAGCTCGGACAGTGTTGCCAAAGTTTTCAAACGAGCAGTTAGTTGTACGCGATTGGCTAGTGGTACATTAACACCAAAAAGTTTTGGGCTTATGTATTATGAATCCTAACTGTCTGTACTATATACTCTAAGAGTTAACTTTTTGCTACCATTGTCGCGATACAACTACCTTAAGAAAAGAAAAAATGAGTTCTCTAGCTATTCTCACCTATGAGTACGTGGGAGAAAATGGGAAGCTGAAGCAATATTTATCCCCACTTAACGATTTTCATATATCTCTAGCCAATGTACGTCCATGGTGTTTACTGAACGGCTTAGAGAATGAGAAGAGAACGGGTAGCCAAAGTGATGCACCGTTTTATCTCCCCTCCAATATGGTGGTTGAGTGATGGTAATTTAATATGCACTTTACGTGACAACAACTATAGTTAATACTCTATCATCTTCTTTAATCTGGCAGAATTGCAGACGTGTTTATTTAGCTCAAATTGGACACATTAGCCAGGAGAGGAAGAGTCTCAAATCCGGAATTGATTTTCTCTGACTATATACATACTAACCTGATTATACATTATTATATACTCATTCGTCAATGTTGATGCTGAAATACTGTGTGTTGTTAGCATATTTATCATGTGTGTATTACTGAGAAATTAGCTCAGGACGCTTAAACTACAATTTACCCTCTAGATCACTGCTGATTAAACTATGCGTCGAGTAACTGAATTTTGGGGTCGCAAAGCAACAATGACAAGGAAAAATTATGATGCACACAGCAAAAAATTAATTCAAATAAATTAAAGTTTAGATTGAAAGATTGTTTTAAATAACTAAACCAACAACGTTTTTCTCTTCCCTTTGTATGTTCTATAATTACCGTACTTGCGAATTTGCTTCAATTACTTAAATTCTTATTACAAAGTAAAAGGAGCCGACCATAAATTACGTCACACGAATTTCAAGATTTTTAGACCCCTCTCTGTGTCGCATTCTGTCACATTTTCATTGAACTCTCCTTGTATTGTGACATCACACTATCATTTTTATACCCTATAATTTTTTAATTCAACTTTTGTGACTTCACAATTTTTAAGATCCCTTTGCTCCCCTGTCACATTTTGTCACAAATCTAAGATGCCCCCCCCCCTTACTGTGTGACGTAATTTATGGACAGCCCCTGAGGGCCGGTTGTATGTCGGTTGGTAAACTCTTTTTAACCGTTGGCAAAGGGTAAATGGCTGAGATGGCAATCAGATGACAGGCACTTTCATCTGATTAGCCATCCCAGCCATTTACCCTTTGCCAACGGTTAAAAAGAGTTTACCAATCGACATACAACCAGCCCTAAGAGTGATATTGACCCATTGGTAATTCCTTATTTTAACATTATATTTATCTTAACAAATCATATAAAATCCTTCATTAGTAAGTAGGAAGTTTAATATCTCTGGTATTATTCGTGTTATGCGACTATAAGATTTCTTTAACAGGGAATAGCATTGCTTCTACTCCTATGTCATGCCAATCTCTTAATACTTTTCTTCAAAGGACTATTATGCTTCAATTTTATTTTTTTCTATAAAAATAAATATCTACCAGCGATAGATTCGCAATATTTTCTACAGAAAAGTTAAACTTAACATGATTCCTAAAATAATTCTTTGGATTAGACATTTTTAGGCTTATAATTTTCATCTACTGTTAAAGCTCAAAGAGAGACATAGAACAGGTATTTAGGTCATATTATGCATGGTTACCGATATGAAATTCTCCGCCTGATCATTGAGGGAAAAATTGAAGTTAGAAGTTCGATTGACAGACGCCAGAACTAATAGAGGACCTTCGAAGATGGTTCGCATGCTCGTCGGTTGACATCTTTCGGGCTGTAATCTCAAAAAGGATGATTGCCATATAGATCGCTAACCTCCGTAAGGAGAAAGCGTTATAAGTTGAAGAATTTTCATAATGAGAATATCTTTATCTGTAATGAGTAAAAACTGGTGAAATCTTAGTAATATAAATAATTAAAATTAGAGAGGAAAATGAAAACTTTTTCATGACTTGCTAAGTTTTCCCGAAAATTTTGGCATTTGTTTGTCAACGAACAGTTTGAGCTAGAAGGTTAGAAATTGTTAGATAGGTAGAGTTCATTTATACAGTATTGTGTGGATATTTACAACTGGTTAGCTGAAATAATTCAAGATTCAAGATTTCGATTATTTTCAGAATTTTTTCGTTTCACAGCCTAAAATTCTATCAGATCTAAGCAGTTCTCTAAATGCATATGTTTTCCTGACGATTGTACCTAATAATTCTTCATTTAAAGCAGGGGTGTCCAGTCCAACCTTTTGGCTTACACGTGCCCAATTTGAAGGAAAAACAAATGCCTCGGGCCGCATATAATATTTACTAATTCCATTGATATTTGTTAATCAAAAAATATAGTTAATAATGTAGAATAATGATATCCACAATGACAAAGAAGCAAAAATGTCATAGCATAATAATCTTTGAGTTTTTTTCCTTCAAGATTCTATTTTTTAAATTATTTACCACTTCAAAAAGTTTTAATTACTGAAATAATAAATTTAAAAAAAAAAATGAAAATATGGGATGAAGAATAATTTTTAATTATTCAAAACTACGTTATTTTTGTTACTTGATAGTTGAGCATATAATTTTGCTTTTAGTGAATTTTATTCTCGAAAATAGCTTCAGGTATATTATATAAATTCATATTTCAAAAAAGTGAATAAATATTGAGAATTCAGGAGGAATATTTGTCTATGGGTAGGTAATTTTTATAAAATTTTAATAAAGAGGCATTATTAAATATTTGTTTCAGTTCAATTTCTGATTAGAGTTCCATACATTCAATCAGAATGGAGTTCTCAGTTAAAATATTTAAATTTTTTTTTTTTTTTTTTTTGTTAGGATAAATAAACTGAATTTGCTTTTTTCCAGTAATTTATTTTGTTTTTCAAATGGTTATTCCAAATATTTCGAGAGCGTTCTCAGCATCTCTTCCTCAGTGGAAACCACTCCCCCACCAATGTGCCGACTCCATCAGTTTGTACAGAACATTGATAAAAAGCTCGATCACACAACACACACATACATATATATATACAAATTTAAAATGAGACAACATACGAATATAATTGTATATTCGTATGTTGTCTCATTTTAAATTTGTATATATATGTATTGTATATGTATGTGTGTGTTGTGTGATCGAGCTTTTTATCAATGTTCTGTACAAACTGATGGAGTCGGCACATTGGTGGGGGAGTGGTTTCCACTGAGGAAGAGATGCTGAGAACGCTCTCGAAATATTTGGAATAACCATTTGAAAAACAAAATTAATTACTGGAAAGAAGCAAATTCAGTTTATTTATCCTAACAATAAAAAATTAATATATCCAGTACACTCCAAGCCAGCAAAATTCTTATAAATTTAAATTTATAGTAAAAAATGGTTCAAAATATGTCAAAAATGTGATTATTTTATCGGAAATCTTGATATATTTTTCACATTCAAAATTGAAAATCTGCCTTTTATTCTTGGAAAATTTTGGGGGAGATTTTCCAATTTCTTCTTATTATAGAAAAAAAATTATAAAATTGTATCAAATATCTGTATTTTCCAGTAAGATAAAAATCTCAATGTTTTAACGAAATTTTTCGGGCCGCATTCATTGCTGTGCTGGGCCGCATGCACCCCGCGGATTGAACAGCCCTGATTTAAATCTCTGACTTTACACAGCATTCCAAATATACCAAGGGTATGAGAGATTGTATTGTTGACTTTAAGATCCAGTAATCAAATTTCCAGGTCTCAGTGTATTCGACATCATCGACAAATCAACAGCTTGACCATAAATCACATTGGCCTGCACAATCAAGGGTTCAATCTATTGTTTATTCAAACAAAAGCAGTCTTAGCTTAACATCTTGAATGCCAAATCATATAAGATTAATCCAAATTCAAAAATGAGTTTCAATTGTAAGAGCAACAAGTGTTAGGTACTCTATGGTCAGTTTATTTTTAATTCGATTCTTTTTTTTTTATTTTTTGCAAATAGATTTTTTTACGCTTTTATTTATTAGGCAATTTCCCCCGTATGTTGTACATCCATTGCAATTATTTTTTTATTTTTACACATGAGGTAATGCCTATATGTATTTAATTTTAAATTAAAAAATCATATTCATCTCATCTAATTTCCATTGCAAAAATTGCCCACCAATTTTCAGCTAAAAGCATTTTAATAATTATTTTTTAAAAACATAAATTCATATCAATATGTTTTTTTAACTGTCCTCCCCCCCCCCCCCCCATCAATAAATAATAACATTTTAAAACACAAATATAAAAAGAATGAAATCATTCTGGCATTTTCTCTTTTTTTTTTTCATTTTTGATTTGTATTTTTTCAGTTAACCAATATATTCATTAAATAAAAATTAAAAATAAATAAACTATTCAAAAAAATTAAAATAAATAAAGCCGAAAATAAAATGAAAAAAATAAAAAAAAAAAGTACAAAAAATATATAAAATAATGGCTTATCTAACTATATTATGGGGGAGTAATCATAAAGAAAAATTGAAGTTTTTTGAAAATAGTTCAGAAATGACAAAAAGTATTTTATTAAAGAAAATAATAATAAATCCCAGTCCCTTTATTTTACTTAAGGAATATCTATTATCTAATTTTTCTTAATTTAATTTTGACAAACCTAAATAACTCCTAAAATTCAAAATGAAAGGTAACGATGTTTTTTGCATCTTCATGGTTATTTCCTCTGGAGGATATATTAAGGATAAACAACTTTATCATTTTTATTATTATTATTTATTTTATTAAAATTTATTTATTAATTTTAAAAGAGAAAGAATTCAATCTTTAGGACAAATTCTAAGATTTTAGTAGAAATATTATTAAATTCCGATATCAGAGGGGATAGATTGAATTCTTTCTCTTTTAAAATACATCTTGGCTAATCTGAACCCGAGCTGATTTTTTTGAAAAACATTCCAACTATTAAAAAAAAAGATGTTCAAATCTTTAGTTTTTTATTTATTAATAATTCTCGAGATTCAGGACACCCATTGATTCTTGATGTGTTGTAAAACTGGCCTTTACACTGAATATTTTTATTCACTCTCTACTCTCGAAAACTGAATCAGTGAATATCCACTGAATAACAGTGACTATTCACTTATCCAAACAGTCACAATCATACCACTGCTAATCAGTGGATAGTCACTGAATGTATTAGTGGATTTTTAAAATTCACTGATTCATTAGTGGCTTTTAAGGCCACCTAAGCCGTCAGACAAACTCTGTTTGAATCAGTGAAAATTAAAAACCTCTGTTGAATCTGTTGAAATTAATACAAATGATTGATTTTTCAGTGACGTATATGATCGCTGGAGAAATCAGCTGAAATTCCACTGATTCATTTTAAGAGAGTAAAGAAATTTTACGATGAAGATGCATTACCCATAGATTTGAACTGTAATATTTTAACTATTTCTAGATGTCAAAAGAGCTTGGTCTTAAAGATTATGCATGTCTTGTTTTAGATACTCACGATAACTAAAGAACGATGGAGGGGGGGGGGCCTTTAGGGGATGCACCTTTTTGCTGTAACTCCGTCTTTCATCAATTTCATTGAAAAAATGTGGTAGAAAGATCTTCTGTTAAAATGTTTGTATTCCTCTGCGGACAATTGATTAGATTTTGGGCTTTCTAGATCCAGATCTTACGGCCAAAAAAAAATCTTAATTATTCAAAAAAATCATTTTTTGAGATTTTAATTCACTTCTAGAGTAAAAAATAATAATCTAACAGGTTGTGAATGATCATTTAATAAATTAGTTAATTTTTTATTTCACCGAGAGAAAGAAACAAACAGCGTACCGAGACTTGAAAAAGTTTCACTTTTTCTTCCATTTAACTATTAGAATAATTTGACCAGCTTTTGAAAAAAATAAGCATAATAACAATTTATTGTTTCGGGCATTAAATCTTGTTTATCATTAATTTTTTCAACACTTTTTGAAAAATTAAAAAAAAAACTAAAAACATATGTGAATAAGTACCTACTCTTAAAACCTCATACAGATATATACAGATTTATTTTTCATAGTGAGATCTGACAAAATTCTGAAATCATTTTTTCACGAATAATATTAGTTTATCTGTTTGTAGTATTCTAATCAAAATAAAATTAAATATAGGATAAGAGGTAATTGTATGTTAACATAAACGTGTATTTTAATCACGCCAGTTTTTTAATACGTAATCAAAAAACAAGATATTTTCTTGTTTTTGTTGTCGGATAATGATGGATTTATTTAAATTTTTGTCATAAATATTTTATCGATCGATTGCGTAAAAGCATCATCCCCTTTCTGACATTAGATAGGGGACTAACTAGGGCGAGCGTTGTGGTTGAAAATTCTTCCACCCTTTTTCAATCCTCTTTCTTCACACTCCATATGGGGATTAAGTGGGGGGAGGAGTTCGGTTTTTTTGTGTGAAAAGCTTTTTAACTTTTTGAAATGATCAGTCAAAATAAACCGTAGCTAAAAAAAAATATTTCTTGCAGATGATTTTATTGTTATTATTCATAAGGATTTAGGTGTCGGTTCTAGGTGAAACATTATAAATAACTTATGAGGAGAATTTTCTAGGTTAAGTTTCACAAAAAGGAAATATATTAAAACAAATGTATGTTTTTTTTTGTTTTTTTTTGAGTTTGATTAGCTCGATATATATTTCGGGTTACTAGCCCATCTTCAGGAGTTCAAATAAAAACATAAAAACAAAAAAAAAAAAAAACATACATTTGTTTTAATATATTTCCTTTTTGTGAAACTTAACCTAGAAAATTCTCCTCATAAGTTAGTTATTATTCATGTTTAATGACTAGCCCTGACTGTTCAGACATGTTTTGAATACCTTTAAAGGGATAAAACGTATTAATTTTGAAGAGGGATGTAAAAAAACAGTTATTTTGTTTTTCCATATATATTTGATTGTTTTACTAAAATTAAACCAATAACTTTGGTAAGCTTTGAAGGCTATCGGGCTGCTTATTCAATAATTCTTGCAATTTTGCATCTTCAAACATATGTAATTCCCATCAGAGTTCTTCGCTAACAACATCAAAATCAGCATTTTTGAAATCTCCAAACTCATTCGAATCCAAGTTACAAGCTTTAATTAATTGATAAAGACTTACCTATGTAAATTCAAACCATCAATAATGTTAAAAAATTGTAAATTTACTATATGTTTACAATACAAAATGGACGAGAAATTTACAATAATGCTTATAGTAAAAAAAATATACTATATTATATTGGTAAAATCACATTAACTCATTGCCAAAATACAAAAATAAATTGTAATTTTACTTTTTTCTTGTATTAATTAGAAACCTACGTATTAGTAAAAAATATGATATAAGATTAGAATACTAGTATGTAACATTACCTACTAAAATGTTTTGAGGCCGGACTTCCCATTTTTTATAGTAAAATTATTTAACAAATTTTTAACAGAGTGGGACTGCGAGCAACTTATTTATGTTATTTGAAGACATATTGTAACAAATTCCGAAAATACTCTTTTGAGAGTATAATTTCAAAACTTCTAATAATTCGTTTGATTGCGGACCTGTTTGATATCAAACAGCCTTGACATTTTCGAAGGATCAAGTCCCAAAGAATTATATAACATGATGGTTTGTTTTGAGGCATATGACCCTTTTAAACACTGATGCTATGAACATTTTTATATCCTTTCTAATCCTAGTCGTGTTGTTTGCATCTGCATTCCATTGGAATTGATTTCAAAGCTTGAACTTTTGACCATCTAAATCAGTGTTTCTCAACCTGTGTGCCGCGAGAGATTGTCAAATATGCCGGGGGTAGAATAGGCCCATACTCCATAGTATTCTCTGCTTGTCGTAAAAGCTTGTAGAATTTGACGTGGGATTGATTTTTGAGAAATTCTTCGCAAAATAAAATTAAACTCATTGCATAATTCAATGGCGTTCAAATCTTTTGACTCGTCATCTTGTAAGGCCTCTTCAAGCTTTTTCCAATGACCCATTATGACTTTAGTAGATTCATTTTGGAGACTAGAAATATCATACAAAAAGCCAAATTAGAAGATATCTGCTGTAATTGACTAAATCTTTTCTCAATTGACTCGAGAGCTACGTCAATTAATGCATGGTAAAAAGAGGTTTTTTGTTAAAAAATAAAAATGTATTAGTAAAAATCATCTGAAATTCGGGGCCCCTAAAAATCTGGCGCCCTAGGTTGCCTATGCCTTCAGCCGGCTCTGCTTATACTCTAATAAAAACGATGACGATTATTTTTTCAAAAATTTAATTATCTGAAATTATCTCCAATAATAATCATTTGATTTAATTTGAAAAAATTCTAACCATAAAGGAGACAATAAACCAGTGCGACCTTGGCGACGGTTTCTAGTAAAGAGGACACGGATGGTCCCGTGGGACCAACCCCAGGCGCCGAACGACTCCCTCATCCCCACACGTGTCAACAGAAGGCCCTTTTCTTCTTCTCTGAAAAAAAAGGTCCATCTTCCGGGGACGGGGCGGCGACCACTTGACTACCGGCTGTTTCCAAAATACAAAGTGGCTACATTTGATACGATACACATCCGTTGGTTAGCTTTCATGTCCACGTTGGAACAATTTGCAAGTGTTAAACATATTAGCTCTCTCTACTAGGCCAGGAATGTCTGTCTCTTAATGAGTTAACAAATCACACGCAGGGGGAATTAGTGACTGATGATGACCTCCGGCCCTTTGGGGAGATATGGCATCGATTGCGACAGGACAAATTCCAAAAGATGGACTTTATATAATGTATTTCCACTGCCCGAGTCCCATAGGAGGTTACATGAGTAATTATGTGGAAAAACAAGAGAGACAGAGAAGGAGAGGAAATATTATTCCTGGATATTAATAAGGCCAAATGACACACAATAAATATAATAATAATAATAAAAATGTGAAAATGTTTTTAAGCCCCGGTATGCTCTCTGTACATTTCAATCCCAACCAAAACATTCTGAGAAAAAATTCAGTCGAATTGAGAACCTCCTCCTTTTTTGAAGTAGGTTAAAAACAGGTCAAGTTCGAAAAAGTATTGAAATCTAATGTGCAACCAAGTTAAATTTGCCAAGAATAATTAAGTTGAGAGATCTATTATTTTCTCCACAGTAGATTCCAATACTTTTACGAATTTGGCCTGTTTTTTCACAGAATGTTTCGGTTGGGACTTTTCTGCATTTTGAAAGCTATATGAGGAAAAGGTCAAAAGGGCTAGAATTTTTATTTTTAACTCTCTCACCTCCATTTTGGGTGGTTAGTTTTTGAGTTTCTAGACTTCTGTGGGCCCACAGAATATGTATACAAAATTTGTTTGAGTTAGGTCCAACGGGCTAGAATTTTCATTTTTCACCGCCCCTCCCCCTTTTTTACTTTATCCAATGCAAAGCATGGGTAAAGTATTGTAATCGCTCTCGGGGCAAGCGTGGCTTCAAAGGGTCCTCAGGTAAAAACTACGGAACCCATGGACTCAATTAAAGTCACAAATTGTAGTATTCAATTAGGTTGAATTTTAGCACGTGACGGTTTTGCCAAAAATTACAAGGGGTCTCGTCGAGAGGCCAAAAAGTGCGATTTTTTCATTTAGTGCGTGCGGATGGATGGATGTATGTATGTTATCGTTTTTTTGGCCCACGATTTTTTCCACACCGTTGCACCGATTGAAATGAAATTAAAAACCTAGCATTCTTTTAACAAAATGAAGCGCTGATTAGTTTTTGGTACATATCGGTCCACAAACATTAGTACTTTATTTCAGTACTTTTTTAGTTTTTTCTAAATATCTTGAAAATGACTTAACCAATTTTGATGAAATTTAATATCCTAATTAAGTACCTTGGGGACCACAAAAAAGGTTAAATAAAGTTTTTAGTAAAATTATATTTTAAAGTACTTTACTCTAGAACATATTAATATTTCAAATGAATTTGGATAAAGTTTAGCAACGATCCGTTGCAGTTTATTTTATCTGATAAAGTTTAAAACATATTTAAAAAAAATATGTTCTTTTCAAAAATATATTAAGATTTTTTTCTAGTTAATTTTTTTCATTTTTCATACCTATTCAAAATGTGGTAGATCTGTATGCTCCACTTTTTTTTTAAAGATGGGATGTATTTTTTTTTAAATTATGTCAACTAAATTATGAGGGGGCAGCCCCACATGCCTTTTCTTTGTACCTCCGTGCACTATATATTGATAATTTTATTATTTATAAATTTTTTGTGTGATAAAATTTAGTAACAATTACAATTTATTCTAAATAGGTATATATATATATATATATATATATATATACCTATATATATATATTTATCTACTCTTATTAAACGAGCAAAAATTGTATATATATTTGTTTATATATATATTTGTATCTTAGTTCTATTTTGAAAACGGCTCTACCGATTTTGATTAAATTCACGGCTTAGGGGTTTTTGGGATGACAATTCTATCTGTCACGGTCTCATCTTCGACAAAATTGTTTTGATGGGGTTTTTCGTAATCAAATTAATTATTCTCATGTAGACAGATCCAAATCTTGGAGTTTAAAAAAGGTTTCTCTTTTGTTTACTTTTGTACCCAGACAGACAATGGGTCGGATTAATCCATTGTTCTCAAAGGCCTTGAAGAACTATTGTGATTGTGGATTTTAACATATTTTGTTCTCCCAAAACTTTAGAACTATCAATAAACGTTTCGAAGGGTCGAGCGGGGTGGAGGTGAGGGGGGGATATTATATATATTTGTATTTTTTTTTTAATTTGAAAGCGGCTCTCAAATAAAAATCGACATTTTTATTAGAATGTTAAATTAAAAATAATATTAAAATAAAGCTTTTAACTAAAGGAAGAAGTTATGCTCGGTGCCTCCAGGTACTATTTAATTAAATATGCAGTAGAGCAAGAGAAAGTAATATACATGTGTTTAAGAAAACTAGAAAGTAGACATATTAAGAGTAATTGATTTTTGAGTGAGGTGTAGATGTTGCCTTGAGCCTTTCTCGATATAAACTAAGCCCAGAAATACAAAGGGAAAGAGTCCCGTTTCTTGATAAGATAAAAGGCCTGGCCAAAATTCCCTTGAATTTCTATATCATTTAATTCAAGAGAATCTCAAATACACTTTTTTAAGCATATTTTTTAGTAAATAAGTTAATGTGGCCATGGCCATCCACATGACTTTCCATTAAATCTGTGAATACAACCTGTGTTGCATTTTTGACTTTAGAGTAGTTCTTTTACAAATTCAAAAATTCAAGAAGTCTTCGAAACTTGGAATATAAGACATTAAAAGCATAATAAACACACTGTTAAAATTTGAAGACTATTTATCACACTAAACCTCTCAGGCCTGGGGATTTTCTAAAAACAGTAAAAAAATATTGTTAAATTATTTATTTTTATAAATCCTGATATAAATTATTTTTAAAAATGAATGTAATTATTGAAAAATGTATTATAAACGAATAAACCTATAGTGGGCCTGACAGCAGTGACTTTGTGTACAATTTTTCATTTATTTTTTTTTAGAGTGAAGTAAGTATAGTAAAAAATACATAAAAACAGTAAAAAAGTATTGTTTTATTACTTATTTTATTATTAAAGTGGCCCTCTCAGTAGTTTTATTCAATCTTACCTTTATGTGTATAATACTAATTATTTAAAAAATATATGTTTGAAAATAATACATGAAGCAAAGTTTTCACAGATTATTATTATAAATTATTTGATTAAATATTAAAAATAAAAGAGGGGGCTACATCGATTTATTTTCTTTGTCTCTTCAATTAAGAATTTTGATGACAAAATCTTCAATTTGTGAGTTCCATTGCTCCCTGTCGGATGTTTTTAAATGAATAGTATAAAACGCCTGTAGTGTAGGCAGCCCAGCGAGAAAAAAATGAAGCAACGGAGTTTAGCGTAAAAGAACGAACGACTCGTGGAACAAATCAAAAGAAAAGGTTTGCTTTTATTACTGTGTAATATAGAATTTTTTATACTGTGCTTCCTTCTATCA
The DNA here is from genome assembly GCA_024734495.1 of Forficula auricularia. NCBI lineage: Eukaryota > Metazoa > Arthropoda > Insecta > Dermaptera > Forficulidae > Forficula > Forficula auricularia. The sequence goes on from JALMQS010000058.1 coordinate 5,162,188, forward strand.
TCACCTTGCTTGGCAGGCTATTTTTACTTTCACATTTATATTCATAGAAACTTGATAAGTACACAAATTTTTAAAAAAATCGTTAGAGCCGTTTTTGAGAAAATAAAAAAAAAAACGAAAAATCTTTCATGTAAATGTCCACTTCCGGTCTTCAGATTTCAAGCAAAACCTTGATGTACTCCTTCTAGCCTATATCGAGCTTAAGTTTCGAATTTCGTAGCTCTGAGACTTATGGTTGCGAAATGCAGGGGGGGGGGGTACAAACATATTAATAATAATATATAATATATACGTACATACGTACGCACTGACCAATGGATTTTTGGCCCTTTTTTGATCTCTGGTGACCACAATATGCGGTTTTATGTCCCAAATCTGGTTTCCAACTATTATGGGCATCGATTCCTTCCACCTAGAGTTACAAAATGAAATTAACTTTTTTTGAGAGAAAAAAAAAAACGAAATAAAAGAAGGGCTGTAAATTAGTAGTGTCGCGATGAGTTCAAATAAATGAAAATGTGAAAGTCGTGTGGTAAACACACTAGTTGATTATTCTTATTATATGATTGAAAATTAGTAAGTGGATTTGAGCTTTGAAAATTGAAATTTTTTTTCAAAATTTCGCCTGGTTTAAGATATTTCCTCAATATTTAATTGTGAGCATAATTGATAATAATTGAGCAGAGTTTTACAATATAGTTTTTGTTAAGTTGAATGAAATTTCCAGCTGCAAGTAGGATATCGTTGCTGAACTTACAAATCTCGTAAGTCCTAAATTCATTATTTGCCAGAAAACAAGAAAAACCATTGTAAACAACAAGGCATATAAATACTATGCAATATTTATTATTTGTCTGTAGCACGAAATTAAATTGGAATAGAATAATAAGGTTTCAATAGACAGATGTGCCGTGAAAAGTTGGTCGGTATAAACGTGTAATATGTATTTGATCAAAAATCGACTTTCTAGGTTTTTCAAGATCAACGACGGTATATAGATCTCGAAAGGATTTAATATCTGGCTTTAAGCAAACTTCCGCTGAAGGCTAATATAATCGATCTTAGGTAATTTCATTTAGAAAGATTCTAGAATCTGAAAACCCAAAAGTCTCTATGGGAATCGGATAAAATTTTCAAAATTTATCTTATCATACTAACGTCGACTTTTAAACATTATATTTTCAAATACTCAAGTCGTTCAAAACAAGAAGCAGAATCAAAATGGAAACCAGCCAAATTCTCAAAATCTTGATATAAATTAATAAAAAAACATAAATATAATTTTGTATAAAGAAATGAGTATCAATCGATTTTTTCTCAAAATCAACTTGTGATATATAATCAATTAATTTTAAGAACATGGATTTAGGTAATTTATCAAAGATTTTTAACCGACTTCAAAAAAGGAGGAGGTTCCCTATTCGACTGATTTTTTTTTTTTTTTTTTTTTTGTCCTATATTACCTCATATCTCCGCCAATTGTCAACCGATTTTGAAAAAAAATTTGCATTGGGTCCAGTCTAGCTTCCGATTGGTCCCATTTTTTTTCGTTTTTTTTTCATAGGTATTAGACCTTTTTTATTAGGTTTGTTTAGATCTAACCTCTTTGTTTATGAACCGATTTCGATGGTTCTTTTTTATCCGAAAGGGGGTGGCTTAGGGATGGTGTCAAATTAATTTGGTCAAGTTCTGATGATATGATCACTATTAATAACATCACTAAAAAGAGAAAAATAAAAATAATTTTTAAGAAAAAAATAAAAACCGACTTCCTAAAATTAAATGCAACAAATAAAATACACTAAAAGGTATAAAATAATTATTATCTTATTTAGTTACAACTATACGACCAAATATTAACATGAAATTACTTTTTTAAGTCGGTACCAAACATATACCTTTTATGAATCGCACTCGACGGATCTTACTTAGTACGTTTGGCGGGTACGCTCGCTTATAGGTATAGTTTGTTTGGTACCGACTTCAAAAAGTAATTTCATGTTAATATTTTGTCGTATAGTTGTAACTAAATAAGATAATAATTATTTTATACCTTTTAGTGTATTTTATTTGTTGCATTTAATTTTTTGAAGTCGGTTTTTATTTTTTTCTTAAAAATTATTTTTAATAGATATGATTATATTGCATCTAGGAGGGTCTTGTCCCCTCGGGAGTCGAACCCAAGCAATAGTACGCTTTCCGGGCTAGTCAGGCCGGAAAACGTACTATTGCTTGGGTTCGACTCCCGAGGGGACAATACCCTCCTACATGCAATATAAACATATCTATTAAAATCTTTGATAAATGACCTAAATTCATGTTCGTAAAAATAAATATAATTATTGAAAAATGTGTTATAAACCAATTAAACATATATAGAGGGATCGCGACTTTGTGTTTGTGAAAAAGCTTGTGCGTTCTAGTGTTAAAAAGGTTTTATTTGCCGAGAGTAGCTGAGTTGTTGGTTCATAAAGAGAAAACATTGAGGTTATCCTGTGCTTGATTTAAATAGAGTTCTATAAACCCGTTAAAACTATAACTTCACCTTCTTTAAACAAAATTCTAACTTTTTTCATACCCAGCCTCTATATCGAATATACCCTATAAATCTATTTATTTTATTAATCATAAATCATGTGATTTAAATATTTTTGTATATTATATAATTTAAGTTGCAATTTTGATTAAATCAAATATATCGATATATCAGACAATTTTTCCTTTAATCTAAATATCTACATACACAGAGCGATTATAAATATATAAATATTACGTGATGATTATTAATTTTTTTTAACGGATTATTCTCGCGCTATTTGATTTTATATTTTAATCCTATTAGTCCACAATATTAAAATAGATTTTAATTCACTTTATGTTGAATTTTTGTTTTTTGAAATTCATATACTGTATGTATATGTATCTATTCGTTAAATCAATTCATGCCATCTGCTTTGATTGAAAATTTTCATAACACAGAAGAAAAAATAATTTTCTGAATTTTATTTACTTGGCCATATATATGTTGCAGTAAAAACTCGTTTTTTAGTAAGGAACGCGTTCTTAATAGTTAAAATGCTTTTCACTGAATACCTTTGTGGCAACTAGAGTTTATTGATGTTGGTTGAGTTTGTTTAAAGGTCTAGAATCTTCATTTTTGACCATCCGACTCATTTTGGGTGTTTATTTTCAAAAATTTTTAAACTAAAATGTCAAAAATTAGAAGCAAAGTTGTAGAGGATGTAATTTTTGACATTTTCGTTTAAAAAATTTTCTAGACCTTTCAACCAAACTCAACCAACATCAGTAAACTCTAGTTGCCATAAAGTTATTCAATGAAACGCATTTTAACTAGTAAGAACGCCTTCTTACTAAAAGCGAGTTTTTACTGCAACATATATAAAGCAATTGGAAGGTTTAATTTAGTCAAGTTCACTTGTTTAATACTAACAATATAAAAAAAATAACAATTATATTCGAATAACTTCACTTAAGCAACGCGACAAATAAATTTTTCTGAACTTATTCTCTTGATTATTTTTTCCCTACTCAAATCAATCATAATAGCGAAGTTTACTCAGGACTCAAGACTTTTGTAAACATGTTGATGTGGAATATAATTATGTATGCGCTTAATAGGCTACAGAAAAATCAGATGGTTAGCATTACTGTCTACAATTGAATGAATTCTAAAACTATATTCACCTTGAAAATCATATTTTTTTGCCTACTGATAACTGTGCAAATATCTAAATTTTATGTACGAATTGGATAAGGTAAAAATGGGAAAATTGTTTTTGAAGGGTAGTCATACCTTTAACTGATCTCCTAATTTAGTTGTTTAAATTTCAGGGGCTTCCATTATACGAGGTGTAGTTATTAAATGGCGAGACTATGCTTAGATACGTTGAAGGCTATATTACAAGTGAAGTGCAATTTCTTCAATAGGTACTTGTGTGGAATTTTGTAACAACATATCACAAAATGATGAATTATTGAAAAAAGTTCATAGTTCATCAGAAAAGTTTGAGTGATTATATCTTGGTTATGTTGATGTTTTTATTTTATCTATGACTGCTCTTATTAAAAAAAATTACCTATAGGTAGGTAATGGAAAAGCAATATAAAATTGTTTAATAATTTTTATGAGACACTCAATAATGTTTTTATAACATATTAATAAGTTGGTAACTGAAAGTAAATAAAAATCAAATAAAGTTAACATGATGTATTCTTCATCTTCTTCTTAAAATCATGTTCAGTTAATACTCAGCTGATGGTTAACATTTATATCGCTATCCAGTTTCAGGGGATCCCCTGCGGTCTTTTATAATGAATTTTAATCAAGTTGTTTTGGCCAGCTTAAGAACACACCACTCGAGAGTTATTCTATTCTATTTATGATGAATCTAATGAATTAATAATAAGCCTGATATCCAATTTCCCACCAAGTTCCAGTATTAGTATCAAATTTTCTTTACAATTATAAATTAGAAATTCATCTTAATGCATATTGAAATTAGATATTGAAAAGGACTTGGGCACAGTTGGATAGTAACTTAAGACAAAATGAAAACCACTCCCAGAGCGAAACGACTGAAAAATCAAGAACAAAAAACCAAATCAAAAATGTCAATCTTATTTATTTAAAATATTGACCCAATGGGAATTCAAACACAAAGATTTGTCCATTTGGTATTTGTTTAGCTAGCTGTTAAGCAAATTGAACAGAAGCTGTGTTTTTATGCTCGAAGCAAATTTGCAGGTGTCGTTTCATAAGGAAACAACATTTTCTTTGAAAAATATGGTTTTGTTGGACAAACAGTGACTGCTTTGACTTGAGGGCATGTTTGCATATCAGCAGCTGGATGGCGCCTAAATCTACTCCCTAATATCAACCTATCTGCTGACCCCGAGGGATTCACAAACATTGCTCCGTTTCTGCAAAAAGCTTTAATTAATAAACTAGTGTGCACATCATAACATACAATATACTAACATAACATTATATCTAATTAAATTAAGCTATGTTGTTTTAGGAGTCATACAATATTTTGCTTGAATTAGTCAAATATTTAGCAATGTTATAATGAGAGTAATTACTCATATAAAACTTTGGATGGAATGAATCAATCAATAGGTTAAACGTCGTAATACTTAAGATTTCTGAGGGGTAATTTACAGGGTGAGCAGAGGTGTGAAAAGTTAATACAAAAGTTAATTTTGTTAATCGTTAATTCGCTAGTCAAAAGGTTAACTTCGATGTTAAAGCGTTAACTTTTCAAAAATTTTAAATAAGTTAAAGTTATCCGTTAAAAATTAACCACCTAAAAGTTGTACTGCTGTTTAATCATTACCTATAGGTATATTAAAGATAATATAAGATGTTTTGGCTTTGGTATACCGGTAAATAAAACAAATAGTTTAGTTAGATTAAGTATTTGATGTATTTGGGAGTCAGGTTGGCCGAATGGTTATAGAGCATCACTTCTAATCAAGCTAGCGCGGGTTCAAACCTGACTCGCTGCAAATATTTGGCCGTCTATAATCTGATCACTTCAGGGGAAGGCAATGGGAAACCACCCCTGTGAAAAATTTCCCCAGGAAAATTACAGTGGGGAGGATACTCTCTACAGTAATCGCCGACTCTCGTAATCCTCTATAGCACTTGAAGAAGAAGTATTTTATGCTTTTAGGAACAAAACACAGAAACATATGCCTTTAGTGCAAAAAATAGCTATCAGTTATTAATCATCATTTTGCGTTAGGTGCATGTTTTCCTTCATAAAAATTAGCATATTAAAATTGACATCCGATTTAGTTTAACTTAAAAGTTGAATCGTTATGCAATATGTTAACTTCGTTAATTAACGATTAATGGATTTACGATGTTCTGCCCAGTTTTGAGGGTGAGATAGTAAGATAACATGACAAAAAAAGACCTTGGTTAAAATTGTATTTATTCGAATCAATAAATATTGGGACGTTGGAGTTTTAGGGTAATTTAAGAATCGGCATGAAATATATTTAAACAAATACGTATTAATTTTTGAATTCACGAAGGCTAGGGGTCGATTATCTCATTATTTCCTTCATTCACTCCATCTGACCTTCTCATTCGTTTTATAATAATGATTTCCGTAGATTGTAAATTTAAAATGTAGGGAATGGTAAAAAGATAAAAGTAATAATTATAACCAAATTTTCACCTTGATTGAATGATATTGAAATCAAAAATTGATAATAAAATAGAAATTCATAATAATAATTATTAAATATAATTGTTTTCTGGATTGTTTTTCTAGATAGCAGCAATAAATAAATAATTAAATGTGAGTCCAAACTTTATTAAAAAATAAACAATCATAGTAGATACAGGTAGCCCTCCTATAGCAGGGCATCTTACAACACGGTTTCACTCTAACAGGAAAGGATGAATTGCGGGAACCCTCATATAACATTGAAACCTGTAACACGGTTTCAAACCTGTAACACGGTTTCAAACCTGTAACATGGTTTCTAATACGGAGAAAAAATTGCGAAAACCTTTGTACTACACTGTACTTCTACAGCACTAGATAACATGTTTTTGTTGAAGTTATAAGACTTGACGGTTTTCATTTTTAGCATAAAATGCTAATTTTGTGGCAATTTTCAACACCTCCCAGAAATCATTTTTCTGGAATGCAGACCATTCCGAAGCCGAAACTTCAAAAGGGAGCTGCGAAATTCTATGTCTATACCGAGAAATAGTCTAATTGAAGAATAGGGTCCTGAAAGTGAAGGTGATATCGTTCAACCGAAAAAAAGATTCTCGTTTGATTGTACTGAGCAGTAGGAGTGAGGAAGAAATTTATTAAATTATGGTCGCATTAAGTGAAAATATCCTAATATTATTTACAGTATTATAGTAGGGTTACCTGTAGTATTTTCAACAGAGATCTTTGAGCGAATAGAAAACATTTTACTTTATTCCAGTTGCCCACCGAGTTTCATGTATTGATGATTCTTGTATAGTTTGGCCTTTTTTAATATTTAATAAATCAAACTTAATTTGAAATAAATCTGCCAAATTTACAAATAATCGGACGAGTTTAATACCAAAAAACAAGTTGATAGTGTTGCTAAAAAAGTTTAAAAAACAGAATGAAACATTGACATGATGTCATGAGAATAAAATCTTTATAAAATGTGTGAATATAATTATTTGAATATGTGCCTTCTGCTTTTTCTTTTTACTTGATTGAAAAAAAAAAATATTCGTTTAATATTCATACAGCTTCGCTTGAATCAAGTAGTTTTGATTTAGAAAAATTCAAAAGCATAAATATTGTTCTTGTAATACGGACAATTAAACCTAACATTTCATTAACATTAGAAATTAATGAGCAAGTTCATATGCTCATGAAATGTTATCCCTAAGTCAAATAGAACTCCCAGGTTGTTTGTGGATACAGAGAGTAGAGAACCCTATTATCGTTAAACCATTTAGGATATAAGGGTAGGTAATAACGTTGGGTGACTTGCTAAAACTAATAACCACACATTTCAAAATGTTTAAATAAAGCAACACTTAATTCCAATCTTTCATTTTTCAGAGTAATCTGCTGTGTCACCAAAACTTCCGAGTTCTAATGGGTTCGAGTGCTTTCAACATTGGCGTATCTACAAAGGTAGAGTAGATTTATTTTATTAATTATTTATTTTCTAATATATATTTCGTCTGGCCAATAAAAGAAATACAATTTCTCTAATTCATCATTCTTGTAATTTTTACATTTACTTAAGAGGCCCATACATTGTCAAACCAATTGTGCAACAAAGCGATGCGCAACGTTGCGTTGCACAATTCCATCATTCATACCCTTGGTTAAATTAATTCTACATACTACAGGGAAATCCCTGTATATTTCAATAAATTCTTTCCAAAATTCTCTATTCTGAATAGTCGTCATGGTCACAAGTGAACCTTCCACCAAGAAAACGAGGCGACAACTGAAAAATATTGCGCAACTCGCCCCTACACAACACAATGCGTTGCGCAAAAGTTCCCGTTGTGCAAAAGATTTCAAACATTTTTGAAACTTGTCAAACATTGCGCAACGCATCAAACACTGCCATACAATTGCGCAATTTGTTTGACAATTTACGGGCCCCTTTAGAATAAATGGAGTATTGAAATAGAATCTCGACGAAATACACTTTTTAATTAGGTATTCTAGTTCCAATACGAACAATTTGACATTCACTTTTTTAATCCTAACCGAATATATTCGATAGTATTTATAGTTATATAACAACGTTTTTCCAAAAGTATTATAAGTCACTATTAATAACATCACTAAAAAGGGAAAAATAAAAATAATTTTTATAAAAAAAAATAAAAAACCGACTTCAAAAAAATTAAATGAAAGAACTTAAATAATAGGAACTCAAAAATCAAATAAAATGCACTAAAAGGTATAAAATAATTATCTAATTTAGTTACAACTAAACGACGAAATATTAACATGAAATCACTTTTTGAAATCGGTGCTAAACAAACTATACAAACGAGCTTGCCCGCCAAACGTACTAAGTAAGATCCATCAAGTACATAAAATGTATGTTTGGCACCGACTTCAAAAAATGATTTCATGTTAATATTTTGTCCTTTAATTCTAACTAAATTAGATAATTATTTTATACCTTTTAGTGAATTTTATTTTATTTTTGAGTTCTTATTATTTTAGTTCTTGCATTTAATTTTTTGAAGTCGGTTTTATTTTTTTTTATAAAAATTATTTTCGTAAACCTCGTGGCCTGCAATTTTTTTTTTATCAAAATCTTTTTACCTACCTAGGTGTTCATTTGTGAGAAATTAAAAAAAAAATATATCATATTAGAATAATAAAAAAGTATATCTATAAATTAAATTACATACCCTCATCACTTTCTCATTCAAGATTTTATACTTATTAGCAGAATTGTGGTAAATTTCAAATCTGTAAAAATGTCAAACTTTGTTAAGAAAATAATATTTCCAACTTCGTTTCGTTCGATAATGGTAATAAAATTCAAAAATGAAAATTTGTCATAAATTGTATAGGTATTGATAAATAATTGATTCGGGATTAGGCCGCGCGCGGCACTTGGGTCAGCAACCCGGCGAACAAGCTCAGACTTGTTCAAGAGGGAGAGGTAAGCCCCTAAAATTGGTAAATGTATTTTTCAAGAATGATTTTTTCTGTCATTAGATATCCACGAATACTGGAAAACGGAAGCTCGTATGAAGTTTGCTCTGATACCAAGATGTTACTGTTTTTTCAAATTCAAAGGGCTAGTTTTTGGGGTTTCTAGCTTAACCCTTTGCGGCTGTGTCATATAAACGCATTGTTGATTTTTGCTAATATCAAATAACGACTTTGGCTTATATATAAATTTTGACGCAGTTGAAAGGTTAAAGAAATATAAAAAAATCGTATTAAGGACAAAATATTTTATAATCATGTTATTTAAAACTTACCGAGCCAAAATAATAAATTCTTGAATTTTTCGAATGCTTTGTTTTGAAATTCAATAGAAATAGGTAAGCACTTTAATTACTATTAAATTCATTAAAATACTTTATTAGATTCAATAAAATACATATTAAAAAAAAATTATATTTTAATGTTAAACTATTAAAAATAAAAAAATTCATTGAATATGAAAAAAAAATACTATGAAAGTTAAGCATTCGAAACTATAGCCTGAAACAAATAAATAATATATATACATACATGTGTGTATGTTTATTTGCATCAAGCAGAGGACATCCTCTATGTTTCTCTTTATGAATCAACAACTCTGCTACTCTCGGAAAAATAAAAACTTTTCAACTAAATTAAGCACATGAATTTTAATTTATGTATTTTTCGTAATCCATGAAAGCCAAAATCTATTGTTTCTTTCAGATTGCTTTGTTGATATAACTCAAAAACTGTAAATTTAATCTTTAAATGAGATTTAAAACTTAAGTCACTCTCGGCTCATTTTTTATGACAAAAAATTCATTTACTTTACTGTTTTTTAGATTTTTTTATTTTTCTGAATTGGCTCTAGTTATTATTATTATTTTGATTTTTTTTAATTACTTATTCTTTCTTACTCATAAATTATATAAAATCAGATTGTGAGAAAAATGTTTGTTGCTTAAGAAAAGTCACCTATAAAGTAAAAGTCATCAGTTCATGTCTCGGGCAGTGGATTTGTCAAGCTGCACCTTCCAATAACTGTATAGATACCAATAAATAAATGTACTTTTTAATTTATTTAACTTTTAATAGCAACTTTTAACTCGATACTCTAGATGGATCCTCTGGCCGCTTTAATAAATACCTACATATAAGAGTCCACTCAAAAATTTCACAATTCTAGGTATTTACTATTTAGAAATGTCTAAAACGTGAAGAAAAATTATTTTCAATAATAATTTCTTCTGCCACTCTGGTATCCGATACAAGAACAGAAGCTCATAGAACGTTTGTTCTAGGAGGAGGCTATAGTTTCTGAAATATAGTACCAAATTTCGGTCTTTGGTCTTAGATAAAAAATGGATGTAGCTAAAAGAGCTCGAATTTAGCACGTACTCTATTAATTAAAGACTACATATTTTCGATAAATCTCATTTCTCCAGCTAAAACCATTAGTTAACAGAATAAATTGTTAAACTTTCGGAAATGATAAATACCTACTTACAGAGTTTCGAAAAGTTTTACATTTTTCAAACAATTGTTTTTATTTTAATTTTACTTTAAAGAAAAAAAAAGTCCAAGTACTACCTAATTAAAAAAAAAAAACACTTTTTGAAAAAACAGGCGAAAGCTTATATTATAAACACTAAAAAAAATAAGAATTTCAATTTGTTAATTAATTCTTTCCTGCAACTTATAACTTTCAGTCTTCAAAGACCTGCATCCACAGGTACCTTCAACTCCTACTCGGTCCCTGAAATTTATTTCTATCCTCTTTCTTTTAACGATTCAAGGTTCTACCCCAGATTTCAGAGCTTGTACCTTCTTAGTGCAACACCTTCTTGAATTAATATCATTGAAAAAAAATCGTTTTAATTGGAAGTCATGTGGTGTGCCTAGACACTTCACAATATTTTCCCCTCGTTCATAAAAAAAGATCACCCTATTAACATTCGATAGATGATATATATCCGTGTGTTATTTTTATTACTTTACGGTGGACGATTTCCCTATCGATTACAATCTCAACAATCCTCGTTCATTTTCCAAAGTTACATTTTTGACAATTTTATTCCACTATTAAAGGACTTTCGTTTTGAAATAACTTTCAATTTTTTTTTTCCAAGTCAACCCACTTCACCGACAATCAATCTCTTTTTTTGTATGTGATAATTCCGATCTTAATCATCCCCCATTTTTTGGGGCTGGATTATTTCAGCTTGTTATCCATCTGTCCCGGAATCGGAATTTCGAGCTGTTAATTTATTTTAATGCCAGAAATCGACATTATAAATTTTCCGTCATGCGATCACGATTAAGATAAGGTGATAAAGGATAAAAAAAAGTAAAAAGATAATTAAATTCTTTGACAGTTATTCCATTGTTTTATTAGTCACACACAGAAATGAAATGAGCGAACAATTTATTTAAGGGGGTGATGAGAGTAAAAGAAAAATTATTTCCACTTAATAAAGAAAAGAATTTTTTTTACTCTAGAAAGAGAGATTTTAAACAACTAATTTACCTGAATATAAAAGTTTATTACAGCACTGGACAATTATGTTGCTGTTCTTTTGACAATATTCGAGTCTGTGTGGTAAAATTAAAATTTAATACAGCAGAGTCCCGAAAACTCTGCCCAATTGGACCGAAGGGTGGTCGATTTTGTGAAAATGCCGGGTGATCGTGAATGGGGTTAAAAAAGAATAAGTGCGAGTGTTTCCTCAGAAAATACATACTGTACTTGTATGCATTGTTGGCTTGAGAATACAATAGAGAATAAACTGCCCAAATACCCTTCAATAAATTACTTACTTTATGAAGGCATAGAGCCTTTACTACATGAAAATGGGGGTTTTCTCACTGCCAGAGTTATCCGGGCTGCCGGGTTATCGAGTGCCGAGTTTTCGGGTCTCTAATCTATTAACTTTCGTTTAAAAAGATTATACAATTGAAGAAAAAAGCAAAATTTCTCAAGACTCGGCACGCTGTCAGTAAATTTCAGTGTCTTAGCAATATTTTATCAGGTAACGGTTTAAAGTAAAAAGCTTAAGCTTTGTACAAAAGTGCAGCTTATTAATCCAAACTTTTCTGATAATTAGTTACAGCCCCATATAATAATTTGATTTTTTTCAAATATACAAATAGAATACTTGAAAATTATTTTTCTCCACTTTTCGAAAATTCCTAAACATGGATAAAAAAAACAAGCAATTTATTACTACAGCCGATTCACGAACCTATACTGAAACAGAACGTACGTAAAAGTACATGCCAATGCCAATTATTTTTTTCTCGTTTTTTTACATTTTTAAAGTGGATGTTTTATAGAGAGAAAGCCCAAAATTTATTCAGTTATTTATTTTGGATATAAATGTATAAACATTTTGGCAGCAGCGGTAACTTTATATATTTTGCTGTTTTTGGGTTATGGTGTTATGGTAGAGTACTTTAATTCAAACACACACTCAGACAGAAAAAGATCAAACTTGAAAATGACATTCCAGTACTTCCTCTTAGCATCTTCAGTCAATTGTAATGAGATGCTCGTAATACGATTGGGATGAAGAAAGCAATAAAAATGTCAAATGCAGTGGGAGAGTGTGACTGAAGACCTATCTCTGAACCAGCGCACCTCATGTTGCTTAACTTTGGTGATTTTTCAATAAACCAAAATTGTAAACTCACCAAAGCCGTTGAACTTCAATTTACTGCCCGAATATATATCTTTAACCTGTGTTATATCAAGATGTCTCTATTGTCAGTTTCAGTAATGCATGAATCAAATTCAGAACTTTCATTTTCATATACTGGTAACCATAATTTATAAATCATTCGATGTTTGTCATTTTCTAAGAAATACAATATAACTTCCAAAATTATTAACAATAAATCAATAAGAAATTTTTATGTATAAAGGGTATGACAAGATGTCAAGAGCATGAAAACAGCAAGTCAAAATAACGTTTCGATGATCATAATAATCGATATATCATTAGTTTTTCCTTTTTAACTAAATAGCAATTTTTCTTAACTGTGTCGTTTATAGGATTCGTCATTATATTTAAAATCCCAAAATGGTGATGATCATTCATCAAGTATTAAAAAGAATAGCTGAATAGTTATTAAAATTTTACGTAAAGAAAGGATTAGTCATAAAGTAAGATGGATTAAATGATTTATGAATGGGAGATTCCTACCAGGTTGTATCGAAATTTATCTAATTATGCCATCAGCAATGATTATTTGATGAATAAGCTGCATTCTTCTTTACTTAAAGAAGTTTGATTCATTCAATCCAGGTGGGAGGATGCAATAAGAAATCAGGGAATGTTTTCTGCATCTCTTTCATGGTTTATACCTGAAATGATTCAGAGCAAAAGGGACTACGAAAAACCGATTAATTGTCTGGAATTTCAAAATAAACAGAATTAACATTCTTGTCTAATTATCTCGGAAAGAGTTATTTGAAGTGCTATTAAATAAATAGAGGGCTCCATTAACTGTCAAAGTTTAATTTGCTAATTTCAGATTAAGATCACAAAACTAAAATGAATTTTTAAGATAATTACAAAAATTTCTAGGTATTTCGGAATGGTAAAAAGTATCTACCCTTCTTTTTTAAAATAGATTATGCAAAGACTTAGACTTAAACTGCTTGATATCGCTAACAAGCTGAAAAAACTACCAGTCAGATACGTCTTTTATCACCTAAAGTAAGAGTCAAAAATTGTCGAAATCTGACAATTATTTTTATTTCAATTAAAAGCTCAATTTTCATTTTTTAAAATATCTTTTGTCGAAATTCACAAGAAGTGTGACATATATTCAGAGAAATAATAAGGAATCGTGAATTCAATGCAAATTCGCCTCCTGAAATCTATTGGATGAAAGGTATAGGTGAATAACATCTTCTATGTTTGTTATTCACTGATGTCTAGCGTCTCTAGATGTTGATGGTTTTCGCTATTAATATTTAAATAGTTTTTGCAAAATCTCGAATTAACTGTATTATTACTCGTATTAGTTACTTCTTTATCTGTGTTCCAAGGTACTTTTATACTCTTCTCTTGATATTTTTTGGGGGGATCAGTACAACAGTCAAACGAAACCCTACCAGTGTCTGTCTTCCTGTCTGTTATTACTATTCTATTAAACTAAAGAAGATACAAACTTGAAATTTACAAGTTAGGTATATATTATATTTACTTTCCCCAAAATCGAAAATTGTAACGAAATTTTAATCAGATAATTATTTTGGGAAGAGGTCATATTTTTGTGGGGTCTAAAATAAAAAGATTTTTTTTATCATGGAATGTAAGGTATCTCTTTAAAACATAATACCCTATGTCATCTTATTAAGTAGAATTAGGCTAATTTTTTCAAAATTTAAATTAACTTTAAAATGACTTCGTGGCAGAGCCTCAAAATCTAATTTTTAGCTGATTTTTGCATCAACCGAATTTTAATTAAATATTTAAATCAAAATTCAATAAATAAATAAATAAAATTAATTCGACTTTCCTTCAGTCCACTGAGAAATTATTTTATTTTATATAGTCAGAACTTTGAGTAGTAAATTTCTCTATGATATATATATGTGGGGGGGTAATCAATTTTAATAGACAATAACGATTTTTTTATTAAATATTCTTTTTTGTCACTGAGAAATTTATCACTCAAAGTTCTGACTATTTAATAATAAATAAAATTAGTTTATTCTTTATTTATAGACGACAAATAAGAAATTCCATATCTCAATTATTTTGAAAGATAAATTGGTTAACTGCTGACTGCCTGCCTTCTGGATGAGTTAAAACTAATTAATCACGAAGTGTCGGAGATTCGTCTGGTACGGAACTCTCGGCCCTGATTCGCACTTGGCTAATTTATTCTTTTACTTTTACTATTATACTAAGGTAGTGCTTCACAACCTTTTTCATGCCACGGCCCCCTAAATCTGAAAAAATAATCCACGGGCCCACGAATATAAAACAATATATATACTCGTCAAAATTGTTATTTCACATATTTATATTTTATCACAAAGAATAATAACTTACTTAGAAACAGTTTTAAAAAAATAATAACAAAAACTTTACATAGATAGCATGAAGCTCACAAATCAATTTAACGAGATGGTTGCGGTTGCATGTTTTTACAGAAAGAAATCAATATCTGGTTCAATTGCAGAAATGATAACTAGAAAGGAATCTTAAAAATGTTCATAAATAAATATTTGTATTTTCTACTGAAAATTTTGGGGGACCCCCGCAAAAAACCCACGGACCCCAGCAGTGCCGGATTATAGTACGGGCGCACCGGGCGCTCGCCCGGGGCCCGGTCAGCCGGAGATAAAAAAAATATGAGTAAAGAAAGAAACATATTTCACCTCGTTTTGATTAAAATACGTTTTCCTAAACTTATTACTTTTTTTCCAAACATTTCAACATTACTAGAAATAATAAATGACAATTCCAGTATCAAATGCTTCTGGAGTGTGATCTTTCTCTGTACTAAAGAGAATAAAAAATTATTTAAGATTAAGTATGAAACCAGAAAGGCTAGATGGGTTATCTACACTTTATATAGAAAATAAAGCATTTGAAAAATTGGATTGCAACGATTTAATACAAGATCTTGCTAAAACAAAATCTAGGAAAAAAGTATTACATATCTAATAATATTTTTTTTTTAATTTTTAATATGTTGATAATTTTAGATATTATTTATCTAATTTCTTATTTTTTCAATAGTAAAGTTTATTTTTTTTAATATTATTATGTTACTATTTGTATATTCAAGTGTTAGAGCTTACCAATACCATATTTCTTATTATTTTTTCCCAACTTGCCCTTCCTTTGACAAAAATTTTGCAATATATTCAATGTTTTATTACTATCCTAACAAAAAAAAAAAAAAAAATATATGTAAATGTACCTACAAAATAAAAAAAATAAATAAAAATGAGTAAAAAAGTGTTAAAGGACTGAACTAAGGTATCCTTCTTCAGTTGTTGTGTAATTATTGACGCGTGTAATCCCGACGTTCTGCACGATTATACAATAGTCAATTTTTTTTCATCAGTAACATAATAAAATAAACCGATTACAATACTTTCCCCATGCTTCACATTTTTTTTTTTTTTTTTTTTTTTTTTTAATGATATTGATGAGCGAAGGAGATACACCAGAAGGTGGATCCCCTAAAGGCCTGTATGGGCTGGCCCCTCAATCGTGAAAAGAACAGAGCAGAAGGAAAAGAAGCCGGGATCACGAGCCAATCTCAGAAACTTAGATACAATTCAATATCCAATTTACCAAGGTTTTAGGGGCTTCGAGCAGTGGTAAATTCTCCGCGCGATAAATTCGGTTAAATTTATCTCCCACATTGGATAAAGTAAAAATATTATCTAGATATAAAACAACTAAGCCGATTTCATTCATATTCTAAACGTAATCATCTGGAGAAAGGTAAGAGAGGTATTGAAAAATCACGAATTCAGTGAAATTTCAGCATTTATTCTCGAAAAGAATGTCCTGACAAATAGACCAATCATAGTAAAAAGATAGCTGAATAATCAGGGAACATTTGATAAAGCATCTACCCTAAGATAAATAAAACATGAATCCCCACATTGCCCTATCAATAATAAGAAGAAAAAGAAGAAGAATATTACCTTCAAGAACCCCATCCATTCAGTTAAATTTATTTCCTGAGTTGATAAACATTTTGATTCTAATTCAATACTAAATCAAGGGTAAGTTAAGATAATAAAATTTAGTTGTTCGTTTAGTGTACAAAATATTATAAGGAAACACCCTGTATAAACATTGGCATCGATTTAATGGAATTGACTTACCCGGACCCACCCTAATCTCGGCGACATTTAACCCTCGATTGAGGGGCGCCAACATGGCTTTGGAGTCTTTTACCCCTGTCTTTGAGCCGTCCACGTCATCCTCGAGCCCTCGCCCTCCAACTGTTTCGAGTCTCGTCTAATTAGCATCCATCAGGGCGACTACTCGCGTCGTTTGTCATCCCGGCAATTTTTCAAGATTAGTCATTTCCAGTCAAAACAAATTACGGTATAAATATGAATGAATGAATAAACTAATCTAGAATAATTGGATCCGTGGATTTTAATAAACAACGAAAGCACTTTCTCCGCCTTTTAGTGTTTTTTTATTTATTATGCGTTAAGTTTATTATCTTTTACATAAGCTTCTTTTCGTAATCACTTAGAACTATTTGAAAACTAGTGAAACCGTGGGTGATCATTCATTCTCGATGTGAATAATCAGACCACCATATTCCCCCAAAGTAATGTCCATACAACTTGAAACTTGAATATTACTTTTCTTGTTATTTTTATAACAGAGTATAGTATTATCGGGAACAATATCCATTTGGTCAGATCCTAAGTTGAATTTGAATTTTGAAATATACCTGAGCTAATCCAACATATTTTGCATTGTAAAGTCCATTAAGTTGATTTTTCAAATTTAAGATACATTTTTCATTTTTAATAATATAGTCTTTAATTGTATACATTTATTGTTGCACTCATAAATTTTTTAAGGTAGTTCTTTCACAAATGCAAAAATCCAAGAAGTTTTTAAAACTTGGAATAAAAGTCATTAAAAGCATAATACACATTCTGTTAAAATTTGAAGACGATTTACCACACCAAACATGAAAAAATTTCAATTAAAAATGACTAGAATTAGTTTAATTAGATTAGAATAATATATCTAGAGTAACTTAAAAAAAAATTGAAATTATTTACCACGTAGTTTTGATAAAAAAACAAAACAAAAAACAAACCTATTTGGGCGATTATTTTTAGTGGAGGGGATATAAGCACAATGGCTTTGAAACGATCGGGCTAGTATGTGTGTATCTATATAAAGATTTCGTAGTGTGAGTGGACAGTCACGTTAAAAAAAAATACTCTAAAATTTTAGTTCAGTTCATATTTATAGAGTGGATACGAGGCTAAAACTTTTTGCGTGCATTGTCGCGAAAGAACCTCCTTAACGCCGATTTTACTCAATTTCATATTTTTTCAATTCAAATAATCTACAAAAAGTAAATTCCGTCCCCTGTCCAATTTGGTTGTTTAAATCTTCAAATCCGTGTATTTACTTGAAACATGTTCAGATATGACTGAATAAAATATAACCTACAAAAAAAAAGATGAATGAAGACAATATAATTTAATAAAGTTTTTTTTTAGTTATTAAAATTTTATTAGAAAAAATTATTAAAATTGTCCAAAGACAGTGTGTCAATTCCTTCTCCAACATAGTTTTAGTATTTAACTTGACTCACGCCCCCACTGCAGTGGTCAAGAGAGAAATTATTGTCAGTTGGTGAGTTGGTTTGCTAATGGCAGTCAGTGGTGTTAATTTTATTTATATGATAACACAGAAAAATGACTTGATAAAGGTAGGTGATTCTTTATGTCGTTCATTAGTGTCATTTCCGTCCTTGAGATAAAATTCATATAAAAATATATATTTAAAAAACCTTTCTAGTTTTGTTTTACTTTTAGTGAATTGTAACCAAAATTGTAACCTTCTATATTTTTAAGACAGTCTCTGCCTACATTACCAAATCAAAAGTCTCTAATGCCAATTCCGTCCCCTTGATTGTCACGCCTGAATGGGAAAAATTATAAAAAATAGAAAAATATTTTTTAATTCATGACCATTATTAGAAATTGGTCTATAGATAGTTGAGACAGAAAACTATGTTATTATTGTTGGGGTGGGATAAAGTTATATTTTCAGAATTTTAGGTAAAAAATGCATAATAAGTTGTATTTACTCACCTATATGTGTTTATGTGTGTGCCTGTGAATTGGTGTATAGTGATCAGGTTATAGAGGGTTACATTTTTGCTGTTAGCTAGGATTGAACCGGGGCTTCTTGATCCATAAGCAGTACAGTAGCCACTCGGCCAAACCCAAATAAAAAAATCTTCAAATATAATAATTCAAATTGCCGAAAGAAATAGATTTTAAATTTCTAAGAAAATCACAAAAGGTTGTCATTGGACAAAATTAAAAAAACAGAGTTTTTATTAAATGGGCCAGACGTTTTGTCAATTTATTTTTACTTCCTCAGTGGCCTATTTTATCACTCTTTTCAACTTAAATTGAAAGTTTTTGTGCCGAGTGTAGCAGAATTTTTATATATTGAAGGAGACAATAAAAAATGAGTGTCTTCTGCTGGATCTCATACATTAATTCCTGTGAATGAATTGTAATAGCCTGATGAAGAGGGCAAAGCCCTCGAAACTATAGTCTCGTTATAAATAAAATTTATAATTTCCGAAGAAGACACACTCTTTTATTGTCTCCTTCAACTCTTTTCAACAATTCAACAACTGAGGAAGGCCCATTTAATAAAAACTCTGTGTATTTAATTTTGTCCAATTTCCTTCTAATTCCTGTTATAAATGAATTATTTTTATCACAGGATTGCTTAGGGTTTTATTTAGCCTCCGAAACTATAGTTCATTTAACTAGTTTCTATGTAACATGATACTCAAATTAACTGTTTTTAGGGATAGTGCAGGATCCGAATTAAAGTCGTTCAATTTTTTTCTGCCACGAACGAGGCTTGCACGCGTGCCTTCCGCTCCATTTCGATCACAATGATGACGCAATTTTGCTACGAACTCGGCCAATTCGGCATCTAATCGAGACATCAATAAAGTTTATATATTTTGAATAAAAACTTAAATTCGAATATAAGATGATTCGTGTTCAAGATTTATAAATTTAATTATAAATTCTTAGATTTATAGATATCCAGCATTTTCCATGACAGAAAATGATCCATTGTTTAAAAAAATCGCAGTTTTTCCTTCATGGAAAATGCTGGATATCTATAAATCTAAGAATTTGAACAAAAACGTCGTCCAAGTAAACGTTCAAGTCAATAAAATTTTCTAGACAATGAGATAGGAATCAAGTTTCTAGGATGAGTGGTTTTCATTTTATGAAGGAAAAACTCAGATTTTTTCTAAGAAATTGCATTTTTTCAAAATTTCAACCTCATTGCGGCACGGGTTACCATTATGCAATTAAGATGAAACTTTGTTTAAATTCTAGCGAATTTAATCTAGTATAAAAATGTATAGACTGATCTTTGCCGAAAACGTGCTCCTTCATGGTCAAAATAAAAAAGTGCGAATTTTTGGGATAGGTATTCAAAAGTGATCCCGGGGGCTGTTTTTTGGATCCCCATTAAAAATCGAAGTACTGGACCAAGTTTGCATTATTTTTTTTACTCGACGCGAAATTTTGTCTCTTTAATTTACTATAGGACGGTTATTTACCAAATATGGATCGTTTCCGAGTTATAAGCGAAAAATCGGAAAAAGTCCGAAAATTTCGAGGTTTTTCGACAACCAAAAGTTGTCCCCCACACTTTCGAGGTCGCAAACTTAGATTTGGTATACCCACACCATACCAAAACGATCCTAGAAAAAAAAAATATATTCACGCAATTAATCTAAGCTGAACCACTTTTTGAATCCTCTATTTACTGTTAACCGGCTCAATCTCATCCCTACACCAATTCACACACACCTATACACATTCCTAAAAAGAAAAAGAAAATTATCAGGAGCTTACTAAATGGGCTTAGTTCTTGAAGTCAAAAAACAAACAAATAAATAAATAAATAAAAGGTGTCCGTCGATTTATTCAGACTTCCTGGGAAATTTAGATTTTATTTTTTAATGGATTTGATTTATTCATGGCATTCAAAATAATAAAATCTAAATTGCTCGTGAAGTCTAATTTCAATGAAACGTAGCTACAACGATGAATAATTTTTGTTTAAAAAAAATATCCAGATTTGTACGAATCCTCAATTAAAAATTGAATTAGAATTTTAAAGAATATGGCCACTTCCTCTTATGTACGTGATACCAAAAAAAAACATTTTTTGTTCTGATATTCAAATGATTTCCTCTACTTGAAAACATAATTCATGTGTTTTTTATTTTCATTCCCAAATTCAATATATTGACTTTATATATAGTACTCGTATAAATGTTTTAAGCCTTTTTTGTTGCTCAGGAAACCCCTATAAAGCAAACATGTGAACTATTTTCTGGAGTCGATTTTATCGTAAATTTTACCACAAAGTCGTTGTCTCTATGAGATTGGGACTATTTATAGGCCTCTGTTGCACAGCCCCTAGCAATAGACATGATTTCATAGCCCAGTTGTAACCTTTCAACGATACAATTTTTTTTTTGTGCGTCCGCAAGTCCGTAAAATATTTTACATAGGTTCATGGGTTTTATTTTTTTTCTATTTTATGATGTTTCCCAAATTCCAATTAAAGATCCGGTACTCAGCAGGAGGAAAGAATTTTTGACAACGGATAGATGAACTTTATCTCTGAGAAAAGGGAAAGGACAGATATTTTAAATGTCACCGATTTTTGGAATAGTTTGGATTAATTAAATTATTTATACACCTATAAATTTAATTTACTATGAGAATTAAATATGTTTAGGCGAGAGTAGCCGAGGCATTCAATTGTTGCTTATTATCATGACAAAACGAATTTACCTAAATCCAATCGGGCATTTGAACTCATGACCTCATGAGAAATAACAGATAAAATATTTTTAATTATAAAGACTGATGATGAAGGTCAAAGCTTCGAAACTATATTATATATTAATTAAATTATGTATTATTAAGTCGCACTTTTTGGCCTCTGGACGAGACCCCATGTAATTTTTGGTAAAACCGTCACGTGCTAAAATTCAACCTAAATGAATACTACAATTTATAAATAAAAGATTCACGGGTTTTTGGAGAATTTTTTTTTATTAACGTTAAATATCAATTTTCGTACGACGTTTCATCCTTTTTCAGGACTTTTTCAAGTAGATACTCAATTACTTAAAACATTAATCGTTGATAAAATAGTGGAACCATCGAGACAATAAATAGTGTATTCATAATATTCATTATATAATAAGTTAACAACCAATTTTCAAAAAACAATCTTAAATCATAGAGAAAATTTCTTTTTTATCAACGATTAATGTTTTATGTAATTGAGTACCTACTTGAAAAAGTCCTGAAAAAGTACGAAACGTAGTAGGAAAATGTATATTTAACATTAATAAAAAAAAATTGTCCAAAAAACCTGTGAATCTTTTATTTATTATTAAAATGGACATGAACCAACTAAATTTAACTACAATTTAGAACTTTGATTGAGACGATGAGTTCCATAGTCGCTTGTCGCGAGACAGATCCAATACTTGATCCCCTTTGCATTAGATAAAGTAAAAATAGGGAAATGGCTTGAAGGGTAGTACCCTTAACTGATCTGCCAATTTAGTTGTCTAAATAGCAGGGGCTCCCATTATAGGAGATGCGGCAATTGAATGACCTGCTACTGGCAAACAGCGAGCGTACCGCGCCAAGCTTGAACATGATTGTGTCTTTTTGTTAAGGGAGAATGGTGTGGGTTCTTGGTGAAACATTTTAAAAAAAGTAAAAAAAAATTTAGAAACTTTTTAAAATTTAAAATATAAAATACTAGGTAGGTAGGTTTCACATTTATGTGAATTTATGTGAAACCTACCTAGTATTTTATATTTTAAATTTTAAAAAGTTTCTAAAATTTTTTTAAAAAATTTTCTTTACTTTATGATTGTGTCTGGTGATGCTTCCTCCACTCTCTGCTCGCTAGACAAGCCTGCGTCGCTCAGTTTGTTTGTAGCAATCGTCCCCAGCGTCGGAAAAATGCCAAGTGGTCAGATGGAGCAACGTTTGTAAAAAAAAACCTTGAAATGTGAAAAAATGTTGTGGCCATAGTAATTTGGGCTCAGTGTAAATAAAGGCGTCAATCAGTATTTCGCACGACAGCGCGTGCCTGAATGTACAACCTGAAACTCAATTTTGACTTTTCATATCCCAAAATTTTAGATAAAGCACCGAATTCAGAAAAATCATTAATTTTTAGAAATGATCGAAATTTTAAACAACAATTCAATTATCAAAATGTCAGATATGGACTAATAATTTGTTAATATTTATCAACAAATTTTAGAAAAAAAAATAATAATTTAAATTTTTTAATTGATTTAAAGATAATTTCGTCAGGAAGACAATTTATATCATTGACTATAATCAAAATATTTAATTTCTTTAGTGTTGCTTTTTATTGACTAGAAAAAGCCACTTTTTTTTCTCATTTGACTATTTAAAATTACATTGATAACGGGAGAAATTCTTCCGAAACGTTTCGGTTTTATTAAAGATTTGAAGATTGTTTTTTAAAACATTTGTATTTATTTTTAGATATAGGTATATGCCTACATATTTATATGATTATATGCGATATTTATATGTAGGTGTATATAAGTATTTGTTTCAAGCAGAGGGCAACCTCATTGATTTCTCTCTCCGAAACTTGTCTTTTTTAAACAACTCAACCACCAAAGCATCCGTTCCGTAAAGTTTCATCTCTAAATTTGGATCTCAAAACCAGGTTTAGAGCATGGAAATAAATTACTTTCATATCATTATTTATTTATCTATTTATTTCTACTTAATTT
This sequence comes from Forficula auricularia, assembly GCA_024734495.1. Taxonomy (NCBI): domain Eukaryota; kingdom Metazoa; phylum Arthropoda; class Insecta; order Dermaptera; family Forficulidae; genus Forficula; species Forficula auricularia. The sequence continues at coordinate 5,186,010 of JALMQS010000058.1, forward strand.
ATAATAATTTCTGTCTTCATGTGACTGTTCTCTGGCAACTGGTACTGCTTTGACACCATTCATTCATCCTTTTAAATTGGCCAGCACTCCTCCTGCCTATTTCCGGCGGCTTTTCTTTCTTCTTTTGACGGCGGTAAGGACCACGGGGGACACGGGGGCCCGTGCCAAGCATGGCGGAGTGGAAACCGTCAATCGCCAGAGACAAATGGATATTAATTCTCCATCGCTACCAGACACCCCCTCGTCTACCGTTTTTTGTCCCATCTGAAAGATGACTGGTATGCTATTGTGTTTTGTTATTTTTTATTTTATTTTTTTATTCCGCCGCCGCTGAGAGGATTTATTTGTATTATGAGTATTTACTATTTGTCAGAAGTGTTGCGTCCATGTCGCCCACAAATTGACAATATATGGGCAAGTTAGGGTGTACCCTGAAAAAAAAACAAGTCCAACAAACAGCTTTTCGCCTACTCCTAACACTAAATCTTTCAGCTTAAAAATGATGAAAAATAGATGAAAAATACATATATTATTTGAATTTAAATTTCCAAACAACTTTTATAGTAAATTTTAAATTGTCAAAATTTAGCATGAATATTTGAGATGAGTAATCAGGGGCGAACAGTGAATTTTTAGGGTCCTGGGCTAATACTACTTGGGGGCTTACTTGATTAATCAAACTAATTGTCATTTTGTCAAAAAACTATTTTCTATATGATGTATTCCATATAGGAAAAAAAATTAGGTCAATAAAATATTTTATTTATTTAATATGAATTAGATAAAGATACACAAAATGGATAATTGGAATTTTTAAAATTTTAGATTTTTTTTTAATTCGCAATATTGTCCATTGTCTTCAATAGAGGCTGGGGCCCCTTTATATCCACGCTGGGCTGCCCCCTAAAAAGCCCATTTACAGATCCGGCCCTGCAGGATAGCATTTAATTGAAAAGATTTAGTTGTGAAGTGACCAGGTTAGGGGTTGTCCCTAAATTACGTGAGGCGTTTAGGGGGGGGGGGGGGGGGTGGAGCCAAACCTCACCCAATCTCACTTGGGAGAAAGGGGGGTCTCGAAAAATATCACGTATTTTTTTTCGGAAGAAACAGTGTAAAATTCAGAGAAAACTGGTAGAAAAATTAAGTAATAATAATAATAATGTCTTAACTAGTCTTAAATAAAAACAATTAAGGAAATTATGTTTTTCAAATAAATCCAACGTAATCAAGCATAGATTAACGTATTTACAATAAAAAAACAACTGAGTTAAGCCCATGTATTCAGATTCAATGTGTTCACAAATATCAAAATTTTGGTCAAGTCAATTATTCATTCGTTTATATCTCAGTAATTACAAGATTTATCAAATTGCCTTTCATAGAGTAAAATGTTAAGCCACTTTTAAAGAACAAATGACACATTGTTTTTGAAATTTACTTGACAAACAACCGAGTTAAGGTAGTTGTTTCGCAAGAATACTAGTAAAAAGTTAATGCTAGAGTATATATAATAGAACAGACAATAAGGATTCAAAATTCATAAGCCCAAAACTTTAAGCTGTTTATGTACCACTACTAGCCAATCGCGTGCTCGTTTGACAAATCTGGCAACACTGCCCGAGCTTGTATATATTTTATCATTGAAATGTCAGATAAAGTACATTATAAAGGGAGATTTATAAAATAAAAAGTTCTTAATAAGCGACATTAATTGTGGCGACAATGGCTGAAGCAAAAAAAGTAGTAAAGTTAACCCATTTTTAGGTTAAATAAATGATTTGCTGCCAGCTTGTTTTTAGTGTAAATTTTTAATTATACATTTTTGATTATTTATTCATTATTATCTCAGAAACTGTGTTGTAACTATGAATTAAAATTTTCTTAAAAAATGTATTACTTATTGTTTAATGTTGGTTTAGTTTTTTATAACAATGGTAAGAAGGTTTTCTTAATTAAAATTACATATGTATGTAAACTTTCCGATATCCCGTATAGTGCAATGTATAAGTCTGAAAAACTCTATCTTTAGAATTTAATATCTCCGAAACTATATTGTTCATAAATTTCGTTTTGCCACCAATCGATGCAGAAGTATTTAAATAATAATCTGTCTAATTTTCAAAAAAATCCTAAGAAAACCCATTTAGTGAAACAACTACCTTAAGACCGTGTATTCAATTTCAATGTGTTCACAAATATCAAAATTTTGGTCAAGTCAATTTTTCATTCGTTTATATCTCAGTAATTATTAGATTTATCAAATTTCTTGACAAACAACCGAGTTAAGCTGGTGATTTCAGTTTCAAAGTGACAAGGGCGGTCCCAGGGAGGGGGTCATGACCTCACTCAAATGGTTTAAAAAAAGTCTTAATTTTGTAAGATTGTTATATCAAACATAACGTCCCCGGTACATGACCCCCGCCCCCCAAAATGAAAGTCTGAGACCGCTCCTGCGTCAAACTACATATTCATTACATGAAATAATTTTTACATAACAAAATGTTCTAGAATGCAAGACAGTTATAGGTATAGGTGTACACAGTGTTAACTATTATAGGCAGAAGGCATATATTTTATAAGTAATACCTAATAAACCTATTAAACATAGTTATCTAATATTTCAATTTGTTTTTACTAAAGACACATTCATTAAATATATTAATTTTTATTTTACCATTCGGATATGAGGAAGTATTGTAATCGTATATGAGGTGTATTATTTGCTTTGTATTTTCGAAATATCTCAAAAACAGCTGAAACTATTTTGATAAAAATAAGTGAGTGAATTCACGGCGTTTCGGACTACAATAAAACCTTGAATAGTTAATATAGAAAAATTTATATTTTTAGAGATAATATTAATTATTTTGTCAAAATATCTGTTAGTAAATTCTGTATTTTCCATGTAAAAAAAGCCCTCTGAAAAAATCTCTATATTAGACTGTCCTGGTACAGACGTAGCCGGTGATTTTTTTAATTGTATAAAAAATATTTATATATAACAAAAATGTATTTGTTTTTTTAATGTTCATTGGCCTATTCATTACACTCATCTCAAATTGGCTGATTGATATTGTGTTCATCACAAACAGGCTTTTTACCCTTGCAGAAGCTTTGCGAGGCATGAGGTCCTTATGATTTCCTCTGACATAAATATGACAACGTCTAAAAACACTTGGTAAATACTCTACCAAAAACACAACCTTAATATTTGTACTTGATGGTAAAAATATGAAACTTTCTTTAGAAAACACAATTTTAGCTAAAAAATAAAATCTCATTGATCAAAACAGGCCACCATTTACAAATTTATATCTAGAATTTAAATTTTTAAAAATTGGTCCTCTCTTTATTACTATTACAGCTCAATGAAAATAAAAATTGATTAAACTATTTATGCACAAAAGTTTAATGAAGGTTGAAAAAGAGGGAGCACAAAATTTGACCCTTTACGATGATGAACTCACTCACTAATCAAGAAACCTACACACATTTAATAATTAATATCTCTTTGATATATTGTTTAGATGTTTAGCCTTTTTTGTAGGCCTTAACGACGTGATTTAACTTTTTTTTTTAATTTTTTAGCTCTTTTTGAGATATTTCAAACGAAAGAAAGACAGTTTTTTCTGTAGTTAAGTACACACTTAGCCATACTACTTATGGTAAATAAAAATAGTAGTAGTAATACAATATTTTTATATTAAGAATTAATTTAAAATTTGAAACAATTTACATATTATATAATAAATTTTAGTAAAATTTGATTTGATGAGAAGTTATTAATTTTAGGTGAAAAGCTACATGAAAATGAGCTCAACATTTCTGATCGATTTTTAGGAGCCAATAAATCTTTGATCCATCTCGTAGATAATTTTTTGACGAATGTACCTAAAATCAGAAAAAATATATTAATTAAAATAAATATTATGTTGACTTTATCATTTTAGCAATTTTTATTGAATCGTTTTGTTAACTTGAATATGGAATAGCATTGTATAAACGAAAAACGGAACACTATTAATGTCAATACATTGTCTGTTTGCCAATCCATTGTAGATCGCAAGCTAAATAAGATACAAATTTGAAATATATATCATTATCCTTATACCAAAACCACGAATGTATAAATTTTCTGAATTTTCACTAATGTCATTTTTTAATCCAATTGTTGACAAACTTTCTATGGCAGAGACTCTAGGAGATAAAAAGATTAAATAAATGAACATATGTAAGTAAACATATTTATATAGAAAATTTTCAAATGGGAATGACATAAAACAAGGTTTGTGCACATTTGTGGTTTTGGTATAAGGTCAGTGCCGGATTCACTTAGACTCAGACTCTTAGGGCCGGTTGTATGTCCCAAAGTAAATGCTTTTTACCACTAACCAAGGGTAGATGGTAAATGGAGGGGCTTGGATGGCCAATCAGATGACAGGAACTTTCAGTGCCTGTCATCTGATTGGCCATCCCAGTGCCTCCATTTACCATTTACCGTTTGTTAGTGGTAAAAAGCATTTACTTTGCGACATACAACCGGCCCTTAGAAACAGTAAGCCACTTTGTCTGGGACCAATCGAGATCTGGGTGCCCTCTCACTCCCTTTACTTTATTAATTAACAAAAGATAGATTGGAGGAAGAAGAAATCGAACAAGAATGGAATGCTATGAAATCAAGCCTGACTGAAACAGCCAACGAAGTCCTTAAATCAAAGAAAAACGAAATTAAAAAGCCATGGGTAACAGACGAAATACTGCAACTGATTGACGAACGAAGAAAATTTAAGAACAGAAAAGACGAAGAAGGGAAAGAAACATATAAAAAATTAAGATGGAAAGTTATAAGAGAATGTAGAAAAGCAAAAGAAAAAATGATTCAAGAAAAATGTAAAGAAGTCAACGAAAATCTAGTATTGGGAAAAGTTGATGTAGCCTATAGGGCAATAAAAAGAAATTTTCAAGAAGACAAGCCAAAAAGCAAGAACATAAGAGATAAAGGAGGCCACATTATTCTAAACGAAAACGAACAGGCAAATAGATGGAAGGAACACCTAGAAGAACTCTATGGAGAAGAAAAAACAATGAACCCAATAGAAGAAGAAGAATCTGTGGACGAAAACGAATTAGGAGACCCCATACTCAGGTCAGAATTCGAGACAGCTTTGAAGGAACTAAAAAATAATAGAGCACCCGGAATAGACAATATACAAGCTGAAATCCTAAAGAACTCTGGGGAAAAGGCACTTGACAAACTCTTTGAACTAATTAGCAAAATCTATAAATTGGGAATCATCCCAAAAGATTTCGAAAAAAACAAAATAGTCACACTTCCCAAAAAGACAGGCGCGGATAAATGTGAAAATTTCAGGACCATTAGCCTAACCTCACATGCCTCCAAAATCCTAACCAAAATAATCCAGAGAAGAATAGAACAAAGAGTTGAAGAAAATCTGGGGGAAGACCAGTTCGGCTTTAGAAGAAACAGAGGCACCCGAGAAGCAATTCTCTCTCTTAGACTAATAATAGAAAGGGCTTTTATCAGGGAAGAATCTGTCTACATCGGATTCATAGACCTAGAAAAAGCATTCGATAATGTCAATTGGGAAATTATGTTTAAAATATTAAAACAGGCGGGAATAAAATTCAGAGAGAGAAGACTAATCTACAATCTATATCAAAACCAGACGGCAATTATAAATATTGGTGATGAACACAGAGAAGCCAAAATAAAAAAAGGTGTAAGACAAGGATGTGTGCTGTCACCCATGATTTTCAACTTATACATAGAAGAAGCGATTAAAGAATTCAAAGACAAAATTGATACAGGTATAGAAATCCAAGGTCAAAAGATCGCTATGTTAAGATTTGCCGATGACATTGCCCTTCTAGGAAGCAATAAAAAAGAATTAGAGGACGCCTTGAATGGAATTAACCAAATCCTAATAGAAAAAATCAAAATGAAAATAAACAAGAATAAAACCAAGGTCCTAGTATGTACAAAAAAAGAACAAACGAGACAGGAATGCATCAAAATTAACCAAGAAAACCTAGAAGGAGTTAAGGAATTCCGCTACCTAGGAAGTAAAATAACATGGGATGGGAGGAGCAAAAACGAAATTAAATCAAGAATTGCCCAAGCAAAAATGGGGTTTAATACAAAACAAAAACTACTATGCTCCTCCTCAATCAGCTTAGCAAACAGGAAGTTGCTATTGAAGACATATGTATGGAGCATAGCCATGTACGGGTGTGAAACCTGGACAATTAGAGAAGAGGAGAGAAAGAGATTAGAGGCTTTCGAAATGTGGTGCTACAGAAGAATGATGAATATCAAATGGATGGATAAAATTACAAATGAAGAAGTTCTTGGAAGAATCGGAGAAAGAAGAACCTTGTGGAAGAGTCTGAAGAAGAGAAGAGGTCAGATGATGGGGCACACACTGAGACATGGGGGACTGCTTAGGGATATCTTGGAGGGGGAGGTGGGAAAGAAAAGGGGAAGGGGAAGAACCAGATTAGAATATTTCAACCAAATAATTGGGGATATGGGATGCCAGACATTTAGAGAGGTTAAACAGCTGGCGGGGGACAGAGTCGAGTGGAGACGGATTGTTGCATCAAACCAGTCTTAGGACTGTATACTCAATGATGATGAGATTGGAGGATAGAGTAAGAAAAAAATAATTAAAAGATAACCATTTCAAAAAGTTTAAAATTTAAATTTGCATATTTTGTGAACCCATTTATTTGTGATATTATTGTAATTGAATTTTCAATTTCTAAAATCTTGTAGTACTTGTCGAAAAAGCGGCTGGGGAATTGGAGTTATTAGAGATGAAAGAGAATCAGGCATTGCAAATGAATAACAAATGTAGTTATCTATATGAAATTTGGAAACTTAGAGCGAATTTGGTAAAATTTTTTATAATTTTTGGTTAAGCCATTTCTAAATGCCACCAGGTACAAACTTCACCTAAAAATGGTTACTATGAGACTTACTCGCACCGTCATTTTAAAGGGAGATAAATTAAAAAAAATAATAAGCCTAATTCTACTTAAAGATATCTTCTCTGGGAGACTTCACACCTCATGAAAAATTAATTTTTATTTTTACCCCACAAAAATTCGAACCTCTCCAAATTAATTATTCAATTAAAATTTTAATACGATTTTTGATTTCGGGAAAAGTAAGTATAAATAACTTGTAAATATAAAGTTTGTATCTTATTCAGTTTTGGAGCTACAATGCTCTGACAAGACGGGCGTACATACAGACAGACAATATAATGACACAAGTATAGGGTCCCGTTTTACTTTTGAACGAAATTGAAAAAAATCGAATTACACTTTCACCAAAATGTGAATATTCTTACCGAACTATATTTCTTAAATTAAGTCGATCCTTTATATTCAGCTTTATATTCTTGTCTATTAATAGAATTTACAGGTTCCTCTTGAGATGTCCATTCAGCGAAGCCTCGGAGAGCACGAGGGATGATTTCCCACATGGCTTTAATAGGCCGTACTACTGCAATCACAAAATTAAAGATAAAAAATAAATTATATTATTAAAATTAATACCAGAAATATTTTAAAGTTTGTCAATAACATTGATAAATTAATTTCAAATTTAAAATGAGAATTTTCCAAGGTTATTTATCTAAAATGTAATTAGATAAGTTTGGTTTTCTTTAGTAAAGATTTGAGAATAGAACCCTAGTGCCAAAAAAGCCATGCTATCAAGAAGTTTCCGAGAAAATTTCAAAAATGAAAAATAAATTCTTAAGGTAAAAGGGTACTTAAGGTTCTTCGATTTCAAATAAAATATTAATGGACTTCTTTTATTTAATATCTAGTTTAAGATTCAAATCTTGGTGCTCTGCAGCTTAGGAATATATTAGGAATAAATATATTAGAAGCATGCTTTTCGAATATTTTTGCGATACGCCTAAATAAATAACTCTTTTAATTACAACCTGGATACATTTTATGCACATGAAAGAACATAATAATACGTAAGCACTTGATAAAATTGAAAAAATCGTTATTGACATTTTTGAGACAAGTCTAAAATCAACTCTCCTCCCTTATTTCAATCAATATAAACATAGAAGAACATAAATGATAGTTAAAATAAGTACATCGATATTGGGCCGTCCATAAATTACGTCACACGAATTTCAAGATTTTTTGACCCCCCCCCCCCCCCCCACCTGTGGCACATTCTTTTCATTAAGCCCCCTCCCTTGTATTAAGATGTCACACTATCACTTTTATACCTTATCATTTAACAATTGTAGACATTTTTGCTTTTTGTTGAAAAATCATAATAAAATATTTGTAAGCTAACAATTCAGATATCTTCCGGAAATGAATCCTTAATTATAAGAAAAAGAGTTTATTTATTTGTAAAAAAAAAAATTAAGTGTTTTTGCTAAAAATTCCTTGCTTACAATTTTTGTGTTTAGATTTATATTTCAAACATTTATACATTTTCAGGTTGGAATAATAATAACCTGAAATCTAAAATATATTATTCGACAGCCCTGAGCACACACCATATCGACACCTCCCATGGATTTGAGTTTGATGATGCTGTCATCTTGATGAGATTGGGGAACAATTATAAGCGTATGCTGGCCGAAAAATGCTTTATTAAGACATATGGGCAAAGGGCTCTTAATTTTCAAACTGATTGCATTGGGCTTAGCAATGCTTACTTGTCAATATTGACAAATACTGATGCCCAGGTATAATAAACATTGAGAAAGGGGCGAAAGAATTGTAAAAAGGTAGAGAAGAAAAAATTTATTTTTTATTTTTATATATTGTCATTTTGAATTCGAATTTTTGTTATTCTTAATGTTTGTTAATTATTTTGAGAAATCTTTTAATTAAGAGATGTTTGTGAGGGGTCAGTGATCCTAATTAGATCAATGTCCTCACAATCATCATTATTATTAATTGAATGAAATTGAAATTTGCTATATTTGTACTTGGGACGTTGCGCATATCAAGTGAGAGCACACCAAGATTTATGTACCATTTTGTAATTCATATAATTTTGTATATATTATGATAAAATCCACAACAACTCTGCCTGCGGACAATTTATTTATAAAATTAATTGTGTCGCTAATACTGTAAGATATAATTTTGTAATTAACAAGTTTGGATTTTTTTTTTGTAAAAAATTTTTATTGTAATTTTACATGTGTGCTCTATCGCTTTTTTCAGCTCTTAGGAACTGATGATGGCATTATTTAATTAAAGCCGAAACGTTTTCTATAATTGGGAGTTTTTTATTCAGCAGAGGCTACCCATTGGCTGAATCCCTCTCCATTACTTAATTATATACATATACAGCCATCAAATTGTATCAACATCTATTTTATTAGCTTCTCTTAAATATATTGCATGTCAGGGTGTGTTTTGTCACGAGGGTCGAACTAACAAACCCGGCAAGCGTGTTAGTACTCAGGTTCAACTCCTGAGGGAATGGAGGGAGCCCTCTGATATGCAATGTAAAAATATTTCCCACTTAAATCTGGATTTTGACTCTAAAATTTAAATTCTTTCTTGCTAAAAAATATATTTGAAAAAAAATTTAATTTTTTAATTTGACTTTTGTGACATCACAATTTTTAAGATCCCCCCTTGTCACATTTTGTCACAAATTTTAGATGACCCCTCCCCCCTTACTATGTGAAGTAATTTATGGACGGCCTCTAATACTATAAAAATAGTTAAAGCCGTTTTTGAGAAAATTGAAAAAAAAAAACTAGAGTAAATGAGTATACTACCAACTACTTGTGGTTGATCAATTTCAATTAAATTGCTTTAGTCATTATAGCAATATCAAGCTTGTTTAAAATTTCGTTGCTGAACGCAGGGGGTACGTATGTATATACGGAGTGAGCAGAATATAATACTTGCACATACATTTCATATAATGAAAATTGTACCTATTATTATTTCTAAAATGAAAACTTTACCTTTTTTCTGATTAATATTTCATATATTAAAATTTGGAAGATGGCAGCCGCCTTCTTAAAACAAGTGAAGACATATAATTTTGCCATTTTTTCCAGGAATTGAAATTTCCATCGAGTATCTCGTTTAAATGGTTCTTTACTGATTAGTTACATTCCGTGTAAAAAATCCTTTAATTTTTTTTTTATCTGAAATATAAGTAAAAATAAAATGATACGTTATGAATTTTGAAAGCAAAGTTAGGAAGTAAAGAGGAAGGGGAAGTGTATTTTCCGTAGATAATAGTGTGAGACTTTTAGGGCCAGTTGTATGTCGCTTTGTAAAGTATTTATTAAAGTTAACAAAGGGTAAGACCTTAGAATTCAGCTTGTGCCCGGCTAGATGGCCAATCAGATGACATGCACTTTCATCCCGATTGGCCATCCCGCCGGTGTCATCTGATTGGCCATCCCGCGGGGCACAAGGTGAATTCTAAGGTTTTACCCTTTGTTAACTTTAACATAGACTTGACAAACCGACATACAACCGGCCCTTAGAGAAGTGAAAGAGTTGGTGGGTGGGGCGTCAAACCAGGCTTAGGACTGCCGATGATGATGATAATAATATAATAATTAAATGAGTTTTTTGAATTTACGAAAAAAAATGATGCTGTTTTTCGGCAAAATATAAAATTTACATAAAATCGGAGTCATAGATTATTTTTTTATTTATTTAAATTTGTACGATGCTCTGAGACAGTTTGCCTCATATGAGCAGTAAAAATTACAGTAGTAAAAATTACAATAAAATCTTATACAAATTTTCAGTGTAGGCCCAGGTGTATGGATCGTTCAAAAAAATTATATTAGATATGAGTTATTTAATGTCAGAAGAGGCTTTTAAATTCAATTTTGCTATAACTTGAGAAAATTTTTTTTAGCTTTGCATAAATATATAAACATTTCGGAAGGATTTCGTTTCAAGGTTTAAGCCCGGAATACGGCATTTGGGTTCGACTTCCGAGGGGGTGATCCCTTCTGAGAATAAATAAAAAAAATACAGTGGTATATTTAGAGTGATCTTCATCCAAACTTGTATATTTTGAAATATTAAACTTATTAATAAAAAAGAATTTACATTTTTAGGGACAATATGATCTTAGTGAAAAATTATCTTAATGATAATTATGTATATTATATTGTATGTCAGTGGGTTTCAGAATTCTTTATATTTAAAATATACTAAAGGGTTCCTCACTGAAAACTTTTTTCAGCCAAAGCAGAATTTTTCAAATTAATTCTTAAATGAATGAAGTAAAATTTCCTTGCTTTTATTATATCTGTATGTCGGAGGCAATTAATTTCTATGGTACCTAAGCTAACAGCCCGGATAGCAACGTTAACGCTTGGGTTCGATCCCAAGGGGATGAAACCCTCTGACATACAATATAATATACATAATTATCATTAAGAGAATTTTTCACTAAGATCACATTGTCCCTTAAAATGTAAATTCTTTTTGATTAAAATATTAGCTATTACCAAGAGTTGTCTTTTTGAAAAACTTTCCATCTAAATTTTCAAAAAAATGACATACTCAAATTCTTTATATTAAACTTATATTTAAATATTTTATGTATATAGTTAAAGAATAGTTAAAATATTTGGAAAAAATATTTTTTGCACGCTTCATCAAGGGAAACAATTTTATAAAAAGTCCCCCCCCCCCCCTTATGAGTAAATTTTCGATTTTTATTGGATATTAAAATTTTATTTTTATGAAAATTATACTTTTATTTAATTTAGTTAAAATTTCTTTAAAACATCTTTTTTACACCTTATAATTATACAAACCTCCACCTTGGGTTTACCCCCTTCACGAAGCTATATATTTTAAAGTATTTATTTCTAGGTTTGTTTCCACTGCCCCCCTAACTCTCCGAACTGCAGGGGTTGCAAGGGCGTTATTTACACCAGTGAAAACATATATAATTATATCTTTGATTAGTATGAGCCTTTAAATGCTACTTAGATAATAAATTATTAATAAAAGTTAATAAAATACTACATTCTTATGATAAAATTGTTTCAAAAATCTAATTTTCCAAAATCCCATTCTTACCCCTTACCCAAAACTATTAGCTAAGGTGTTGGGATAGGCAACAGGTGTAAAGGTTAGGCCCAAGACGATTATAACTAACCCTTTCAGTTCTGAAATGAAACTTAACTAAAAACTATCATAATAATAATTTACCATTGATTATGATGTTCTGTTTCACTTTATAAAATCTTGTTATATCGTAATTGTTTCATAATTATTTTCCAAAAAATAATAATAAAATGAATAATGGTTTTCCAATTAAATATTGACACTTTCTGTCAAAATAACGTACTCTTGCGCAGAATGATGGAAACTCCTTATTCGCCCATTCGCGCGCCAACACTTGAACTTTAAAATACATTTTATGAAATTAATTTGCCTTTTATCCTGAAAATTGAATTAATACACCGCACTTGGGTGTACTGACCATGCTTACTCTAAAATGTCCGTCAACTGAGCTTGCTCAGTACGTTCAAGTGCTTTGGGAGTGCATTAAGTCGAAAAATCAATTAAATAACTAAAGTAATAATTGGTATACGAGTTCCTATAGCACTTTGCCGTTTTATTTCACTTTAAAAAAATAAGGGACTCAAAATTTAGTTTAACTTTAATGCAAACAAGACTCAATGATGTCTATTTTTTTTTAAATTTATTTATTGTCACAAAGCCCATTTAGACAGCACATCAGTAAAGTGTTAGTAGGGTTAGTGAGGGAGCCGAGTTTTAGCCGGTCGAAATTTTTATATGCTACCCAGACTCGAACCTGGGTCTCCCGCTTGAACATCGTCATCAACGATGCCGAAGTGGGGCCAGCGCCTTAACCAGCTCGGATAACCCGACTCCAGATGTCTAATTTCTAAGCGGAAAATCAACAATTTTCTTTACGTCCCCTTTGTTTCAAATACCCTGTAGATGTGTGACAGACTTTCCTTATTAAGCACCCAAGTCGCATCTGACCTCTCTTTGAATGAACATATATTTCTTCTGAAAAAAAGAAAAATTGGTTTCTTATTGATGTGCAGGCGATTTTTCACGCCCCTGCACCTCTTCACCCTTTACAAGGCCCAAATCCGCCCCCTGACTCAAATACAGCAGGCGTCTGTTGAGAAAGGCCTCCAAACATTCTCTTGCCACCCTGGATGCAATTCAGAAACCGCTCCCTCAACTCCCTGGCCCATCGAAGGTACGTATCTGAGCTTTCCCTATTTTATAGATACCATCATGACATATACTCTTATGAGTTGAAGTCAATAATTCCCCCAAAAGATGCTTGGACGTAGCACTTGATTTGGCAATTCCCATCATCCATTCACGCTTAAATTGGAAAAGTGCCGGACCACTTCATTCCCAAACACCTTTGTTCTTATGACTACAAGGAAATTAAAATCTCTTCTGTCCTCCGTCTTTCCCGACACTTTACACTTCAACCTTCAAAATCCTAGTGCACATCCATCCTATCTCTAGATCAATTTCTCCTTCTTTTCGGCTCTTTTGAGATCCTTAGGGGCTGCATCTTCTTGCGATGCCCATTTTTGCATTAGATCTCAGTGAGAGCCATTTTATTTATTACACATCGGAAAATTCTGTGTAGAGCAATGCCCTAATGATGGCCAGAGGGGGCCGAAACGATGAAAGTACCCGGTCTACCCCTCAAATCCGAACTAATTGGAACTCTAGCTTGTTCGGGTTTCAATTTGTTTGGATTATCCGAAAGCAGTTTCGACAATTGAAGATAACTGATATCAAGTGAAAAATTAAGTGATATTTTGTGTTTCTATTATTATTTCATTGTTTTTGCAAAGTGATTAACCTGAAGAATTTCAATAACCAACTTTTACTTTTTTCAATCCTGGATGTCATAACTATGTAGACACATTTACACATTGTTAGGTATGCTATCTGTACTTCTTTGTTAATTTTTCAAGTAATTACGTAAAATAAGGTTATAATGCAGAATATATACATACATACGTGATTGTTTTATGACTAAATAAATTAGTTTTTCTTTTTTCCGTTCGAATTTCCCGGGATTTCGGATTTCCAGGGTTCGGATTTGAGGGGTTTCACTGAGGACAACCTCTTGGTTTCTCTTCATGAGTCTACTTCTATCGGCAATTTGAACTCTTTTATAATTAGGAATAGTCATTTCAATCAATCTTGCAACGTTGGTTAAAATCACAAACGTTCCAGGAGAATGTCTACCTTTATCAAGGGAATTTAAAGAAATTATTTTAAATAAAAAAAAAAATAGTTGCTGTATGAATTGTATATAATTGTATTTATAAAGTGTTGCTTTATATTCAATTCAAAAAGCAACTTTTTTTTTTTAATTTCTTGAAAAGTTAGACAAACTAAGCATTGATCCATTAGTACAATGGTCTGACTTGTCGGGAGGAGTTGTGGATGAATGACGGGTGGGGTCCATTCTGAAGTTCTTAAGACAAAGTTGCAGCTCGAGAGCTACCGGCTCCAGCTTAATATGCCTCCTACCTGGCAGAGTTTTCTTTTAGAACAATCGGTTCATTGTGGTCCGCGTTGCGCCGTTAACAAGCCTGATGAGGCCGGAAATTGATCCCAAATACCAAGCAACACGCGGCTATTATTCAATGTTTGGATTTCGGGAGAAAGAGAAAGAGGCTGTGCTAGAAATGAAGAAATAGATTCTTCTATTTATCTATTTTTTTTTTTTTTTTTTTTTTTGAATATGAAAATTATTTAAGTTCATTCTTGAACTTCGTGATTTTAAAATTAATTTCTCTAAAGTACCTACCTAATGTTAGAATCAATCAAAGGAGATTTAGTGGGTGTCTTGACAAGTCTTAGGAAGGTAATTATTATGTATGCCTTCATCTTACGGCTCAGAATCTAGCCCAGGGGTGACCAACCTTTTGGCCTACACTGGCCACATTTGAGGAATTAAAATTGTCTTGGGCCGCAGATATATACTAATTCTATTGATATTTGTTAATCAAAAAAGAAAGTTAATAATATAGAATAATGATATTCAGCATGACAAAGAAGGAAAAATGGCATAGCATAATAATCCTTGAGTTCTTTTCCTTCAGGATTTTGTTCTTTAATCAATTAACATTTTAATTACTGAACTAATAAATACGAGAATTTTAGTAAATGGAAATATGAGATGAAGATTAATTTTTAAATATTCGAAATTTCATAATTTTTTTAACTGATGGTTGAGATTATAATTTTGCTTTTAGTGAATTTAATTCTTCCAAATAGCTTCACGTACCTAGGAGTATTTATCCAACTTAAATTTCACCATTACTGCCTATACGCTGATGACACTATACCTGATATACACAAATTTATATAAAGACCTACATTTAATTTCCATCAGAAAAGTTAATATGAGAGAAATGCCTAAAATCAATAGTTTACGAGTTATGCAAATGCAAATATTTTTCAATATAAAAATTCAAGCCCAATGAATTAATTAATTGGCCAAATAATTTTTTGAATAAAAAAATACGGAATTCGGTTGATGACAGCGATTCCAATAAAAATATTCAAGGGGCACCATTTATCTAAAACCGCATTTATTTTTGTAAAATAATGTTTACTTTTCTCTGAAAAAATTATTAAATTTTGAAATTTTAATTCATTATACCTAATGAACTTTCTTTTAGAAAATTAAAATATCAAAATGTTTCTTCATTAGAGTTTTTTAATATGTAGAATATCTAGAGCGGTTAGATCTAACTTTCGAGCGAAATTTCACCATTAGTGCCTAACCGTTGGAGGTATACAAATTTATTTTATGATATTTAATTTCCAATCGAAAAGTTAATATGAGTGAAATGTCTAAAATCATTGGTTTAATAGTTAAAAGATATTCCAATATTGTAGAGTGAATGGACTTGATGGATCAATAACAAATAATGCCTCTCTGGTTCTCTCGATATAATAGACCAAAAGAATTATAAATGAGAAAGAAATCGATCTTATTTTATCGATTTAATATATCTTGAGATTCATAGTAACTTTGTAATATAAAAAATAGCCTTTTGTTTAAACATTTTGTAGTTTAAAAGAAATTGTATGAAAAAATTCAATTTCTTCTCTACGGGAGCGAATCAATTAGAAATGACAAAAAGTTTTATTTTTCTTTCTTATTACATATTTAATCAAATCTATTAAAATTTCAAATCTGTGTGTTATTTAATTTGATCTTTTATAGGAAATACTTTGTATTTGAAAATTTACATTTTAAAGGGTAGTTTATTTGAAGTCTAATTTGATAAAAAGCTAATAACTCCATTGAATTTTTTTTTTTTAATATGAAATTAATAAATATTATAAAACAATTAATTCTTAATAATGTAATTCAATTTTGAACGAAATCAATCCAGTACTTTTTGAGAAAATTGTCAAAAACCTCGTAAACGGTCTATGAAAGGCCGTTTTAGAAATTTTTTAAATTTCACCTCCATGTCACAAGTCAATGTTTCGTTTCATATGACTTTTTAAGCTTTTTTCAAAGGCATCTCGTGCTTTCAAAAAACATCGTTTTTTGACTGTTCAGATGGTTTTTGACCATTTTCTCAAAAAGTACTGCATCGATTTCTTTCAAAATTAAATTACATTATTAATAATTAATTGTTTTATAATATTTATTAATTTCATATTAAAAAAAAAAAAAAAATCAACTGAGTTATTAGTGTTTATTCAAATTGGTCTTCAAATAAACTACCCTTTAAAATGCAAATATTCTAATAAAAATTATTTGCCATAAAAGAGCAAATAAAATAACACATAGATATGAAATTGCAATAGATTTTATTCAATATGTAATGAGAAAAAAAATAAAATATTGTTGAATTTCTAGTTGATTCGCTGCTGAAGAGAGGAAATTGGATGTTTTCATACAATTTCATTTAAATATTAAAATTCTTAATTTGAATGCTATTTTTTATATTAGAAGATGTTGTGAACCTCCTAATAGTGATGAAATAAGATCGATTTCTTTCTTATTTTTTATATTTTTGTGTTGTTTTATCGAGACCTTACGACGCAAGTGTCCCCGCATGAGCGATACATTATATGTTATGAATACATCAAGCATCTACACTATTGAAATATTTTTTAACATATTAAAATTTGATATATTTAAATATACGATCAAGTAATCCATATAATAAATTAATAAAATAATTAATAATATGATCATATTTTAATATATAAATTCAAACACCACTGGACCTGGCGTCCATCACGGGACCATCAGAGAACAGAGTTTTCAACTATGATCTAATTTAATCATCTCTTAATTTCATTATAAAATACCTAAATATAATTTTTTTCCTATCTTTATTGATTTTTGAGCTAGAGCTTACTCAAAATTTGGTAATATATCCAAAAAAACATGGTATTTTTTTCATTATCCTTGGGCTGCCTCTCCATCGAATCTCCAATTAACTGAAATATTTACAGCTTTTAAGGAGATAGGTGTTGGTTCTAGGTGAAATTTTTTATAATAATAAAAAATTAGGTAAAATTGCGAGGTGGGTTTCACATTAAATGAAATAATCTTAATATTAAAATGAAATGTCCGAACGATAGAAGGTATGTTGAGTTATTTATTTTAATATATAATCAATATTATATAAACTGATGATGGCATTATTTAATTAAAGCCGAAACGTTTTCCATAATTGGGAGTTTTTTTATTCAGCAGATGCTACCCATTGGCTGAATCCCTCTCCATTACTTAATTATATACATATACAGCCATCAAAATTGTATCAACTTTATATCAATAGTATTTTTATTCACTTCTAGTTGATTATTTAAAATATTGAAATTGTTTGAGATTTCATTTAATGTGAAACCCACGTCGCAATTTTACCAAATTTTTTATTATCAAATATTTTATATTAAATATAAAGTTTTTGTGCAGAGACTAGCAGAATTTTTATATATTGAAGGGGACAATAAAAGAGTGTTCCTTCTGCTGGAATTATAAATTTTATTTATTTATAACGAGACTATAGTTTCGAGGGCTTTTCCCTCTTCATCAGTCTATTACAATGGATTCACAATAATTAATTTATCAATTAATTAATTTTAATTAATTCATAAATTAATTCCTGAGTGTGCCTTCTGCTGGAATTATAAATTTTATTTATTTATAACGAGACTATAGTTTCGAGGGCTTTGCCCTCTTCATCAGTCTATTACAATGGATTCACAAGAATTAATGTATGAATTAATTAATTTTATTTATTTATAACGAGACTATAGTTTTGAGGGCTTTGCCCTCTTCATCAGTCTATTACAATGGATTCACAAGAATTAATTAAAATTAATTAATTTATAAATTAATTCCTTTTAATTCATAAATTAATTCCTGTGAATCAATTGTAATAGACTGATGAAGAGGGCAAAGCCCTCGAAACTATAATCTCGTTATAAATATATAAAATTTATAATTCCAGCAGAAGACACACTCTTTTATTGTCTCCTTCAAAATATTTTATACTTCATCGTAAAATTTTGCTGATTCAATTTTCAGTTGTATAACCATATTTATATTTAGCAAAAATAGAAACCAGTAAGTTTTTCGAAATTTGAAAAAATGCGCATATTTAAATTCACTTGTTTAGAATTTATTATCCGATTTAAGTACAATTCAGTGATGAATTTCTTACCTGTAGATATTTTGAACCGAAAGGTAGAATATCTTTTATTATATCGCTTTTATTTTCATTTCTTAAATGACATTGAGAAAGAAATAAAAGGGCAATCTCAAAAATAAAAATAAAAAACTATTCCAATAAACGGGAAGATTTCCGTGGCTTTTTCTTTGCTCACAGCTTACCTTCATCATTATCCTGTAATAAAATACTACTTTCCTTTTTCCCCCTGAAATTGATTACGGTGAGTGGGAAAATTATTGCCGGCGTTTTATAGCTTTCCAGAATTATAGATATAGCCAGTTTAGCTGATCATCCCCCGATTCAACTTGAGTAGCTTTATTGGGGTCTGCGGGTCCGTCAAATCAGATCCTCTTGTTATTCCAGTTTATATTTATTTAGGGCTCGACAGAATTAGTCTAGCGCGCTATGATTTATTTGACTATATAACAAAAATCCCTCCGAAGGATTTATTTATAGATCTAATTAACAAATTAATTGCGGATGAAAGAGGGAAAGATCAAGAAGATTTGTTTTGATAGATTCGGAAAATTAAATATCCGGTCCATTTGGTCACGATCTTCTACACTCAATTATACTTCAAGATTTATTACAATTTTTATAATTTATGACATAACTAATTGACGAACATCACTGCCCACTAGTCATCAGTGAATGGCAACATTATTCTTATTAGGAGACATATTGTTGTTCATCGATAGCTATCTGCTAATTGAAGTCATGGGGGTGAAATTGCTTGATATTTTGAATATCTTATTAATTTTTTATATTTTAAATAAATATCACCCTTATCGTGATATTCGCCAATTGATTTTCACATTATTTAAAAAGTTTTTTTATCACTATGTAGGATTAGGGAATGATGTGTTAAATACGCTGAAATTTTTTATGCTTAATGGTGTTTAGAAATGTCCGCAATTTGGAGGATTTATTTTCAATTTGTTTTATGTAAAAGTATCTTTCCATCTTCCAAGATAGCGCGGGGTCAGAATTTTGTACAATGTTCTTTCTGTTAAATATAAAAATGTTAAAATTTTGTTCTACTATAATGTTAAATATGCTGACATTTTTTATGCTTATTGGTGTTTAGAAAATAATGTCCGCAACTTGGAGGATTTATTTTCAATTTGTTTTATATAAAAGTATCTGTCCATCTTCCAAGATAGAGCGGGGTCGGAATCTCGTACAAAGTTCTTTCTGTTAAATATTAAAATGTTAAAAAAAATTTATATGTTATAAATATGCTGAAATTTTTTATTCTTATTGGTGTTTAGAAATGTCTGCAACTTGAAGGATTTATTTCAAATTTGTTTTATGTAAAAGTATCTGTTCATCTTCTAGGATAGCGCGAGGCTAGAATTTCGTACAAAGTTCTTTCTGTTAAAATTCTGTTATACTTTATGTTAAATATGCTGAAATTTTTTATGCTTATTGGTGTTTAGAAATGTCTGCAACTTGGAGGATTTATTTTCAATTTGTTTTATATAAAAGTATCTATATCCATCTTCCAAGATAGCGAGGGGTTGGAATCTCGTACAGTACAAAAAGTTCTTTCTGTTAAATATTAAAATTATGTTATACTCTATATATGTTAAATACGCTGAAATTTTTTATGCTTATTGGTGTTTAGAAAATAATCTCCGCAACTTGAAGAATTTATTTTCAATTTATTTTCTGTAAAAGTATCTGTTCATCTTCTAGGATAGACCGAGGCTAGAATTTCGTACAAAGTTCTTTCTGTTAAATATTAAAATGTTAAAATTTTGTTATACTTTATGTTAAATATGCTGAAATTTTTTATGCTTATTGGTGTTTAGAAATGTCTGCAACTTGGAGGATTTATTTTCAATTTGTTTTCTGTAAAAGTATTTGTCCTTCTTCCAAGATAGCAAGGGGTCATAATTTCATACAAAGTTCTTTCTGTTAAATATTAAAATTCTGTTATGTGTTAAATTAGCTGAAATTTTTTATAAAGAGAAACAAAGAGATTGTCTTCTGCTTGATGCAAATAAACATATACACATATATATCAAGATGATATATCTGTATATATATATTATTTATTTGTTTGAAATTTTTTATGCTTATTGGTGTTTAGAAATGTCCGCAACTTAAAGTATTTATTTTCAATTGGATTTCTGTAAAAGTATCTGTCATCTTCCAAGATAGCGCTGGGTCATAATTTCGTACAAAGTTCTTTCTGTTATGAAAATGTGAGTTTTTTCAATACAAAAACTAGTTGATATTTTTCCAATCGCCAATCATTCAAAACTTCCCGTTGAATTATACGGAAAATCTGAGAAATTATACGGCCTAGAGCAACTAATAATTTATGAGAACCTTCAAAATAGATTGAGTTATCAATTGAGGCCGGTTGCAGTCGTCCCCTTGCCCTCTCCGATAGTTCCTGTCTATGATAATGAATAAAATCAAATTAGGCCAATTTTTGGATTTTTTTTTTTCAAAAATCGTTAGATACTGACTGATAATTGTCAAATACCTACAATTTATGGAAATAGTAAGGAGTCTTAAATTTTTTTTTACTTTTTCTACTGATTCTTGTTTGAAATGTTTAACCCCGCCCATCCCAAGAATGATACACGAGATGACTAGATGGCTAGATTATACAATTAATTGGGAAAATATATTTTCCAAAGTTCAAAAGATGATTAGTTCGATATGCTAATGGCAAAAATTACAATTCCTTTTAACGAGAGTTTAAATTAGGTACATTAGAAACTTTTAGAAGAAAGCGTGAGTATATGACTGTCATTTATCTATATAAATCCACCCACACGTTCGCCATTGATTGCTAGGGGCTTATATTTTAAGTAAGCAATTAGTATGCTAAATCCGACGAAACTGTTTTATGACATTCGACGCAAATAATGATTTTCTTATTGAGCAATAAATGCGGCGATGTCCTCAACTTTTAAGAGAAGATGAACTGTTTTTATATTTTAGTAAATAATAACCCCAAAACAACAAAAGCATCTCAACCAAGAATGATATTAAGAACTTGTCCAGTACCTTGATGGACATTGTGAGAAATGCAGAACCATGTTTTAAGAAAAGCAAAAGGGTGATATGGTGGAGCACCATCTTGGGCGAAAGTTTTTAATGACGTCATACATTTATTTATAACACGCTGTGATTCGGCCAAGGTGTATTCGGAGCAAATGAAGCTAGAATTCTTCCCCTTTAGAGAGCTCTAAATGAAAAGAGGTTTCAATCATAAATAAAGTGGAGCGCCTAGCAAAATACTTTCACTCATTCTTACTTTTAAACTAGAACTTGTAGAAAGAAGCTAAAACTTTTTTTAAAACTCTTTACTCTAGGTGCAAATTTTTAGGCCAGTAAATAGGGGGGGTTTCAGCTTACACTAATTGCGGGAAAATAGTTTTTTTTTAGGAGCGTTTCGTATGGTGTGGGTATGACAAATCTAAGTTTGCGACCTCGAAAGTTTGGGGGACAACTTTTGCTGCCCGAAAAACCTCGAAATTTTCGGACTTTTTCCAGTTTTTCGCTTATAACTCGAAAACAGTTCACATTTTGTAAATATCCTTCCTATAGTAAATTAAAGATGGTAAAATTTCGTGTTGATTAAAAAAAATGCAAAATTAGTCTACTAGTTCGGTTTTTAATGGGGATCCAAATAAGAGCCCCCGGGATTACTTTTGAATATCCCAAAAACTCGCACTGTTTTTGATTTTTCCCATTTTACCATGAAGAAGCACGTTTTTCGACAAAGACCTTTCTATAGATTTTTAAACTAAATTAAATTTTCTACAATTCAAACAAAGATTAATCTTAATTGGATAATGGTAACCCGTGTCCCAAAGAGGTTGAAGTTTTGAAAAAATTTAAAATCGCAGTTTTTCCTTTATAAAATGAAATCCACTCATCCTAGAAACTTGATTTCTACTTCATTCTCTAGGAAATTTTATTTACTTAAACGTTTACTTGGACCACTTTTTTGATAAAAGTTTTAGATTTATAGATATTCTATTTTTTCTGGACAGGATATGATCCGAATCCTTCATGGTAATCAATGTACCAAAACTACCTACATGTGAAATTTCGTTTTGATATTCACACTAGTTTTTGAGCTAGCTCGTCCACAAAAATTTGGTAACGAATAGACTAACTAACAGATATATAATACATAAATGTTTGCAAAACAATTATTATCTCGAAAAATATAATTTTTTCGATGTTTACTTATTAGGGCTTTTTTGTAGACCGAAATGCCATGGTTTCGCTCAATTTTTTTAAATCAAAATAGTTTCGGCCGTTTTTGAGATATTTCGAAAAAACGAAGAAAAAAAACACTTTTTTCATGCACGATTACAATACTTGTCCATACCCTGTATGGTAAAGTAAAAAGTGTACTGATCCTAATAATTTGGCCACCCACTTAGCTAAGAAGGAGTACAGCAAGCTTTTGGTTGAAATTGGATTATCGGAAGTTGACATTTATATTAAAGGTTTTTCGTTTTTTGTTATTTTTTCAAAAACGGCTTTAACGATTTTTTTTAAAATTGATTTACTTATCAAGTGTCACAAGTTGTTAGACGTATTAATACGAATAAGCAAAGGATACCCTCAAGGATATCTTCTTGAAAATAGTTTTGTTCTTCTTGTACTTAAGTATTTTAATTCCAATAGCAAAGAATTGAATTATATAGCTGGCATTGAGAGATGAAAAGAGGAATATTTATCGACAGAGTTGATAGGATTTCGTTGATTCTATCTAAATACTTAATTAAATTTCATTTTTTCATCTCTCTCTCTCTATTGGTCTCTTAATTTATTCTTGAAAGATAATCAATGACGTTTCTCCAGCTAATATTAAATTAAATTTGAATACAAATCGAATAATAAAAGGAAGTGGTGCGGGTGCAAGAGGAAGGGAGAAGCTACTTAAGAATTTCTAAAGTGATTCGGGGAAATAATTAGAAAAAGATGAAAAAGAGAACAAAAATCGCCAATGAAAAGAGCCAAGGCTTTATTTAATGATTGGAAAATAACCACAGAAATATTCGTTATCAATTGAATTTCGAAAGCAGCAGTCAGTAGTACTTTCGGTAAAGTTTTCAATGACTTTTCGAAAGTTTGATAGGATAAATAATAATTAATCAAACCGATCTCAATATGTATCATATTTATTTTTAATTATATTGTACATTTTTGGGGGGGAAAAGTTGAAAATTATAATTATTGAAAAGATTATAAAATTCCAAAACAGACGAAGTTTTTGACCTTTATTTATTTGCATCAAACAGAGGACAACCTTATTGATTTCTCCTTAAGATAAAAGAGTAACATGAGATCCTTGTCTAGCTCCCTCGATTCCCTGGGCCATTGTAAAACCTACTCGGATGGTATATATAGATAGGTACTAGTAAGGTCTTTGTGTGTATTTAAAATCAATAATCAGGCAAAAAACTTAATTTACCTGAAACAAGATTTTCTAATGCTAATTAGATAAAAATAGAACAAAGACATTCACCAAAAAGTTTATCCCTATGATTTCTAGGGACTGGAAGTTGCTTTCTGTGCTTCCTATTTATGTATGTAACGCGACCTTCAGTCATTTAAAATCCGCATCCACAGGGACTATTAATCTGTCTCAACCCTTAAAATTCCTTATTCTCTTTCTTCTTTTCCCAATTGAGGGGTCAACTTGGACCTAAGGAGTTGCAACTGGTATAATTTTCAGTACCTGTATCAGTTAAAAGCGATAAATTAAGGCAGTTGTATCACCATATGGGTTATCTTATGATTTTTTGAAAATTTAGACAGATTATTATTTAAATATAATACTTCTGCATCGATTGGTGGCTAAACGAAATTTATGGACAATATAGTTCCGGAGATATTAAATTCCAAAGATAGAGTTTTTCAGACTCTTATACATAGCACTATACGGGATATCGGAAAGTTTACATACATATTTAATTATAATTAAGAAACTCTTCTTGCCATTGTTACCAAATACTAAACCAACATTAAACGATAACTAATACATTTTTTAAGAAAATTTTAATTCATAGTTACAGCACTGTTTCTGAGAAAATAATGAAAAATGTATTGATATAATGAAAAATTTTCACTAAAAACAAGCTGGCAACAACGTATTTATTTAACCTAAAATGTGGGTTAACTTTATTACTTTTTTGAAGTTTTTTCGCTTCAGCCATTGTCGCAACAGCTTATTAAGAACTTTTTGTTTTATAAATCGATCTTTATAATGTATTTTATCTGACATTTATATGATAAAACATATATAAGCTCGGACAGTGTTGCCAGATTAGTCAAACGACCATGGGATTGGTTAGTAGTAGTACATAATCAGCAAAAAGTTTTGGGCTTATTAATTATGAATCCTTATTGTCTGTACTATATACTCTAGCATTAACTAGTATTGTCACGAAATAATTACCTTAATATTATTTTTAATTTTAAATTCAGCTAAAAAGGTGGATTTTTATTTGCAGCCAGAATTAAATAAAATTGAAATAAAATTTAATTTATTTTTTTGCTAGCCATTTTGACCCGCACCGGCCAAGGCATATATCCCTTTGAACAAAGTTTTGAACTTAATTGCAATTAAAAATAATATTTTCTATCTCTACTATTCTATTATTTTCTAGTGCTAATACTCCGTCTTTAATTGAGAATATGACTAATTAATTAAATTTCTTAATTCTAATATAATAGTATCTGTAATGAATTATCAATGTGTTAAAAAAATATTATTTAATAAAAGGAAATTCAAAAAATCTAATTATAAATTTTTATTGACACACAGACGTGTGAATAATTACTTTAATTAAGAAAAAATCAATTAAAATCAGTTTTGTCAAAGTAGAGACCTATTTGCCATAGATCGCTTTGTCATCTTGGAAATTTGTTAATAAAAATAAGAAATTAAGTAAAAAAATAAGTAAAATTACGAGGTGGGTTTCTTGTTAATAAAGTTTGTCAAAGATTCAATTTTTCCTCGTTTATTAAAGTTGATATATAGATATATGAGTAGTCCACTCCTAAAAAAAATCTTCCGGATTAAAGTTTCAATCATTAAAGCTGCGGGAAAAATCTCTGCATCGCTTATAGACCAAGATCCCAGCGGTACGGGGGACGAGGGAAGTGGTTTCGGGGGTGTAGGTGGGGGCGGATGTGGGGTGGAGGGGTGAAGTGGTGGGGGGGGGGGTTCGGGGATTATTATATAGTTTTTAACTTTTTTTAATGAGAATGATGAGAGAAGGAGTTACACCAAAAAGTTGCAACCCCTAAAGGCCTGCCCCTCCATCGTGAAAAGAAGAAGAAAAAATTTTATGGGCTGGGCGGGGGTCGAAGGCAGCTTGAGCAAAAAGTTACCGAGCATCGCTCGGTGGCCAGGTACTAACCTACTATAGTACCTACCCATAAAAAATCTTAGGCTTTATACTTTGACGTAGGTCTGGGGTCACTGGGATCTTGGTCTATTATTATGCATGCTTTATCAATTACGCTGATCCCCAATCACAGATGTTGGGTTATTTAAGGCATTTTTAGTTTAATCTTAGATTTCGGCCTTCTATCATTACCCTATTTTTTTCTATTCAGCTTTGGTAATTTGGGTCAACTTGGACCTCCAGGAGTTTGCCTTCTTGGTATAATTTCAATATCCATCAATTCCAATCCTAAAACAAAATCTTCCCGATTAAAATTTCAATTACCAAAGCTGCAGGAAAAATATCTGCATCCCTTCTTATGCATCCTATATCAATTACGCTGATTCTCAATCACAGATATTGGGTTATTTAAGGATTCTATGAGGATTATAGTTTCATCTTAGATCTCAGTCTTCTATCATGTACTTTATCTTTTCCTTTCCATTCACCTTTGGATAATTTAATTTTTACAGGTTAGCCGGTCGAAATTGAAAGCGAGTTTTATTTTTATTTTATTTTTTTATTTGATTTCGTGAACCCTTGGTAAATCACATCTCAAAAAAAAAAAAGAGGGAATTCAATTTATTTTGCACGTGTCCGGGGATAAATAAAAAGCTGACTACTCTTGGAATTTGCATCTTCTTTTTTCCGCTTCATCACCGCGAAAAATCTCTCATCCCTACCTTGTCCTTTTGTCTGTCTGTCCGTCTATCATGATGACATTATTTCCTCTGTTTCCTCTCTTTTACCTATATAAGATTAATGACAGAGGAGATGCTTGTGGTTGCCATCAATCTCCGAGGAATGTTGATCGATAATTATCAAGTGGTAGCCAAGCTGCAACCCACCGACAGACTATATCAAACATTCCTCCCAGAATGTAGATAATGTTTGGCAATCGCTAGATTTACTTTGAAATTGGTCAAGTGGGGTTGTTACTGCTGCTAATGCTGCTTACCAAAGGGTAAGGTCAAAATATCGATTCAATCAAACATGCAAGAATTGATTTGAAGAAAATCGTTCTAAAAATATCACCATGTTTCTTTTTTCTTTTTTTATATTTATGTACATCAGTGATTGTTTTTATTTTATTATTAATACTTAAGGTAGTTATTTCACAAATGGAAAAATTCAAGAAGTATTCGAAACTTAGAATATAAGTAAATTTTTTTTTTAATTTTTTTTATTTATTTAATGTCACCGGGAACAAAGCCCATTTAGACAGCACATAAGTAAAGTGTTAGTAGGGTTAGTGAGGGAGCCGAGTTTTTAGCCGG
Source organism: Forficula auricularia (assembly GCA_024734495.1). Lineage (NCBI taxonomy): Eukaryota > Metazoa > Arthropoda > Insecta > Dermaptera > Forficulidae > Forficula > Forficula auricularia. Next base: position 5,213,475 of record JALMQS010000058.1, read on the forward strand.
TAGAAATTTTTATTTGCCAGCCAGGATCGAACCCCGGGCTCCCACTCCAACATCGTCATAATCGATCGATGCCGAGGCCAGTGCGTTAGCTGACTGAGCCAAGCCGACTCCCTTAATATAAGTAATTAAAAGCATGTAAAAATTTGAAGACGATTTACCACACCAAACATGAAATAATTGCAATTAAAAATGAAATTTTTTACATATGGTAGATTGGGAAAGGGTGGGAAAATGATCATTATTTTATTTTTTTTTCATTGAAGGACTTTCACCATCTTGATGAAAAACTAATTTTTGTTAGAATAATATATTGGGAGTAACTTAAAAAAAAATTAAAATTATTTACCTAGTAATTTTGATAAAAAACGAAAAAAAAAAAACTATTTGGGCGATTATTTTTAGTGGAGGGGATAAAGATCAATCGCTTGGAAACGATTAATTCATAAAGAGGATATAGTAGTGTGAGAAGTACAGTCACGTTAAAAAAACATAACCTAAAATTTTAGCACAGTTCATATGTATACAATTGTTACGAGGCTAAAACTTTTTGTGTGGATTGTCGCGAAAGAACTATCTTATTATCTACCTATAACAAAAAACAAAAAAATTGAAACAAAATGTAAAAACTTTACAAAAAGATATATCAATGAGATTTTCTTCTGCATGATGCAAATAAATATATTGTTAGATGTTGAAGATATCTAAGGTTTAAAGCATCGGTCGCCAACCCGACGCTCGAGAGCCATTTTTGGTAGCTCGCGACAATTTTTGGTAAATATTTAAAAAAAAAAGTTGAAAGTAAAAATTAAAAAAATATTTAATAAGGAATATTTATTCTAAAATACTTACATAAAAATAAATATATTAAAACTACTATTTTTTAATTTTAATTTTTCTAGTTTTCATTTTTTATAAGGAAATTTTAAAAATTGTTTAATTATTAAATAGGAATTTTTTCAAATATTAACTCAAAAGAGCGCAAACTCAAGCACGACATCGAAAGCGAATTTCTAGTTTCTCATTAAACCTTTCAGAATTTTCAAATTATTAAATTTAAAATTTATATTTTAAATATTAAACATTTTTTGTAGACTTAAAATTTATTGTATTTTTGTGTACCAGTGGCGTGCGGTCCATGGATCCTGTGGATGCGGCGGCGCATTCCTGGAATTTCAAACATTTATAGTATTTTCATAAATATATAAGATCGACTTCAAAATTTCAGAGGATCTTTAATTTTTCAAATTATTATCCGCTATTTTAAATATTTCTATAAAAAAAAATTTTGTTTTGAAAAGTATATTTGTTCCTGAAATGAAATAAAATTGTTGCATAGATCCAAGGGTTTCTTAAAATTAATGATTTTTCTGAAAAGATTGCGGATTTCTTGGAAGGCTTGAAGTTTCTCGCCTGTTATATTTCTTCTCGTTCAAGAGTGTCAAAAACAAGTCCAGCCGAGTATTAGTCGAATAAAAATTATTCTAGCTGAGGAACTATTAAAATATTAATAATACAAAAAATGAATAAATAAAGATGAATCGAGAATGTTTGGACTAATCCATTTCTAAGAACTCTCAATATATAAGATACATTAAGAATACTATAGACAAGTCATAGCTTCTTTATAACAATAGAATTAGGAGAAATTTAAGATTTTCTTATAAGAAAGGCTGATCCATTGTGGAAGATGGTCGATTTCCATCTGAGGGACTGTGGAGTTTAAGTCACAAGAATTAATTTCTGACTCCTACCCTCACTCACAAAAGCAATATCCGTTTGAACGAAGATCTCAAAATATATTTTTAAAAAATCTAATGTTAAATTAGAAAAATAACAAAAGTGATGCTGTATTCGATGAAATTTGGAAAAAAAAAACAAAAAAAAAAACAAAAAACCAAAAAAAAGAAGATAAAATTAAAATCAAAATTCAAAAAAGAAAAGACAGAAAGGTACTTTTTGGACAGCATCCCCTGGTTGAAAAGTCATTAGAATTTTTTTAGTTTCTTTATTAAGATATATATATATATAACCCAAGCCATTTTACGGAGAAAACTTTCAAATAAATAAATAATAGTAATAATAATAGTAAAATAAACTAAAATAAAATTTATAGATTATAAAAAAAATCCATTTTAGGGTTACTATTGAACTCATTTTGGCAGTTGTTTTTCATGAAATTATCGATGTACTTCTTTACTTTAGTAGTTTTTAAGTAATTTGTAATTTACTTAAAGGACTAATCATTCACATTATATGAATAAGGTGACTTCTAGTCATTCATAAAACATTAACATAGACTTCGGCACCTCAATTTCATATATTGAAATTAAATAAATTATAAATTGCTTCTTTTTGTCTTTAGAGATTTTTAATTATTATTATTTATTTATTTATTTTTATCGTAAAAAAACAACACTTTTTTCATTCACCATTACAATACTTTACCTTATTCATCCTCTGTATGGAAAAGAAATATTTGAAAAAAGAAGAGATTATGGGACGTCAGAATCTTTCTTTGATGTTAATTTTTAATTCTAAGTACTTTGATAATGTTTTAAAATCATCAAAAGAAGAGAATTCAAATCCAAGTCACTTTCTAATATTTAGAGAGAGTGCGGGGATAAGAATAAATAAAAAAAAAAAAAAAATTCAAGAGAAAAAATTACATTGACAACACTGTTGAAGCTAATTTTACTTCTTTTTATTTATATGTTCTTTGTTATTTAACCATAGAACTCATAAGCTACAAAGTCAAATACAAAGTCGCGAGGTGGGCCTGTCATGCGCCCACTATATGTTTAATCCAGGGGTGTCCAACATTTTGGCTTACACGGGCCACATTTGAAAAAAAAAATTGTCTCGGGCCGCGAATAAAATATAATTCTATTGATATTTGTTATCCAAAAAAGATAGTTAATAATGTAGAAATAAGAATATTTATATAGTAATGAAGCTGTTGAAGCTTTTATTTTTATGATTAATTTGATTAAAATTTGAATTTTTATTTAAATCACACATAATTAATTATATTTATTGAACACGAACAAATTATACAATATAACTTTTCGACGTTTCGATCGGCTTATTCTGCGATCGGTCTCAAGTAAGTATGAGCACCCACTCCGATTATAGGTTACTTGAGAACGATCGCAGAATAAGTCGATCGAAACGTCGAAGTTATATTGTATTATTTGTTTGTTTTCATTAAATAATTATAATTAATTATGTGTGATTTAAATTAAAATTCAAATTTTAGAAATAAGAATTTTATTATTTTTTTAGCTCTTGGTGAGCTCCTAATTTTACTTTTCGTAAAATTAACAAGCTAAATTGTTGTGTGTTTTCAAGTATCTAGATATAACTCTCAATGTTTTAAGGAATTTTATGAATTTATATTGGGCCACGGGTTGGACAGCCCTGGTTTAAATCGAATAGGATTAAAGAAGGATATAAGGAATGATAATTTATTTTTTAAAAGGGTCACGGATATAATAATCCCTGACTATCCATTATCTATTGACATGTAAGAACGTGCAAAGATCTAAAGGACAAGTCCTGACAAGTTTTAGTCCAGGAGAGAAATTATCAACTAATTGTGATTGTTCTAGAAAATCCCAATTCCTTATCTCCTTGTGTTAGAATGAAAACTATAAACTTGGTTAGTGTCTTAGCATATAAATTATGAAAATAATAAATATTTTAGAAAATGAAAATATGAGAAGAAGAATTTTATAAATATTCATTATTTTATTATTATTTTTTTTTATCTTATATAGTTGAGTTTATAATTTTGCTTTTAGTTAATTTTATTCTTGAAAAAAGCCTCACGTATTGTACAAATGTACATTCATATTTCGAAAAAGGGAATGAATATATCTCTACATATAAATTTCAATGTTTTAAAGAAGTTTATGATTTTATGTTGGACCACACTCATTGCAGTGCTGGGCCACATACGGTCCGCGGGCCAGGGGTTGGACAGCCCTGGTTTAATCAATGATATAAAATCCAATAATAAAAAATACACCAATTAATAAACTACATCTCTATGTCAAGTTCCAACTTTATAGCTCAAACCGTTAAAAAAAATTAAATATCACTAAAACGTTTTGACATCTAATTTCGAACTAGTTTCAAGTACTTGTAACTTCCAAGAGTCGGAATGAAAACGAAAAACGACTCCTAAATTATCTGTCGAAACGTCGTTCATTTTGATCATCAGAAATATTTAATCTAAATTTTTCAGACGAAACTTTTCTTTTGTATAACCGTATTATCGTATACTTCTATTCACAGCAAAGGACAATTTTATATGCTCAAGAAACAATGAATATTCAGAGAAGCCACCACAATAGTTTAACTTAGATTATTGCAATTGAAAGTAAAAAGAAAACCACTTGGATATTGATGTAATAGAAACTAGGAATTAATTAACGCGACATCAAAGGATACTTAGATATCATATTACAGCCATTTACGCTGAGGGATTCCATTTACCAGGGGTTTTAGATGACTTATTTTGTAATTAACACTGTGTTACAATTACTAAAATGGATTAGTAGAGAAACAAAAGGAGGATATCTATGTTAAATAGAGATTGGTGGAATAGTTCATTTGTAAGAATAGAAAAAATGTGAACACTACATACTTCTTTCACTTACCATTCTTTAATAATAATCCGTCTTTATTATTATAGATTTAATTAAAAATAAGATAAATTAAAAAAAATCATTTAACTTGTCTTCACTCCACTGAGAAATTATTTAATTATTATAGGTACAGTCAAAACTTTGAGTGGTAAATTTCTCTATGATATAGGTGGGGGAAATCAATTTTACTTGATAATATCAATTTTACTTGATAATATCAATTTTTTTTCTATCTATCTATAGTATAGATACAATATATACGAGTAGGTACAATATATATTTATCCATAACTAGCTTGGCTGTCCTGATTTACTTGAAGAAATTGATCTCCATATTCCATATAGTAGATGTGTGTTTTCCCATTCTCTAGTACAGGGTTTCCCAACCTTTTTCCTAGAGCGGACCCCTAGGGCCACCTTACCATGACTTACGGACCCCTAAAAATAAAACAAGAAAAACGCTTCTAATATTTTTATTTGTAATATTTACATAGGTCTATTTTACTCACAAAGTTACATTTATGTTTAATTGTTTATTTAATTTTAATGAGATGGTTGGAGTTGCCTTTTTGCGACCAAAGTCATTACGACTAATGTTTGGGTTGATGTTGCTAAGTTGGTTGGATCCTTAAATCTGCCTCTACTTGTAGACTATTTGGTACCGCGACATTTCAGCCCCCGACAAAATATCCTTCAGACAAAATATCCCCAGTATAAGGGAGAATACAAATAAGGAGATTAAGTGAGATGCTTATAATCATAGTTTTGAATAATATAAACAGACTTTCATATTTTGGCGGCTAATTAGCCGTTTGAAAGTGCTGCTGTCTGTCGTGTTTGATTAGGAAAAAATGGGAGCCCCAAACACACCCCGCCCGACGATTGGCTGGTTCGGTTTTCAATGTGTGTTTGATTAGAAAAAAAAATGGGAGCCCGAAACAGACCCCGTCCGGACTAAACTTTCGGAGGTTCGGTTAATATATATTCAGTTCGGCTCGGTTGGGTTCGTATAACTCCTTTTCGGGCGTCAGCCAACCTAACCGTCTAAATGTCAGCCCGAAAACGAGCTATACGAATCCAACCGAGCCGAACTGAATATATATTAACCGAACCGGAGTCGATTTGCATTACTCATAAGATTCACGAGGGGAAGAGTTATTTTGTCATGAGATATTTTGTCTGAAGGATATTTTGTCGGGGGATATTTTGTCGGGGGATATTTTGTCGGGGGATGTTTTGTCGAGGATATTTTGTCGGGGGCTGAAATGTCGCGGAATCAGACTATTTATGTATTTTTTTTTTAGATACACAAGAATGGAAAAACCTTTTTCACACAAATATGTTATGGGAAAAGGCAACACCTGCTTCAGCGCTAATTCCGATAACTTCGTATCAGATTTTAAATTTAAACAAAAATTTGTTAAAGCAGATTTTTTGAATTTTTTTTTTAAAGTCAAATCACAACTTATTTCAATTAATTGATTTTCTTGGATAGATGTCAGGCCTGTTATGTCTGTAACATTTACATGAAATGGGTCCATAATCCAATTCTCTCCGTGGTCTGTGCTTGGAAAATAATCTCGTAATGAGGACTTCAAGGCTCAAAGGTGTTTATTGTTCAATAATTACACTACTTTATAATTTTATTTTTATTTTGTTCGCGGACCCCCTAAGATAGGTTGGGGGACCCCCAGGGATCCCCGGACCCCAGGTTGGGAAACCCTACTCTAGTAATTATCACATGTTTTCTCCTATTTCCCCTTGGTAATAGTATTTGCAATGAGTTCGATATCAAACCCGTGTGCCAAAATTACCAATCTGGGCCAATTGGACACCTCTCTGACTCATGTATAATATTCCACTCTAAGATTAAAATCTTTATTTGTGAAATTTGGCTGCCTTATGAATGTAAATTTAAACACATAGTCATGTCACATAGCTTAAAAAAGGTGACTTAGGGTTTCGAATTTTGAAGAAATTTTAAATTCTAAGTGTGGGTAATTTGATCTCTGATTTTATTTTAATATTACAGCATAATACAAAAATATTCGAGGTCTAATTAATTCCAACTCATTAATTAGATAATTCAATTTTTGCAATTTTCACCATTTTTAAGCCGGTTCTGAAGCTCAAAATTTAATCACATTTATTATGAAACAGATTAATATATAATGCTTTATATTTTCTTTTTTAAACTAATTATTAAAAAAAAAAAAAAAAAAAAAAAAAAAACAATCCAAACCAAACAAAATGGTTGCATAGTTACAAGGTGCAGCGAAAAAACCCAAAGGGTGCAGATAGAACAATTGAAGATCTTCGTCTGCTATCTCCTCAGCAGTAGGATACCAAAAACAGGCTCAGACAAGTTTTAGACAAATATAAATTATTATCGTTCAAGGAATAGATGAAACTGGAATCTGAGAGAGTTCAAAGTTGCTCTTTGAAATAAATTTAAATTTTCTAAACAAATCACAAGACGGTGTCATCTATTAGACCCGAGATGGAATGGATTATTTTTAAATGATATGTCAGAAAGGTTGTTTTTTAACCCCTCGGGAATGGAACCAGAGTTCCAATAACAGCAATCCGAATAATCCGATCCATTTGACAATATGCTAGGTAGGTTTCACAAAAAAAATAAATAAAACAAAATTGAGTTTTGAATTCGATATATTTCGGGGGGAGCTCAGTTTTCTTTGACTCCTGATTATAGGCTCATCCTTGAAATATATCGAATTCAAAACTAAATTTTGTTTTATTTCTTTTTTTACGAAACCTACCTCGCATCTTGCCCAAGTTTTATTATTATATTAAAATGTTTCACCTAAAACCAACACCTAACTCCTTAAAAGTTATCGATCCATTTGACTAACCTGGGAGGTGCAAATCCCTCTGATATATGTGTTTAAGCTTTCGAGAGAGTAGAAATCAACCCTTCTGACATATAATTAAAAACAATTCATTTAATCGGATCTAATAGATGACATCTTCTTGTGATTTTCTTAGAAAACACGAATATTTTGGCACAAGAACGAGATTTCTATAACTTTCTCTTCTTGAGTTATTGTAGGCATATGATTTATAAAAAATAAAAAAAAATAAAAACTCAAAGTCAAAAAGAAAAAAATAATTTTTCCCCTTATTTCATAATTTTTCAGTAAAAAATAAAATTTTGAGTGAATGTAATAAATACTTTGGGCCATCTTGAAAAGCAGTTTAGTGGTAGTCTACGTATGGGAAATTGTGGAGGCACACTATGTTTTTTACTCAATCGCTTAGTTTTATGTCCTTTTAGAGATCTCTTGAAAGAGACAAATGAGCTAGTTAAAGGGCGAGTGTCTTGACCTTTGCGTCTTCTCAACATGAAAGTCCATGTCTCTAATAAATTGTTTTAATTCGCCCTACAACAAACACTCTCCCTTTTGAATTTTAATTCACCCCGAGACCAATTAATTGTCCACTTAGCATGTTTTGTTTTTTACTTTCGTCTTGTGGGGTGGTCGACAATACTTGGAAATACCTTGACAGTGAAAACGCCGCCCAGATGGAAGTTCTCTTGAGAAGAAAAAAACAGAGGGATCTTTGATCAAAGTGACACTCTTAGGGTTAATGACAACCTCGGTGAAGGATTCTTTTTAGAAACACCCTTTTGTCCTAAAGGGAACTACACCTCTCTGCTCGATTTGGTCTGGAGCCAGCGAAGACGATTCGAATCATATAGAAAACAATTTTCTTTATATTCTTTAGATACAGGTTGAAATAAAATGGTAACTAAAATCTCCGCAATTTAAAATTACGCGTATCATTAAAATAATTTTTAAAGGTAGATACGAATTATTTACGAGCATTGTGTATAATATACATAGGTGTATATTTATTTATACATATAAATAATTTTCATTGCATTTATTTGACGCTTTGTTACTTTTTTCTTTGCCACTGACCGAGTTAGGCAATATTTCTTAATGTGGAGACCTCGCCCCAAAGGGGGGGGGGGGGAGTTTGATTGCTAAGGGGGACAATTCAAAAGTGGGCTCGTCCAGATAAATATAAAAATCTAAAAATTAGTTACCTGTATTTGAAAAAATAAAATCAATGTTAACAAAATTTGATAATAAATAGCTACAGCAAGACACAAAATATACATAAATGTATGTAGAACCATACAAAATACTAATAAACAAAATCCTGTTTTTGTAATTATAGCTGATGACCGGGCCTTCGGCCCGGCGTCACTTAGCCCCTGGCGGGGAGCGTCCCGTTCATACCAATTTAATAATTGAAATTTAAAATGATACTCTAAGTATTGAAAGAATGCGGTGAATGAAATTGATTAAACAATAAGGAAATATTTATTTAACACATTGGCTAAGCACGATCACTATTTGACCAATCAGAATCGTTCTAATAATTTAACGCTTTGCCATTGGATATGCACTGGCCAATCAGATCGTTTGGATGATACAAACATATATACATACATACTTTTCCATTTTATATAGATAGATAGATAGATAATTCATTTTTAGAATATAAAAATTATGTATGTTACATAGGGGGCATGAGAATTTTAGAAAGGCTTAGGTGGGATATGGCACAAAAAAGGTTGAAAAACACTGAAGTGGGGGGTGAATTGAACGCCTTTGAGATACAAAATTCATATTTGAAAATATTTTCTTTACTTAAAGAAATGCTTAATACAACTAAGAATTTATAAAAGAATATATATTGCTAAAATTTAGACCAATACACAATTGTTAAATTTTTTTATTTATTTCGTTCAACTAAGTAATATCTTAGTAATTAATCATGGAAAACTGAATACACTTGCAATTTTGAAAAATATAAAAAATATGGACTTTTTAGAAATTATTATTTATTTATTTTTATTATCATTATCATTATTTTCTATACCATTATACTATATTTATATTTTTAAACTCTCTCCTCGAGAAATAAAAATTAGTGTCAAAAATACTAATCAGCTAGGCTGCTTGATTAAGTTATGAAGTGTATTAAATTTAATGTAAATATAAATCGAGTAATGGAGTTGGAATATTCTCTGTTGATAAAAAAGCCCCTGGTCAGCAAGATGCCCGCCCAAGGCAGGCTTCGCAGCTGTAATATAATATTAAACTAGTTAAAAAAAAAATATTACATTATTCCATTGAAGTAATGTTGTTTTTGTGAAACTAACCTACATATATTTGTTACTTAAAAGACGATAATTACAGTAATTTGTTGTTTTTTTTGCTAAAAATAATGTACCTTTTTAAAATATATTTCCAACGCGACTCATTTGAAAAATATTCCCATTTGAAATTATAAAGCTGTGTCCGTTTGTAAGTAATTCAGGTTTATTTCTAATATCAAAAAATTTCATCAAACTAATCTGTTGTAGATAATTAGTTAAATTTTTTACCATTAAGAATCTAAAGGGGAGGCACGACCCCGTACATGTACCGAGGTAAGGGAAAGTCATGTGGATGGATATATAACTTATTTATTAAAAAAAATTGCTTAGATATGTGTATTTGAGAATATCTTGAATTAATTGATATCGAAATTCAAGGGAATTTCGCCCAGGCCTTTTATCTTATCAAGAAACGGGACTCTTTCTTTTTGGATTTCTTAGCTTAGTTTATATCGAGGAAGGCTTAAGGCAACATCTACGCCTCAGTTAAAGGTAAATTACTCTTAATATAGCTACTTTCTAGTTTTCTTAAACACATGTATATTACTTTCCCTTGCTCTACTGCATATTTAATTAAATATACCATTACCTGTTTAGAATAAATTGTAATTGTTACTATATTTTATATCACAAAGAATTTATAAATAATAAAATTATCAATATCTAGTGCAGGCAGGTACAACGGAAAAGGTATAGGGGGCTGCCCCACATAATTTAGTTGATACAATTTTTAAAAATTAAAAAAAAATTTCCCATTCCATGCTTATATATAAGGTGTTCCTCAATGCTCGTAACATATTTTACTTTTTAATTTATTTATCTATTTTAAGCCACGGAAAATTTATTAATTATAAAAATTATCAATATACAAGGTGCCTAGTGCCCTTAATGATTGCGGAATATTTTAATCGGTGATTCTTTCGTCTATTTTAAAAACTCGAAAAATGTATTAATTCTAAAATTAAAATATACTCAACGATTAGGAAATAATTTTTTTTTTAATGATTTCTTTGTCTATTTAAGACTCGAAAATTGTATTAATAATAAAAATTGATAATATACAGGGTGTACTTTAATGATGGTAATTTTTTGTCTATTTTAAGATAAGAAAAATTTAAAATTATAGATATACAGGGTGTTCTTTAATGATTGTGAAATATTTTATTCGATGATTTATTTAAAACTTGAAAAATGTACAAATATTAAAAATTATCATTATGAGTGTTTCTCAATGATTACGAAATATTGTAATCTATGATTTTTTGAAGTTATAACAAAGTCAAAGTTAGCCCCAATAGCTCATTTTTTCCATATATAAATCTATCAGTGGCGTACGGTCCATGGATGCTGTGGATGCGACGCATCCCTAAAATTTCAAAGATTAGAGTATTTTTAACCGACTTCAAAAAAGGAGGAGGTTCTCTATTCGATTGAATTTTTTTTTTTTTTTTTTTTTTTTTTT